>CM073768.1:41916399-42063557 GCA_037158775.1 Hetaerina titia | reverse complement strand
TAAGGAACACTATAAGTACTTACAACAAAACACATGTTACTTCCTACAAGAGCAACACTAATCACAGAAACTAACAAAATTAACGTCCTAGATGTTCTTCCAATTAATACGGCATCAAATATGTACTCTATTTCAATTGGGATATATTTACGCCAGGATCCCACTTACTTTGTTCATGTGACACATTCTGATACGCTGAAGGGTTGAGCGCCCATTGCGTCCACTGAGGACCACCGGACCACATCTTTGATATTATAGATACCTGCAATAAAAGTCCCGTCGATAAAAATATGCACAGTAATATTCAAAATTAACGCCCAAACGTCAAGTCATTCAATTCAATGATTTTACTATCATAAGAAACAAAGAGAGCGACCGGTAACAAACGTACTCGAAAGCTACGTTCATCAGTACAAATGTGATAACCACTACCAGTAATTAATCTACTCACCGCAAATACTTATTTCGATCCACAGGAGATATCTGTCTTGTTTAGTCGCCAAATGATTAAAATATAAATGTACCACTTCTCTGGTAACGCTACATAACGGCCGTACCCATGGAGTAATTATTTATAATTTACGACTGTACGGAACAACTCCTCCAAACCGACGGCAACCATTTCTTAACGATTATGAATATCGACTACATCGATACATATCGTTAACAATCGATTTAAAAAATAATTGAAATACTGGAAACGCCGGATATGGTCAAGAACAGGATTGTTCGGGATTTTGAAACTACTGGTACAGTTGTATTTTCCTTGCCCCAAATATCTAAATTGTTGTACTGAATGAACGTGTTAATAAAGAATTCAGAGGTAAAACAACTAAAAGGAAACTGGACCCTTTGGCAGATAAAGATTAATTAGGGGACAAAATTGTAGCCTTAATACTGGCTCAGCAACATATTTGGAAGAAGGTTTAAATAAGGGGAAATCAATGGTAATGTTGCCTCTTGTATAGGATTTTATTAAAAAAATGTGATCACATTTTCAAATTTTCTCATTTTGCAGCTTAATTGATTACACATGTCTACTATTAGGGTAATGAACATTTTTCATTCGAAGTCCCTTAGGGCTGTAGTGGGTGTAATAAAAATTTCTTCCGTTACCACCTCTTCTTGTTCAAGGTGTGTTCAATAAATTTTAATCATATTATTTCTTTTCTTGGCTGTATTGACCTCCTTTTCTGTGAAACCGTTTAACCTCATAAAGTGACCAATATTTAAAGGCTCAAAAATTATTCTACACATGCTGTCAATGGCAATATCAACCAAGAAGAGAGGAAGACTGCAGATAACGACGAAATTCTAAACTTTAGTAATCTTGCTGATAAATGGTGGGATGAAGGAGGAGAATTCATGGCATTGCATTCATTAAACAAATTAAGGTTTGCATTGACTTTGTATCCAATATTGTTGTATGTTTAGATATTGGTTTTCAATTCGGCATCTATGCTAATGCTACAAAATTTTTGGGGCACTATATGTATAGGATACCACTTGTTAGAGACGGTCTTGTTAATTCTGGCCGCATTGATATGAAGAAAGCTGTTTCTGGGAGACCCTTGGAAGGAATTAAAATATTAGATGTGGGATGTGGTGGAGGAATAATGAGTGAGGTTAGTATAACAAAAGTGTTTGTCACAAATGAAATTCTGTTACTCCTAAAATAAATTTTTTGAGACTGAATATTTAAATTGTTCAGTAAGTTACCATCTCATATGTAATGCTGAGTAGGTAAGCTCTGTCCACAAAGAATCTGAGTAGTCACTGAATTTATATGGCTGCTGCTTAAAGGTTAAAGTACTTTTGTGTCACATCTCAGTCATTACGAAGTCATGAAATAGAGTATGCAAATTGAATCCTGATACAATTAATCATTTCCCGTGAAGTGTACCTATTTGTATACCACAAACTATTGCCTGGTACTTGCCGACACTAAATCAATTAAATATGGCATTTACCTAAAACTCAATGATAGCTAAATCCGTAATATGGGAGGGTTGTTCCTAGTATCTTGAATAATTATGTCACACTTTACAAGCCAAACATATGTCCCTCTTCTTCAGTAATGAAATCTATAGATCTACCATGACTTTTTCAGTACCATCATCAGCATTTAGCAGTCTTTGAGTATGTGGAAAAAGATCATACCTAACTTACTGAATAGATTAAGGAAATATAGAATTTCAATATGAAAATGAACTAATTATACCTTTAAATAATTTTCCCTGATGAGTATTTAATAAGTTATAAATAACCTGACTTAAAATATTATCCACTTTAAGAGGTGATTCAACATCATTTTTTTTATTCCAAGAAACTGGGGGATACTGCGATAGTAACTTTCAATGGAGTCATTTGCTAAATGTGCATTACAATACAACAATTTCAGAGCGTAAAATCATTGGGTTTGAGTGGGGTACATCCCAGTAATGGTGAATGATTTGTAAACTGAAATTTTTGCATTGTGATCATATTTTTCATTTTATCTTTGTTGAATGTTCAGTTTATATTAATCATAAATTTCAGGTATATTTAGTTATCATTTGTTTAGGTCAATTCGGATATTCAAAAATTAATATCAGCACATGAAACCTCAAACTAATTGTTCTGCTCTGATGATCTGTGGATAATAATATATCCCGTAGAATAAATTTTACCTACATCTTTATCTGTCTTAACAACTTTGACTTAAGAATTCCATTAGGATGAAAACCTTGAGAGAACATCAATTGTACCTCTACCAGTAATACATTTGTGGCCATTTATGTTATGAATTTTTATCTGTAGTAAAAATTGCAATCACATTGTTTAATAGTGCAATTTGGTAAGGGCATTAGTGTAAGTATAAATACTAGCTTTTTGTTCTATCCTTCCTCACATACTTAATATCACAGACATGAGAGGGAGGGATCATAGATCAGAGGCTTTCACAGCTGTTGAGAGATGCAGAAGTGGTTCTCAGGTTAGACTGCTTGAGAGACACTTTTGGCTCAACGTTTCTCTCCAGTTGCAGGGAGGGCTTTGCTATTGAAGGTGGATTTCTTCCCAGCTTGCCCGTCCCACCGCTTCGTTTGAATTGCATCCATATTTGTTAGTTTTAAATTGTAAATTTCAACTTTCTGTATGTAAATAGAATGATATAGTGAATGATAGCATTTTTATGATAATAAATGTGACTTTTGTTTCATTCTATTAGCCTTTAGCTCGACTTGGAGCAGAGGTGGTTGGTTTAGATGCCAGTCAAGAATCCATTGCTATAGCTAAACTTCATGCAGAAAAAATGGTTTTTGGCCCTAAGTATGTATGTGAAACAATTGAGGATCATTCTGATCGTCATTTTCAAGACTATGATGCAGTAGTCTTGTCAGAAGTTATAGAGCACATTAAAAACAAAGATTCCTGCCTTCAACTCTGCACAGGCATGCTTCAAGTAAGTTATCTTGTAAGCGTTTGTCATGTAGTCATCAAAGACCACATTCTATCATCCATATTTTATTTTACACAGCCTGGAGGTTCTATATTCATCACCACATTTAATCGGACATGGCTATCATGGATGGGAATTTTTGCATCAGAATATGTGCTTCAAATAGTACCACCAAATACTCATCACTATGACAAGTTCATTAGTCCCCAAGACCTACAAATAATGCTCAGAAAACGTGAGTATGAAATCATTAAATTATCTCATTCTTTAAATGGTGATTTATTTTGGCTTTCTTTGTTTTACTCCTGCAGATGGATGTTCAGCAAGACTGGTACATGGGATGATATATAATTTTTTATGCAACAAGTGGAGCTGGTCACATTATACCGACGTCAACTTTGCTCTACATGCTGTGAAGCTTAAACAAGAAGAGCTATTATCCTAAGATGAATGATCCTATTCAAAATGAACTGTATATAAATTGATAGTTGCCTGTGGCCAAAGCCATGAAATAACGATCCCCGAGTCAACATATTTTTAAGAAGGGAACAATCAGCAGCATTCAACAGAATAACTCAAGGTGATTTAATCTTCACCAATGATGAACCTGCTGTGACCTTTTTGTGGTTGAACTTTTTAATTTCTGTGTAAATATTTTTCAAATAAACATTAAAGGGTGCCAGCAATTGTTGCCTTGCATAATGATTAGTACAAAATAATTAGTTTCCTATGAAGTCTCCCTATCAATATTCATAGAAAATGTGTGCTGTTGAAAACAAGTTTTGTATTTATGATACTTCCTGAATTGCGTTTATAAGGTAATGTGATGACCTTACTTCATATAGTACCGCAAAACTCATTCAGGAAAATTAATTATGAAGCAACATTCTTGCATTTTTTGTATGGGATAGTGTGCTTCTACGTACAAAAACATGCCAAAGAGTCCATTAGACTGTATTTTGAGGCGTACAGCAGACAAGTGTTATCAGAGCACACTGAACATAATTATAAAGAATTATATTAGGTAGTATACTTATTTTGTAAATTACATGTAAATATTACATTATATTTCGCTCCCCATTAATGACAACCTTGATGTGTTGAAGGGTTTGCATGTTCCAATGGCCCAAAGAGCTGCGTGAGCAAGAGCAAGATAATTGCTGCTAGTCGAGTCACCTGTATGTTAAATGATAGGAGACAGGCCAAAAATTGCCCTCTCAGCATCTTTTACTTAGTGAGGCAACTGTTAAGGCTATTTGAGTGTTGACGTCATGTTAACAACACTTTTGGGGAAGGCAACAGAAAGCCACTTCAATTATTTATGCCAAGAAATTATGATGGAACCTATTATGAAGATGAGTCCTGACAGACCACTGAGCTGTTGTGGTGTGCAGTGGGGGAGGGTTTTTGTGCCTCTGTTCTCCTAGGTCTCCTCAGTTGGCATCTCATAAAATCCTTCCATAGCCTAGCAGATGATAGTGGAAAGCCACCATGAAAAAATCAACTTGGGATGTTTAGGCAATGCTGAGGACAGGGAAGTAGAAAATATGAAGCAAGAGACGGATTGAGGTAATAGAGACATGTTAGCTCTATTTGAGGTGAGAAAGAAAAATAACGGGGATTATTGGAACAAGAGTTACAGAGTAATAGACAGTAGAGGGGTAAATATTCAACATGAGTTAGCCACAGTAATAAACTGGAAATTGGGGATAAGGTTCGTGAACCAATAAGAGTATTATTTATAGAAATAAGAGCAGACCATATAAAATCTAGTGGTAGTCCTGGTGTGTAATCCAACAACCAGCCATAGGGAGGAAGAAGTACATAGTTTATATGATCAGTTAGGTGAAATGACTGACAAGTTATATGGAAGATGAAGATAACGATGGAGTACTGCAATGTAGGTGAAGGGAGAGATAGGAGTGAAGTAGGAGAGTACAGTTTCCCAGAAAGGAATGGCCATGGGGAGAAAATTATGGTTTCACAGGAGAAATAGGTTAATTACAATGAACACCTATATTAAGCATCATAGTAGATATATACATGAAAAAATGCAAAGAGATATCAGTTACATTCTATTATGGTCGGGCATAAATTTATAAATAGTGTGATCAATGCAGGGTCCCAAGAGCAAGTTTTCACAATTTAATGCTCATGAAGTGTACTATTAAATATAAAAGATTAAGAAAAGGAAAGACTATTACAAAGGACAGTTAATCAAATTCAGAAGAAAGATCAAATACCCATTCTGGGTACAGTAGAAGAAAGATGGGAATATCCCATGCAAGGAATAAAGAAAACAACAGGAACTGTAAATAAATATGGGTTAGGAAGCCATGCATTACAGAAGATGTGATGTAGCAAATGGAAGAAGGTAAAAAGAGTTAGAGAGAAGAAAGTCCGATGAACTAAAAAAATAACTGAGGTGAGAAACAAATAGATTGAAGGAAACATAGAGTAAAGAGCAGTGCAAGAATAGGGAGATTGCAGAAATGGGGTTGTTATATAGGGATAAGAGGGAACTGTAAGAAAGGAAATTCTATTTACTCAATTAGAAATGCAATGTGTAAAATATTATTTAAAGGAGAAGAGGTTCTGTAAAGATTTAAACAATTATATAATAAATAAAATAGGCCTCTGAGGTTGGATACGGAAAGGGAATATGATGTCAATAATGAAAAATATACTGGAAGGATAGATGACTTATCAGAAACCTGTATATCTCAGACTGCACAGGCAAATGAAAAATCAGGATGGACTAGGCAGGGGGTTAGAAAAGGATGTTCATTACCACCTGCTCTTTTCAGTATAAACGTGTAGGAAATGATAAGGATGGCATGGGAAGGGCCTGATTGAAAGTTGGCTGGAAACTCATTAAATAAATTTGTGGATGATCAAGTTAGGCAGCCAGTCAAGGGATTATAATCATTTTTAGCATATTTCAGAATAAGTTTGGTAGCTTTCTGTGGGATGAGGATTCATCTTAAGAAAACAAAAGTAATGGGATTATTGAGAAGTAGGAAGACAAAGATAAACATTAAAGTTGGGGAACATAAACTAGAACAATTCAGGTGTTTAGAAAGTGTTTTGGAGAGTGGTAGAAATATTTAAAAAAAAAAGAATTGCAAAAGGTAAGGAAGCTTTTATGATGCAGTTGGAGTTGATATCATGCATTTTAATGACACGGTGAAAAAACTAGTGAAAACTTTCATATGAACTATTGTTTAGTATGTCTATGAAACTTGGTCATTCAGGTATTGAGGTTAAGCATGGGTTGGAGGCCTTTGAGATGTGGCTCTGAAGAAAAATGGAAAAATTAAATAACAGAAAGGAAAACAGTCTTGGACATGGTCGGAAGAGGGGGACAGTAATGGAGGGTAGAATGTTGGGAAAAGAATAGGTATTTTGAATGAAAATAGGAAGTATTCAGAGCTAAAGAATGGGTTTTTGTCATATTAGTATACGTTTGAGGAGATTTTCTGTCATTTTTTAGGGTTTATGCGCGAAGTAGTGTATAGTGCCAGAATCCATTGCAACCTACCCTAGTTGGTAGACTACTACCCTAAATACACTAAAACAAAGAAATAACACTAAACCCCTTGACGATTGCATATGGCCATGTGGCAGGAAGCTAAATTGTTAGTTAGCATAATATAAAGTCGTGTCTTTGTCAATGTTTTGGAAAGTGATGGGAGGCTCTGGAAATGGATACATTAAATGACGTGTGATGAAGTGAAATGGTGTTGATGATTTTAAAATGAATATGAGATATGTATATAAGCGAAGACATTTGACCATCACGGTTTGGAAGGAAAATTTCCCGGTTAGATTGGGAAGATGGTTTCCAGTTCCTCAATTTAATCACCTAAAGGCTTAGTATTTTGCAAAAAACATGTCAAAAGTTACATTTCAGTCATCCCCTACACACTAACTTGGTTAAGATATCTACCTCCTCCGCAAATAAATATCAAAAGTTGGCGGTTCTGGGCGATACACTTGTGGTTGGATTTACGAGAGCAAGGGGGCAAGTCGGATTGTGAAATCAATGAACCCCCATTTAGACAAATGCACGTCCACCACTTTGAGCGCACTTTGCCTGCACATTAAATAAATGAAAGATCATTATCCGTTGCATTTCTTCTTTTCGAGTGCCATCATAACAAGTAAATAAATACCTTGTATTCTCTCAGATCATTCAAAATTTCCGCCATTGTTCATTTGTTCATTTTTATTTACGTTTCTATATATAGGACCTGCCAGTGGAAAATCTTGGCAGGGAAACCAAAAATAGTACAACGAGCAAAGGAAACTTGCTTTGCACAGCGTTCGTCAAAGGCCTTGTTCAACTTCTTTTTAGAAATGAAGAAGTGATAGAAATATTGTCTGTAAAATTTTTCAAGTCATAATTTGTAATTTCAACAAATACGGAATAGACGAGTCTTAAGAAATACGACTATATTTCACGCTTCACAATTTGAGATTGTATGCCTTTACAATTGTAAGCTAGTAAGTAACTGTAACCCGTCTGCATCAATCTATTTGCTGTACGATTATCAATTGTTTTTGCAGAACTGTAAATTATTATCAGAGATGTCACTTTCATAAAAAAAACTTATGTCGGTAAATGCAAATAGTGTGTCAAAATACATGTGCACTCAACGTTGCATGCTGGTGTCTATTCTTCTTACTATTTTAGCGAAGTAATATTGTTCGATACTGAAGGAACAACATTCATTCCGTTTGAATAGGATACAATATTTGATTTTCAGTAATCAGATGATCGAGAAATGGACACTGAAGGCAGTAACGAATCAGTCGTGAAAATGAACTCTACCACTGAGAATAAAGATGTCGAGGTATGGAAAAAGCGTAAAAATATGTATCTTTGAATGCATTCTTAATTATTCGGAAATACTTTATCGTTCTAGCAAGTGAAGACATTGGAGAGCAGTCGGAAAAATAGCAAAGGAGACAAACTGCGGAAAAAAGATGACAAAAGTGTGGAACAAGTTCTGAAAGCATTGAATAGCCTAGAAACGACCGAGGAAAAATTAGCCGCAATGTGTAAAAAATATACGGACATTGTGGATGAAAATCGAAAGTTACAGGTATATAGTATAAGTTTTTTGTGCGTATGACTAAAATAAAATGCAAAGTGTTTCTCTCTGGGTTAGGTTTTTGGAAATAGAAATTCCAATATTGGATAGAAGTTGAACTATATAGCAAGTTCATGTGGACCGTTATGTTGCCTGAAAAATGTATGCCATATGGTTAAATTGATTCTTAACAAATTTTAAATGTGATGCCTGTGTTGTGTATATTAACATTGACGCTAGCATCCTACTTTCGAAAAAAATGATTAAGCACCCTTGCTTCTCATGACTGAACCTTTAAATGGACTTAAGTTTTGGTATATTTTAAACAATGACCGTACCAATCACCCTACAGGGTGTTGCGTTATATTTTTTTTGGAGAAAAGAATGCTGTTGTTCGAGATGTAACAGTTGTTTTATCCACTAGATTTTATTCATAGATACCTTGACAAAAGGAAGGACCTAATCCAAGGGCCTGCATTCATGTGAAGTTCAGCAAGTATTTATGAATAGCAAATGTCGGTCATTCCATAGCACCCAAAATTGTCAACAGAGTTGGACAAACTACTGTCCAATTTTGCCGGGAAAACCACTGGCCACTTTTGTTTCAAGTACAATATATATGTAGATATTTCTGTATGAAGAAATGTGGTCAGTCTTCCACTATCCATCAGTTTCATTGCAGTTGTAGAGACAGTCAGGTAGTGATTAGAAAATATAGGAAATATGCTGTGAAATATAGGAAACATACTCTTTATCATTGTTGCCCTCTAGACAGCTAGCAGCATCATTAGTGAATCATGTTTAAATTGATTGTGAAGTCAATTTTTTTCAAATATTCTATGAGAAAGCATAATTAGTAAAGGGGGTTAGGACTATGCATCACTAGTCCTTTTCCTTGATGGCAAGAGATCCTTTTATGTAGCAAGTAATTGTTTAGCACATGCTCCAATAATATTCTAAGTTGTCTTAGCCATGAAGTTTCCATTGAATTGGCTTCAAATGGAAATGAGTGGACATTCCCCATGAAGAAATTATTTGAAGTGGCCAGGAACCCAGATCCTCTGATTGCAAGTTAGGTGTGTTAGCCAGTTATGCACTCAAGTTTGCCCATTCAGAAGTGGCTTACGCACATGAGTGACAATTTGGAGACATGGGCTCAAATCTCAATAATTTCAATTTCCCACGTGCCTGTGGAGAAGTCTACATTGTAGAAACGGGGTGGACCACTGAGGCAACACCAAAGACACCTACAGCTGGAACAGTTAGAGAAATCAGCCATCGCTGAACACAGCATTGGGATGGATCATTCCATTAACTTTGATGGGATGAAGTTACTTGCCCGTACTGTGCTGGTGGTTACAGGGACTGAGTAATTAAGCAATTAAAAAAGAATAGCGAGACGTAATTTCAACAGGGATTCTGGCTATTCCCTCAGTAACGCATTGAAACAGGTGCTGATGAAGGTTAGAAAAGGATGGAACACACAAGGCCATGGCGACCAACCGGAAGCTCCTCCACCATAGACCAATCACGGATCAGTCACATAACCTGTAGGCTCATGTATATAAGATGGCCAAATGTAGAGTTGCACTCATTAACCCTGAGGACGATGCACGAGTTAAGCATTGAAGCATCGGCCAATATGGAACCTCCAACCCAGTGGAAAACCCGAGAAAACTTCATCAAGCAATTACGCTGGGAAAGCACCGGATATTACTTCACCACCTAACTTATTCGATGCTCCATGATTTCCACTCTTTATGGATTGTATATGGAAAAATTAATACTTTTTTGCAAATGTCTATAAAGTTTCACTTGTGAATAAAACAACGAATGGAAAACTTGCCAAACAGTAGGTCATTTCTAACACAAACATTTATCAAAGTGTAACATTCATTTGGCTTGAACAGGATTTGAACTCGTGTCCCATGATGTGTAGTCAGGGGCTTTAAGCAGTTAAGCTACCAAGGTGTCCTCTTACACACTGAAATTTTGGAGACTTGAAAGGAACAATAAATAAACAATTTAAAAATTTAATTGGGCCCCAGATCTCTTGTATATTATAATTCAAATAGTGCAACCATGCATATTCCGAGGGATAAATATTAAAGAATATTTATTTAGCAATTTAACCGTTCATGATATCTTCAGTGGATCAAAAGATCACAGTGTCAGAAATAAAAGTGGGTGAACATAGCAGTTTTGGGTCAATTATAAATTTTGAAGTGAGAATGAATGTATGAAATACCTCTTCAACCTGAGCATATATTCTTAAGGGTCTAATCTATCTCACTGTGGTTTTATCTTTCGTATCTAGAAATGTGAAAAGTCAAGGCGTGCACTGAAACTGAAAGAAATGTCTAGTTGAAGAAAATTAATTTTGATGTAAATGTTTTCATACTCTCTGTCTTTCCCCTTCCAAGTAGCTCAAGTCACTTCGCTCATCACCCTCCTGTCATTTACCAGCACTAAAAAAATGAAACGTTGGCTCAGCACAATTTTTTATTTTTTTATTATATTTTTTTAAATAATACAATTCCTCCTCTTAATAGTTTTTCATTTCTTTGTCACTTTATTCCACAGCACCTACACTGTTATACCCCGCACTCCGAGGACCCACATCTACATACAAGTTGGGCATTATGGATTTTCCTCCTGTCTGGCCACATCAACTGGACCCTGCGAGTTGGGTTAGGTGGTCCATCAATTCCAGCACATCCTCCATTCTGAAAAACAAAAAAATGAAAACGTCACCTCCCTCAAACCTCTTACATTGTAAGACTGGAGAACGAGACTCAGCAGTTTCATCTGATGTGATAGCAGCTATGTTAGGTATTCAAGCTGGTTCACCATCATTGTTTCATTTTGAATTCTTATGAAGGCTTGCATTGATATCAGAGATCCTGGAGATTTTCAACTGCACACATTGTTCTTTTAACTATTTCTGATGCTCCTTTGTTCTGCTGATTAACTCCTGGTCATTAAGCCCAAACAGAATTACATTGGACTCTAATGCCTAACAATCCTATGGTATCAAAAGTGATCTCTCATAAACACCCCAGAGCAAGTGGTGGTGAAATTCTAGCTAAACTCACATTTGGTAAATCAAAGATATCTCTGTTGATCTTCTAGATTGGCTTACTTTGGCAATAGTTCTATAGAACATGACAACAGGGGCTACTTGGAGCTGACATTCCATTATCAACTGGAGGGGGTGTGACTGGTTGTGATGGTGAAGATCAATTTTTGAGGAGACCCAGCATGGATCTAATTCAGTTGGAAATGTTTTTTGTGATATCATCATCACTTGAATCTTCCCATTGGTCTCTTAGTAGTATTGATTCTAATTCTTAACAAGCCTTAGAGTTCAAACTACACTCTTGATAGCCTCAAGAATCTCTCCCCATTAAACTAGGATCTATTATCTACTCATAATAATGTTGGGACTATATGCTATGCACACCTGATATGATGTAAGAAGTGGAATTGGTACAGCTACACAAGGAGAGAACGTGAGTGGTGAGGAGTTCTCCCTTGGTCAAATCTACTATTGTTTTTATTAGTTATGTAAGACTGGTAGTAATAGAACCACTAGTACAAGCCTGTATCACAGTATATGTTAATAATCAAAAGGTCTAAATTTAGCCAACCCTGAGTTGTTTCATACTTTGTAGTGGCATACGAGTTAAGCATTGCCATTCATGTATGTAACTCTTAAATTGCTTAATTCAAATTTAAAAGTTCTTTTAGTGTTAAGTCATACACTGCAAGTTAACTATAACTTAATTAAGGCTGAATTTAAGAGCCTAATTTTATATGCTGAATCATATCACAACACCAATGATAATAATCAATTCTGACTCACACCAAGATGGTCAACATGTGTTGTGAAAGGCCCATGCTAAGAGGCCTGCATCAAGGTGGGCATACTGGGTTTCCTGCACAAATGAGTCCCATCCCCTGCATGATGAAGGCAAGAAAATGGAAATAGAAGGATTCATATTGAACTTATATTGAAATACTGAGTGGGTTTCATGTTGAAAGATGAATTACTGCAAGGTTGCCCAGGGGTAGAACTGCCTTAGACCTTACTTTGGAGACAAACAGTTGCTTAGCATAATCAACAAAAAGCTCATCTGGAGCGGTGATTTTGCATTTACTGAGTTTTTACGAATTTCAGAAGTAAATATTGCAAGGAGGTAGGAATTACCATCTCTGTAATCACAACCATGCTATGGAAAGAGATGGTAAAGAGGGGATGGCCTTGTTTCAAGCACAGTATGAGGTCTTTCCATGCATTTAAACATTGTATTCTATGGCAAATGAGGTGGATACAATGGGAAAAAAAGGAACACTGGGGAGCTGTATACATTAAGGATGCAGTTACAAGACGTGGACGTGGAAAGCGTGGTTCAACCATTGAAAATGGGAATCACCTTACATTGGTATGGTTGAATCTTTTGTTATTGGAGCCATATCAAATTGTATTCACCCAGCAATTATCACAGGCCAGATTATCATTGATAAATGATACTGGAACAGGCATCGTCAGTTCTAGGGTGTATGGAGTGATGAGGAGAGTACCTGAAAAATATGCCTTGAGAGTTAGGCAGCCCAACCAAACCACAGCATACGGGAAGTTCTAGGCAAAGTTGTACTGGTGGAACCATGGGTATGACAATGAAATTAATGTTGTCTGGCAGTCAAGGGAGTACATCTTGGCTGGCCTGTCATCACTTCTATTGGTCTGACATCAAACATTCATGATATGTGAGGAAACTAGAAGATTTCGGTAGAGAAATTTCATTATTATTTTATCATCCTGAAAGTCTCAAAAAGATAACAAAATCCTTACATATTGCATCTTAAAGGAGCTAAAGTGTGCATAGTGTATATTCTGAATAAGTTTGAGTAGTTTAGTAATAGATGGGGCCATGAGTTTAAAATAATAAAAAAAAAGAGATTCATCCCATTTGTAGAGATTTCAATGGACTGATGCACTTAACTGGTGATCTTCCTGAAAGCAGGTGCACTAATGCAGATTTATACATGTTGTACTCTGATAGTACAACTTAAAGGGAATAGCATACTCCAAACTTCCTCATGGCATACAAATATCACTTGATATTCTCATATAAGAGATCAACTTGAATTGTCTTACCCCTCAGGCATTTTTCTTAATTTTTGACACAATGCTGTACAGTCAGAATTTCATTACATGCATATTCGCTGGAGCTCAACTCTGGATGTTCAGATGGATTATATAATAAAACAAGAAGTATGTAATACCCATTAACCTTTATCTTTAAAAGATAAATGTAGAAAAACACTTGAAAAAAATATCTGTGAATTATCCTTTAAATCTGCAAATTTTGTTTGAAGATATAATAATTATTAGCAATAGTCTAAAGGCTTGTGGTAGGTTTTCATGGATCCTAGCACTACACACTGCTTTACTCCTAAATCCTAACACACCCGAGTGATTGAGTGACTGCGAACATGAACTTCAACCTCTCATTTTTCTTTTGTGATCTTTTATTTAAATATGCTTGTCATTATTGTGTGAGTGCAATGGGTCTCTGTCATAGGGGAAATCCTTGCAAACCCTGAGTGTGTGTGTGTGTGTGAATGCAATTCATGAGTTTTATTCCTTAGCACACCCTAGTGATCAAGAGGTTGTAAGTTCATTTCCTTATTTATTTTTGCATTGTTTGTGTGTGATTGTAGTACACAAGGGTAATTGTTTCCCAAATACACCCAAGTGACCGAGTGTGTATTTCCCATCTTCCCCTTACTTGTCACTTTGTTTTTACTTACCCCCTTAAACAAACCTAGTGCCAATGAAGTTTATGGTCTCGCCTAGTTCGTTTTCCATCCTAATTCCTACTAATATGACACAAATTATGCTGCAATCCCTTCTTTATATTATAATAACACATTCTTTTGCTCTGCACACTTTATATTTCCCTCAATTACACATTCTTCTCCTCACTATTATTGTCTTCAGCATCTCTCGGATCCCCTAGTCCTCCCTTCTTTGGATTTCTCCCAACAGCTGTTTCTCTTCCCCTACCATACCTATAACTTCATCATTTGTTTTTCTTTCTGTCCACTTTGTCCATTTTTCTCCACACTCATATCTCAGAAGGCCTCCATTCTACACTTATCCTCTTGCTTAAATAGTCAAGTTTCTGAACCATATAAACTACACTCCATCTTAGTTTTCACTAGTCTTTTCTTTATATCTTTACTTATGATGCTTTCAAACAACTCCAGCCTCCTTAGAAAAAAGCTCAATTACCCAACACATTTCTTCTTTTAATTTTCTAACTGCAGTCACCAGTCATTTTATTCTGGTGAAAATGATGGAAAACATAAACGCTAACAGCAGCAAGCAACTGAAGCTCATCTGAGATACAGCAAGGAGGAGGTTGTCAGGGGTGTTGGGTGTCAGTGGGTGTGTATCCCTCATTGGTTCATAGGGGTTAAGTGGAAGAAGGGGCTTTTCTGTCTCGATCTCATCCCAATCACAGTAATCAACCTGAAAATCAATCTGTAGGCGTGTGTAGAGTTTGCATTGAACTGAGCCCTCTAGAGAACCCTATTTGCCACCTAACAAATCACAGCTTGGGTGAAGCTGAGGGTGCTCAGAGGCATCACCAAGAATTGTAGCCAGGCCCTCTGGCCAGTAGCCCAGCATCTTACCCACTGGCCTACCATACCCCTTTCACCCCAACAAAGATATTTTATTTTTTATATTGATGTTATAAAGGAATACTGATGGGGATCTCTCAGGTTTGGTTGCACTGTAAGTCGGAAACTAAGTAGCAGTGGGCATATAAGGCTTGATAGGAAATAATTATGTAAAAAGGGTTAGTTCTCAGATGAAATTTAATATCATGGTAGGAAAGTAGTTGCTACAATGTGGTATCATGTGTTACGAGGGGAAATTTTGATGTATTTATATGAGAAATTATGTGCAAATATTGCATATGAAAGACAATGGCAGCATTGTGCGAGCTGGTAATTGCTCCAGAAGTGAGAGAGCATGGCATTAGTTACCTTAGTGTCCATAATGCTTGGAAAGCCATCTATTAATGGAGACTTTGCCATAATTTCCCTCAAGGTGGCAGCAAAACAAGGAGAGAAGAAGTGTTGCATATTGCAAAGGGAAAAGGAACAACTACAGACTGAACATAGTAAAGCTGTTCTTTCCCGAAGTCGGCTAGAAAGTCTCTGTCGTGAGCTGCAGCGACAGAATAAGGCAATTAAGGTTGGTTTGCTTCTGAAGTCATTCTAGAGTTGTCGTTTCATTATTGATATGATTGTTCAGTAAATTTTCTAAATACTTTAGGAGGAGAGCCTACAAAAAGTGAGAGAAGAGGAGGAGAAGAGAAAGGAAGTCTCCACTAAATTTCAGGGTACACTAAATGAAATCACCACATTAATGCAACAGAACATTGAAAAGAATTCAAAACTGAAAGAAGAAAACGTGGAAATGGCTCAGAGATTTGGAAAACTTGTGGAGCAGTACGAAATCAGAGAGCAGGTAGGTTTTTGAAGTTCTTGTGCACAAAAAGTTGCAATTCATACATTGCGTTCTTAAGCAACAGACCGTAATTTTGTGTTGAATTATCTCCTTAATTACCTCCTTTTCTAAAGACTCAATTAAATCAATTGGGACATTAAAATTAGGTTTTAACTGTGAAATATACAGGGTCGCACCCAAAACTGGTAGGACTGATTTTTTACAAGACTTTTATTGACAATATACTTACATCAACTTAATAATCTTCAAAGTATGCTCCTTGAGCTGCTACACACTTAATATAACGTTGCTCCCATTCCCCGTACACCCGCTGGAAATTTTCTTTGGGGATGCCATTGATGACCCTCATCGAAGCCTCTTGAACGGCTTTATCGAGTCAAAACGTCATCCCTTGAGCTGTCTTTTCATCAGGAGGAAGAAGAAGAAGTCCGGTGGTGCCAGATCGGGAGAATAGGGCGGGTGTGGCAATGCCGTATTTGGCCAGGAGCTGTCTGACGACTAGCGTGCCAATTCAGAATTTTTGGCACCATCTTGGCGCACACCTTGCGCATGGCCAAATCCTGTGAAATAATACGTTGGATGTAGACAGACCCAACTGGTCTGCAATTTCTTCACTGGTTAAGCATCGATCTATGTTCAGCAGTGTCCTCACTCTGTCCACATTCGTGTCGGTTCTTGCCGTCGACGGCCGTCCGCAGCGATGGTCGTCTTCAACGAGCTCCCTACCCTCTTTAAACAACTGGTGCCACTCAAATACTGTGGAATGGCTTAAGGCAGTGTCCCCATAAGCCTGCTTGATCATATCAAGGGTCTCAGTTGCTGTCTTCCCGAGTTTCGCATAAAACTTCACGAAATAACGTTGCTCTAAATTCCGATTCATTTTGTTTTTCGAAGGGGACAAAAACCTTGCTTCACTAAAAACGGTGTCCTCACTCAATGACAGCCCATAGGCGACTGAGGTTGGTGTTGGTCTGTTTCTAAGAGCCCCTTCCACCTTACCCTGCCAGGCAGACCCCCCCTCCACCGTTCGCGCCAGAGAAAATCAGTTTTACCACTTTTGGGTGCGACTGTCAACCACTTCCTGATTTGACAGCAAGTGTGTACGCAATTCTTGTATTTGTCAACCTTTTATTTCAACAAAATTGTAATAGTTATAACAATACTTTAATGATGGATACATAATTTAATGTCACATAGACCGGTTAGAAATTTGGTCAAATGAATCTGATAATGTTATCAGGTCAAATACACTATAAGTATCTATATTCTCTTTATGGTATTTTGCTCATATAAATTAATATTTGTTATTCTTTAAAGCAAGTGGAAAAACTAGTGGAGCAAATTCACATTGAAACTGAATTAGGAGAGGCTAGGATTGCCAAGGCCCGGATGGAAATGGCTAGTGAGAAAGAAACAATGCTGAGGGAAAAACAAGCATTATTATTGGTAAGATTTTTTAAACAATAATGACAATGAAAAAGTAGTGCTTTAGTGCTAATGATTTATATATATTATATATATATATATATAAGCGGGTCGCGGTGGTCTAGCGGGTAGAGCGTTGGACTGCTGACCGGTCCCGGGTTCGATTCCCAGGCAAGGCACTTTGGGCATCTGCAGCTCCACCCAAGCTAGTTGATTTTTCGGGTACCAGATCTTCCTGGGAAACCATAACCGGCACAGGGAAAGGAACTGGCCCCCCCACCCTGATGTGTGAATATTCACACGCCGTCGGGCTTGGTACACGGGTGAGCTCTACCATCACCTACTAAACCGACCTTCGGGTTGATTACTGAGTTTATGGTTTATATATATATATATATATTCTATTCAAATAATCCACTGCAAAATAAAAGAGTATGGGAATCAATAAATAACTAGGTACTTTAGAGCAATAAAGTGTAGGTCTCACCCAATTCAAGAAATTTAGTTGAGCTATTCCAGTAGAGAAAATTAGGAAAGCCTAGGATGGTTAAAACTTTTAATCAGTAATGTCCATAAAATGTGAGCTAAAGGCATTTTATGAATTAGGTTGATATGGAATGGGGTCATTAGCAATAATAGTTAAAATGATGCCACAAAATGTAGCCTTAGACCATTCATTTTTTTGAATTAGCAGTCATGATTGAAAATGTTTTCTTTTGAATTTTCATGTAAAAACCTGTAGTATATACAAAGTGGTCAAGTCTAATCATTTGTACATAATTAGGCAAGGCATAATTGTGAGTTTACTATCCATAACGAATTGCAAAATTCTGTTTTTATCCCTTTTCGTCTAAACAGTTAGGTTTTTACATTAAGAAATAGTAAAAAAATTCAGATGATGAGAAAGTTTTGATTTTAACACAAATTGAGTAATTTTATGCTATGTACAATGAAATTTTGATATAAATTTTTATTTCTCTTGGGTTCATTCAAGATAAAGAACTACTGTCTTTCTATGTGTGAGTCATTTGGTTTATTGGGTGATTCAGTTCTACCTGTGAAGTGGGTCAGTTACTGGTTTAATGATATGGGGGAGATTAAGTTAAAGTGATACAGTCTCATTTTTTGTTTATTTCTGCTGTTGCTGCAGACCTTGGGGATTGAAAGTGATTATTTTCCAGATAAAATAGGTATTTGATGTTAAAGTTTAAAAAAATATGGAGTTATGTACATCTCATGCTAATTTTAAATATTTTGATTCTATTTTCAAAATATGCTAGTATAGCCCACTTAAAAGACTCGAGAAAGAGTCGTCAACACTCATTTCAAGGAAGTGTTTTTATTTAAAAATAATTTCTAAATTACTTGAAGTAATGTGAAAGACCTGAAAGTTAATTGTGACTATTGTTATTAATCTGCTGCATTCACATAATGATTCTGCACAAGTTTTAGTGGAAAAAAATTGGTTTGACAACATTCTTGACTATTGTAGCCTCATATTTACATTATTGTATTGGTCAGGGGGTCCATTTATCAAGTAGCTGAAATTTTGACTTGTAGGTCATCTGCTTAAACATGAAGTGTGTACTGTTCTACTTTCAAAGAAATCTCTCTGCTTTCGCTGGAGAATAGAATTAATTTTCTCCGCATGATTATATGGGGAGAAAATTTCACCTTGTTTTGAGCATTTAAGTTCATAATAACCAAGCATGGTAAACCAGCCACTCGTGTGGCCTCCTAAGACCTTCTGGGTCATTTGTTGAACAACTTTTTTTGGCAGTGGAGAAAAACTTTTTTTTGCAATGCTCATGTATGTATTACATTTAAAGGAACTTGAAGAATGCAGGGGGGAAATTCGTGGACTCCAAGAAAATGACTTAAGACTAAGGGGACAACTTAATTTGTATACAGATAAGTATGATGAGTTCAAGACAGCACTCACACGCAGCAGTGAAGTTTTCAATGGATTTAAGGGGGAAATGGAAAAAGTAAGTACATATAATCCAAAAACACAGCTTCACAAAATATATTAAATTTTACAATAAATATGCATTATTCATTGCTTGGTCATTTTTCATTTGCTGTATATAGTACGTTTATCTGCAGTTACAAGCACTTAGAAGCATTAAAACTGGAGTGATACATGCGCTGGAAACTGTAACAGACCTTTGAATGAACCTATTTTTAAAAATTAGGAGACATCACTATAAGATACTAACCTTGGCATTACATCGAAGGCCAATAAATTTATGTATTTGATTTTAAATATCTTTTAATTATCTCCCTAAGCCAGTAAAAAAGGTTGTGGTAGTCCAGGGGTAGAGCGTTGGACTACTGACCGAAGGGCCTGGGTTCGATTCCTGGGTAAATCTCTCTGGACACACTCAGTTCCACCCAAGCTGTGTGATTTTTCAGGTACAAGATCTTCTTGGGAAACCATAACCAGGGAAAGGAACTGGCCCCCCTACCCTGATGTGTGAATTTCACATGCCGTCGAGCTTAGTACTGGGTGAACTCTACCATTACATACCAAACTGACCTTAGGGCTGACTACTATGTCTATGGTTTAACCTAGTAAAAATTTATTTTTTCAATTTCCATAGTTTCTTGTTGCCAAGATATATTTTAAAATCATTTGTCAGGAAACAGTCATGTCCCTAACATCCAAGTAGAAGTAGACTCCCTTACTGAAAATTTCATAATGCACTTTAAATGCATGTAAATATTTTAATTCAAAAGCATTTTCTGAAGAGATAAACATTTCATTTTCCAAAAGCTTAGGGTGACCAGTCCATCTTATATTTATCTTATGTAGATGATATTTCTGTATTGAAAATAAATATAATCAGTTCAGTGAATAAAATACAATTTTTCATATTATATAGACTTCAGATTTTCCCTGACATCTTACATTTTGATAGTGCCTTAAATAAAGAAAAAACTGCTGTGATGAAATGCTTCATACTTAACCTTGATAGGTGAAGCATTTTTATCTTTAATTTTAGTTATAAACTGTCATGAAGTATATGTCTTCAACGGTGACTTTTCCTGAATTGAGAGGTTGCATCACAATTTTTTGGCAGATTTTAAATCATTTTTGTTTATTTAACGACTTTACTGGGGCAAGATTGAGACTTCATGGTCCCTTCTTCCACCTAACCTCTAAAAATTACATTGAATCACAAACACCCAGGCCCTAGGTGGACGATAAACTATTTAGGTAGGAATCAAGCCCACAACCTCCAGGCTAGCTGGCGAGGACGTTACCCTGCCGCCACTGGGGCTGGCAAATCATACATGCAGGTCTAAGAAATAAGAGTAACTGAACTAATTAGAAATCAATGCCTCAAATAATTTGGCAAAAGTGTAAAAATTACTTTTAGTTAAAAAAAGCTTTCTTTAGATCGTATTATTAATGCTTTTTACAGGATTTTTTTTATGTTTCATGATTTCATACCCTATAGATTGGATTTTCACCATTTATCAATGGAATTACATTTAAAATACTATCAATCTTACTAGTTACATGCTTGTATTATCCCACGTTTAAGAACTATAATGCATACAGGTCAAGCCTCACTGTTAGAAACGGGGTTACATATATGGTAGACTAACTGTACTTTTGTGTCTTATGTTACAGTTAACATTTGCCAGCATAAATATATAAATGATTTTGTTGTTTTACTTTCATGAAAGATGTCCAAAAAGATATGTAAACTGGAGAAAGAGACAACATCATGGAAGCAAAGGTGGGAATGCAGCCATCAAGCTCTGTTGGAGATGGCTGCTGACAAGCAGCAGAGAGACGGGGAGTTGGCTTTGGCCAATCGAAGACTTGCACAAATGCAGGCACTTTGTCGTACGCTGCAAGCAGAAAGATCTGCATTACTTGCACAGCTCAGGGGTGGAAGTGAAGGTGTAAAAGTTGTGGATAAAGCGGATGATAGTATTAAAGTGCTAGATGAACCAAAGGGATTAGAAGAAGTTGGATCCAAGGAAACTGATGAGTTGTCTGGAGCGGCAAACAGCAAGCTATCAAACCAATCTGTAGGAGTCTGTGCTGAGGGCAGTAAAGATGAGAGTACCCTATCAAGCACAAACATTATGAATGAGGTAAAGGAAGGGAATGATATTTGTGCTGTGCCAGAGAATGAAAATCAGAATTTGCAGACTCCTGAGCTATCTATGAAAGTGATGGATGGGATTTCACAATCAGTCGTAGTAGCTGCTGATGATAGTGCAAAAAATTCAGTGTCCCAGAGTAATTCACTTAATGTTGGAAAAGAAGAGAGTTGTGATAAAGAAAGTTTCAACAAGGATGCTGTTGAGAAGAGTAATTCTGATGCCATTGTTGATTCTAAGTTACCAAAGGTCCCATTCACTGGCATTGTCAATGAATGCAAGTCAGGAAATAAAGAATTATTGGGTGAATCTACGGTAAAATTGAACAATTCATCTGATGAGTTACTGCTCTTGCCATCTCCTAGTGATGGTGGAGTCAGTAAAGAAGTTGGAAATACTGATTTTGGTGCACAAAAGGAAAGTATAATTGAAGAACTGAACTCTTTGAAACAGAAACTTGATTCATGTATTATTAGTGATGTAAGACCCTCCATAATTGAGGAAAGTCAGAAGATAACAGTTGGTGAGCTGGCATCTAACAAACTGGAAGAATGTAAACCTCAATTGGAAGCAGCACAGCACTTTGAAATGTCTTGCCCAGCAGAAGTAAATTGTGTGCAGTCAGAGAATAAGTGTAATTCATTGCCTGCAGTAGAACCTGCTGTCAAAGAATCTCAGTGTGAAAACATCTGTGATAATAGTGCTGGTAGCAACACTGCAGATGTGAACACTCTGTCACTAGATATATGTGATAAAAGTGGAACTATAATATTAACGGATGAGGTTGCACTTGAAAAGAATTTTGAAGAAAATATTGGTGTAGGTTTTAGTATTGTAGCAGAGACAACAAGAAGTGTGGGTGAAGGAAATACAGTTAATTCCCCAGAAAAATGCAAATCGGAATTAGAAGTTACTTCATGCGAAAAGCCAATTATCAAAAACTCTGCTACTAATGGTGCTAAGAAACCAGATGCACAAGTCAATCCTAAGAAAGGCAAGGTAAGCGCCTAAAACTGATGTCACTTGCAGTCTAAAATTCATCATGCATACCAGTTATGTAATGGATTCTTGGCTACTATTTTCAGGAATCATCGAGGAAAAGGAAAAGATAAATGCCATAATTCATAAAGATGGTTAGCACAATGCCAGCAGCAATCCCCGAGTAGACTTCTTTGAAGTACTTTTGTATAGAAGTTACTATCCTACTGCCAAGAATAAGTCATCTGTCAACTTATTTATTTAAATTTCAGCACATCATATTTTTTATAATTTAAATCCTTTACCATGGGAGATGTTTTGGAAACTTTTTTTATTTTGAAATATTTTCTCCCTGTGCTTTAAAATATGGATGTGGTATTAATCCTTACACTGTCTCTGTTTACAAGTATGGAATGATGTTCTATGAATGTGTAATTTGATGATAAACAGGAGTTCTTGAAAAGAAAATTATGAAAAATGAATCTTGTATTTGATCCAGTAAATTTTATCCCAATTAATGTGTTCACTTTCATTACTCTGTATTTAAGGTTTGTGTGAACAAGCCATGGACACAGTATTTTACATTCTTATTTCAGTGGAGTTGTCATGATCAAGTGTTAGTGAAATGTTGGCTGCTGGCACTTGTATTGATAAATTTTTAGAATAAAAAAAATTAATGGAAGAAAACAATTTGGTGATCCAAAAATAATTTTAAAAACTCATTGTAAAGATTAATTATAGGCTGAACTCAGTTGCCTAGATTTATGTAATCCTTGGCTTTCTCAATTTGTCAATTCTTAAAGACTTCCAGAGATAATGTCCTCTGAAAGCCCCATTTTAATAAATGAATACGATATTCACTAGTACCTATTTCTTATATGGCTCATCAGTTGTATACCATATGATGCTTTTTCTCAACTGAAGTTCGATAAAAATACACTTGCTTCTTGACAAAAATCATTGATCACATTCAAATCACCATCACTACTTCCCTGAAAAGTATTAAAAAATATCTCTATTCAGGACTTGAATAGGGTGTAAAATGGCAGAGGCTTATAATTTACTATTAATGTGTGAAAAGTTTTTAGGCATGTTAATTTGAAATCTATTTGTAAATTAGAGTGAAACTTGCCCAAGGGAACCTGGAACTTATTTTCATTACTTGAATTCAGTTATTATTGGAATCATTTAATTGTGAGGAAATGCTTCATGTTAAGGAAACAATTTTTTTTAAATTTGACATGCTTTTATTCCGGTCCCTTAAAATAAAATACTGTTTATGTTAATTATGGAACTACATAAACAACCAGCAAGGTATACAACACCTTGAGTTCCAGTCGGTAGTTGCCATGTTATTCCGTCTACAAAAGGTTGAAATGAACTGCTAAAGGCATTAGAAGGGCACAGAATTAAGTCTAAGATTTACCCAGGATCATATTTTAAAAAACCTCACCCAGGTCACCATATCTAAGTCAATGGCATTTTACCAGTTGGATGGGCACAGCAATTGTTCAAAAATACATTAACTTTTCTCTGATAGCAAGAAAACACAACCTAAAATCGATCAATACACAGTCTCTCTTCAATTCTACATACTCCTTTCCTCCTCCCTTCATTTCATGCAACATATTTTGTTTACAGAACGTCCTCCCCTCTACCACAGTCGTCCACATCCCATCGCCAATCAAAATGATCTGAATCCATTTTCCTACCTCCTTTTGATTTACCCCAGCAATCCGCACACCACCATGATCATACATTTCACTTCCGCGCTCGTTTTCCTTTCACTCCTTTTCAATCATCCTCCAAACCCACTTTTCACAAGTCTCCAATCTCTGCCTACCATCATGTTTCCGCGCCATATAAAACGACGCTCTGTATCAAAGTTTCAACAAACCTTTCCACAAAATCCTTACTCTATCCCCTGTCATCAATGTTCTCCTCTCTGTGAAAAATTATTTGCTTAATTCAATTCTTCAACTATTTTCTCCCGGTCAAAAAATATATAATTTCGAATTCCTCTCCGGATTCGCCTTGCAATCGTCAATTGTTGGTGTTTGTGTGTTTGCATTTAATTTTTGCGATCTTTCGAAGTGTGGATGGTGTTATATCTGTATGGTGTCTTTAAAAATACTTGATTGTATGTGTGTTGCTCGTACATTAAAGTTCTAAATGATATAAAAGTTCTCGGAATTAAGTTTCTGAATGTTTTTTTGAGTAGTTATGTCTAAGATGGAAAAGTTCTTGAAAGACGAACTAGGACTAGAAAAGTGTGAAAGTACCCATAAGCATGCTGGTGGTGGGGGTTGTATTAGTGAAACAAAAACGTTCAATACAGACAAATACGGGAAAATATTCGTTAAATTTCATCAGGGGTCAGAGGTACAACCAAAACATTTTTGGTCGATTGATTCTGTCAAATGATCATGGTAATTATTGCTAACATTTAAACGCCTCATTTTTAAGGCACGCCTGATGTTCGACGGAGAATATGCTTCTTTGAAAGCATTAGATGACACGGGCACAGTGAGTGTACCAAAACCAATTTCTGTAGTAGGCACTCCAGGTGGTGGCTCAGCAATTGTAATGCAATATATTGAAGGGAGAAGTCTTCACAAGTTTCAAGAAAGATTGGGTGAAGACTTGGCAAGGTTAGGGACGTGAGCATATTTTAAATATTGGTAAAATCCTAGTCATAAAATTACATCCCTAAAAATGTTCACAAAAAAATCACTTCATTCTGCATATATGTTGTAGTTTGACTAACTATACCGATAACCGAAAAAAAACATGGGCACAGTAATCAAACCGAAGGTCAGTTTGGTAGGTGACGGTAGAGTTCACTCAGTACTAAGCCTGACGGCTTGTGAAATTCTCACATTAGGGTTATCTCTAACGGCTGTGGCTACCCAAGAAGATCTGGTACCCGAAAAATCACACAGCTTGTGTGGAGCTGAGATTAAAAAAATATATTTCCTGCTTTGCATTCTATATAGCCGGTCGTAGGCTGTAAGCTTCTAACATTGTTCGAGAAAATCATGCATTACCTTGTAACATTTTGTTATCATCGCTGTCATTATTTGTTTGGCGAGTTTTCAATGATGTCATATGCCAAGTATATCCTCTGAGGTTATTTATCAAATGTTATAGGAGAATATAGTGGATGATATTTCGTGATATAATTGTTTATTAGAAATCTAAGAAGAAGTTGTCATAATCCAGTTTGTATTGACAAATGACAATTATAATAGCTACTAAAAATTTCAGTAAAGATGGAGAAATTTGTCTGCGCTGATATAAAGATTCCATAATTCAAGATTTTACAAACGCTAATGGCCCAAAATTTCTCCTTCATTTAGTTTATTTGATGCTACTAATATTTTATATTGACCAGAAGGGTTCTATGGAGAAATGTGAAAATTTTGATGAATGTATAACTACATCCCACCCAGACCCTAATTATGGTAAACTGAGGTGAATTATTTCCTTTCTACTTTATGCTACGCTATAATGTGATTCATAATGATAAAGAATACATTTAAAGAGTATGTTGACGCATTTATATGCATATTGTGGCCAAATTTCAAAATATAGAGAATTATATATGTTTAAGTGGGAGTGGAAGCAAATTGTCGCAACAAAGTTATTCCATTTTCTAAGCATGTGCTTGTGTCGAAGCTCATTAATTTAGTTTCCGTTGAATGTAACACACTTGCAAAAATTTGAACAATGAGATATTACCCTGTGCTCAGTGGCTGTGAAGTAGACATTATGCATGGGATGAGTTAGTTTTAATTATATACATATATTTGTGACTTTAAAGTACCAGAGAATTGTGATCATTCATACGAGGGCATAAAGTTGAGAATATAACATACATGAACTAAAATTGCTCAAAATGGGGTGAACTCAACAGGCTCTACAGATTTTTACATTTAATATTTTCAAAATGTCAACGACAATGAATAATGCCCAAATGGGAATTTTCTATTAAAAAGAGAACAATGGGTATGTGTTTGAAATTCATGTTGTACATCCTGGGGGCATGGAATCGTTTATTATTTGAAATAAAAGTATAATGTTTGATTTCATGATTCATAATGCTTACCAAATCGTGCATAATAAGTTTAACAATGATTTAATGTGCATAATTACATTCAGCAATCAATATTAGCATATTTTTAACATCATGAGACAGTTTCATTTATTTCATATAATAATATCCTTTTTTTAGTTTATTGTCTAAGAAAAATATTTTCTTAAATGATGTTGATTTTTCAATGAGACAATTTTGTAGATTCATTATGTAGGTATTCATATTAACATTCACTTGACTGTCAGTTGAATTCCGGTCATAAAATTCTTTATTCTAAATTATGTCTACACTATGCACAGCATATTCAATCTATGATTGTTCACTGAGTTAAAATTTTTTGTAGTTTTTATCTGATATTTTAGGTATCAAAATGAGAATTTTAAATGAAACTCTGAGCACAGTGGAACCATCATAGCTAATGCATTGAATGAAAAGAGCAAAAGCTATTGGTACCACCCGAGCAAAATTCCACCAAACTTTCCCCAGGTATTCATTTAAATTTTCAACTGAATGTGTGCTATATGGGAGCAAAAGGTAAATTTCAGTTTATTACCCAAAGGAATGGCCACCAAAGCAATTTCATGAAAAATGGTTATTTTACATGATAATTCTTTTGAAGAGTACAAATTTCTTTTTGAAGAGAGAATTCTCTGCATTTTACTCCTTCAACTTGAAAGAAAAGATATTTTATTAAATTTTTCTCCAATGGGACAAGTAAGGAGAACCCACATATAGTGCTGGTTATGTTTCTAGAAAGCACGTTACTGAATTATTAACTGATTTCCTCACAGACTTCATCTATGGACTCCAGACCCAAATCATTGTGATGGAAAGTTTGGATTTAATGTCAACACGTGCTGTGGTTACATTCCAATGAACAATACATGGAATGATGATTGGGTTGTAAGTATTGCACTGAAAAAATATTCTTTTTCAAACTTTACACCGTTGTTTGCATATATAAATATGTATATTTTTGCAGCTCTCCTGTATCAATTGTCATTCAGTTTTAAATAAATTGAGTATATTATATCGATACTCCAATTGCCAATTTGTTGTCATTAACTCAATGAAAATTAATTTATATGTATATACACAACCACACATATATATACACACACACACATAAGAAACTCCCAGGGTGAAAGAACTCCCTGATGCCATCTCTTGACCAAAGAATTGAGGCACTTGGCTACATATAATACCGCAGATTTCAGTGCAAAGTAAGTTTCCTCAATAGCTCAAGTGGTTAAAGCATCCGCCCGGCAAGTGGAAAGATCTGATGTTCAAGTCCCGGTCAAGGAAATGTTTTTACACTTGTTATCTGCTCGATTCCGCCTTCTCCACCTCTTCTGCGTTCATCCTTTATATGTGTACCTATCCCTTTTCATTATATCTATTTCCAGTTGAATGAATATATATATATAGATAAATCATAGTAGTATTGAAATTGAACACCTTTAATTGGGACAGGAGATGAATTATGGTAATATGTAATTGAGGCAGATTAACAAAATTTGCAAATTTTACAATGTCATTGTTTTAGTGTTTTCTTTTATTATTTATGTGTGCACAATTGATTTTATGGGCCCAAACAAATAAAATTAATTTTGTAAGTATTATAGTTGCTATAAATTTTAAATCCTAATATAGAGAGTACTTCAGAAATATGGCAGTTGATATTTACTCTGCTTGAATTGCTTAACTCAATAATTTTAATCAAAATATTGTTATGGAGTTTGCAGTTTAAGTTGAGTTTTATCATTTTTGGTCCATGTCAGACTTCAATGATATTTCTAACATTCATTTGATTATATATAATGCGAAAACAATAACTCGCTGAATTGACATTAACATGATTTAAATAGGTACTAGCATACGTATAATGTATGTACTAGCGTGCATATAATGTATATAGATACTAGTGTACCTTTAGAGGAAACATTAGAAATGTAGCAAAACAAAACCTCTGTTTGAATCAAAGTTGGATTCCAGCAGGACCAATTAAAAGATTCAGTGACCCTGTGCATGGCATGACCTTCCTAGGAATGTGAGACCCATAAGTCACACAAACAACATATTGGTATTGCAAGAAACTGATTCTCAACTTTGACAGTCATTAGCAGAGATGTAGTCAGCCATTCTTCGACCAGATCTCAGTATGATATGTTGTTTTAAAAATCATTAGGTTGTAAGATCAATGGCAGCACCTTGTGCTTTCAGAAATCACCTGTAACTCCAAACTCAGTGTAGGCATCTTATAAAATAGTATAGAAAGGTAATCTCAGAATATAAAGGATATTCTAAATAGTTCAATGACTACTAATAAATCTGCTCTGCATCAGCTTAAGGAAGTTTCTCGTGTTATTATTTTTTATCCTCTTCAGCTAGCTACTGTATTTAATGAATATTTCACCTGTGATTCTTGTTCATGCATTACCCCTCCCATTGATTTTTCTCCTCGGAAACCTATTTCCTTCTCATCTATTTCTTTTACCCTCTTTCTTAGGTCTAATTGATTAATCTTATGTCCAACTCTGATTTCAAATTCTGTGCAGGTTCTGATGATAGCCCCAGTCATTTAATTCATCTGTCATATAGTTTTATTCAATTCCCTTCATTGTTACTCATTGGAAGTTCGCAGCTGAAAGAATTTACCCTGGATCCTTGAAGGTATCCAAGAGTACAAGAAAAAAAGTGCCTTGATGTGTCTTATATCTATATATTATGGATCTTTGGGTAAATAAAATAGATTATTATTTCATCTAATTGTAATTAATTAACAACATTCGAATCTGTACCCATTATTCTAAGGTTAATTACCATATCATGGGTCAGGGTTATTCTTTAGTAGTGTTTTCTATTGACGGCATTAGTTTTGCAAGTGACCTTTATAATTTGTATCAGAGCTAAGTCACTCAAAGTGTTCTACTCAAGGTACACTTTTGTGTACCTTCAGTAGAACCCTTGAGCAGATCCCTAATTATCATTTATTTCTAGGTAACAATGGAACTTGCTCTTGTTTGCCCAACACTTTCTTTCTTCCTAACTTCTGCCTTCCTTGTTGTTATCTCAAAAGCCAACTCTTGTCCTTCCTCTGCCTTGCTTACTGAACACTCTCCTTCTCTCAAGGCCTTCAAAACATATCATGCCTTGCACACCTTGCAATATTGCTCTCATACATTATTTCTGTTTTTCCATTCCGTCCATTTTTATTTGCATATTGCTATGCTGAAGATATGCTTATGGTAAGAGTTCAGCAAAGAGCGATTGTTAATGTGAATATATTTTATCAACATTTCTATTATTTTAATTACTTGTTGCTTCAATTTATGGTCCTGTTAAGGTCAGCTGCATCCAGTGAAACATTATGGTTCACTCTCATAGTGAAGTGAAAAGCATAACTTGGTTTTTCTTCTTCTTAGATACTTAGTATGAGTATCGGGTGCTAATGATGTTGCAAAACATAGAAATCTTGACTTCATATTCAACACTGGGTGAATTTTAACGTTGAATATCTTTATTTTACAGAGCTTTTATGTTCAACAAAGATTGGGGCAGCAGATAAGACTTGTTGAAGAGAAGGTCAGTGCTTTTGATACATATTAAGTTGTTACTGTAGTCAGTGAATAAATTGAGGGTTTGAATTTAAATTGAGGTTCAGATTGAAGGAGTGAGAGATATGAAGGAAAATAATTCTTTTGACTAAAATAACTGTATGGACATTGTAGTCCTTTGGGTGGATTGCTGGGCTACCAACCAGAGGGCCAAGGTTTGATTTCCAGGGACCCTTCTGGGCACCCTCAGCTTCACCCAAGCTGTGTGTTTTCAGTCTTCTAGTTCTTCTTGGGAAATCGCACATGGCATAGGAGAAAAAACTGGACCCATACCCTGATGTGTGAATTACAGGTATTTGGGCTTAGGATTTGGTTGAGCTCTTCCTTCATCTATCAAACAGACCTATGGGTTAATTACTGTGCTTGATTGGAAATAGCACTAGTAAAATAAAGTTTTTTTTTGTAATTGTATATCCTTGGTATTAAAACTGAATATGTTATAATTAATTACTAGTAAATGAGATTAAACAGGAATCAAGTAAGCTCCCATTCTCACAGAAGGAACTTCTTTGGGTGTACTTCTAATTGTTAAATTATTTATCTTAAAAATAAGATTTTAAATATTTCTCAGCTGAGTCTTGTTAGCAAAGTTGGCACAACAGCTATTGACTGTATCACTTCCACATTCTTGCAGTTATGCATAGGCCATTAAATAACTTAATTGAATAATGTGGATAGCAGCTATTGTTATAGGAAAGTTTTACGTTGCAGGGCTAAAGGAAGGGGATTGGAAACCCACTACTTACAAAGTATTGTTAGGCTATAATAATCAAATTAGCTTAATTATCAAACATTAAGGGTAATTTTTTTATGTTGTTGAAATTAATATTGTGATTAATTTGAAAGTATATGTTTTGTAAAAATTCCAGAGGAAATTTTATTTGAATATTATATAATACCACGCAAGCTGCCGCAAAGATGTGTGGTGGGGAGTGTTATGTCACCACCCGTAAATGGAAACAACCACATTCAAAAACAACTCATACGTGCAAACCCATACCCACAGTGGTGCATACATCCATGCAAAAATCCTTTCATCTTACACGCATGCATATACATACACTGTCATCTAACAAACAATTGCACCTTAGGATGCAGTAAGAAATTTATCAAATAAAAATAAATTTATTAATAAATATTAATGTGAACTGAGGCCATAAAAACTTTATTTTGCAAAATTTAGTCTACATCAATTATGTCCCCTTCAAAGTACTCTCCATTTGTTGCTATGCACTTATTCCATGTTCTTCTTCACTGTTTAAAGCAGCACCCTTGGAAGTCCTCGGCAGTTAGACCTTTTAGTTTTCTTGTCTTTTCTTGCTTTATTGCATCCACATCTTCCCAGTGATGTCCCCTTGTCATATTTTTGCATTTTGGGAACAGGAAAAAGTTACAGGGGCCAAGATCTGGCAAATAAGGAGGATGATTAAGGATGGTGATTGAATTTTTTGCCAGAAACTGGTGAACAATCAATGCTGAACGTGCAGGTGCATTGTCATGGTGAAGGATCCATCCATTGCTTTGAGTCAAATTTAGTCACACATGATGCACGCGATCTCTCAAAACCTTGAGAACTCTAAGGTAGAACTCAGCATTTCCTGTTTTTCCTTCAGGAAGAAATTCATGATGAACAACACTTTCCACGTCAAAAAACCAGGAGCATGACTTTGATTTTCGATCGGCTTTTTCTTTATTTTTTGGTTCGAGGTTCATCTTTTGCTTTCCACTCCTTGCTTTGCGATTTTAGTTCAATGTCATATGAGTAAAACCATGATTCGTCACCAGTGATTACCCGTTTGAGAAATCCAGCATCATTTTCATGGGAATTTTTCCAGTCAGTAACCCATTCAACTCTTTTCAACTTTTGATCTGATGTCAGCAGCTTGGGCACGATTTTTGCACACATTGTTTTAAACCCAAATGTTCGGGTAAAATAGTGTGCTCTGTTGATTTTCCTAAATTCAGTTCATCAGCTATCATTCAGACAGTTTTTCAACGATCAATAAGGACAAGGGACTGCACACAATCAATATTGTCGTCAACACAGGTGGTTGAAGATCGTCCCAGCCTTGCATCATCCATGGTGTCTTGTCGGCCATCTTTAAAAGGCTTAATGAACTTGAAAATGGATGTTTTCTTTATAGCATTATCACCGTAAACAGCTGTCAACATTTCAGTAATTTTTTGATAACTTTTACCTCACTTCATCAAAAAACTATGTTGATTCGTTGCTTTGTGATTTCATCAATTTCCATTTTTGACAAACAGTAAAAACAAGGACAACAGAAACATAACTGGTCTCATACCCACTGCTTGACAATCTGCCAAGCACAGAGGGCTCATTGGGTCTCAGACAACTAGCGCTACTAGTGGGTGAGGCTATAGTCAACGTCATGGCCAACAGATTGCACCAGTTTGCGTATTTATTGGACAGACCTGGTATGTAGTTAGGAATATAGAGCAGCATCATTGATGTTGATGAATATCGCAAAAAAAATATTGCATTTGACATGAACCAATTATCTACCTTCTCAGTGTTACATCATTCAGTTCTCTAAGAATTCATGCCTTTTTTATTTATATGCTTTTATTTATTTGTCCATACCATTAGTCTTCTTATACATAGGTTTTTAACTATTTAATATAGACTGGGGACAGAGAGGCTGTTGAGTTATGGTCCCAGCTCCAGCTGAAAATACCAAAGTTTTTTGAAGGAGTAGAAATAAAACCATCATTGCTGCATGGAGATTTATGGTGCGGAAATGTTGCTGATACAGATGCAGGTCCAGGTAAGTTTCTAACAAGTCAAATGGATTGTCAGTTTGCTGCATAATATCCTAGAAACTTTATTGATTGAAAGAAATTTTTGTATCCAAAGGCTACAACTGTTTCATTTTTAATGGACCCAAATTATGCTGTCCAATACCACTACAACCTTGATGGTTGTGGTGGTATTTATACATTCTTCATGTATAAAATTTAAAATGGCCTCAAAATATTCCTTTTTGTGTTGATTTCATCATTTTTATTTACAGTAATATTTGATCCAGCTTCATTTTGGGGCCACCATGAGTATGACTTGGCCATTGGAAAAATGTTTGGTGGTTTTACGTCCAAATTCCACGATGCTTATCACAAAATAATTCCCAAAACTCCTGGCTTTGAATTGAGGCAAAAATTGTATGTTTTATTTCATCAACTGAATCACTGGTAAGTGAATTTGGAATTTTATCCATATTTTCCTTGTTCCCAATTACTCCTTTATTATAGCTCAATCTCATCTTTTACGAAAATATATTACTATCAAATTTAAGGAAAACTCCTATGTCAGTAATAAGTTAGCACCACTCGTCATGCAAAGAAAATTAAATATTTTTTGGTGGTTTTTGGGGAAAGAAATTCTATGGCAGTGACCAATCACAACCTCTCAAATAATCGGTGTATTTAATGCAGCATCAAAAATTTATAGTAAACACTTCATGAAATCTTCTCCTACAGCCAACATCTGTAAAATATATTAAAAAGACATATCCTTCCGCCTGGAAGAAAATTCTAGGACTTTGGTGAATTTGGAAAAACTAATGAGCATAATGCAGAAAATGGGAATAGATTGGAGGGACAGAAGGCTAATCTGCAACCTGTACATGTCTGAGACTGCTCAGGTGTGTGTGGGGAGCAGAGAGTCTGGATGAGCAGTGTTCGTAAGAGGTGGGTTGCCCATTATCACCAGTGCTGTTCAACGTATATGTGGAGGAAATGATTAAAGAGGCATCGGAAGAACTGAAGATAGGAATGAAAGTCAATGAGGAATTCGTAATATCATTTAGGTTTGCTGATGGCCAAGCTCTAGTTTGCCAGTCAGCCAAGGGGTTGCAACCATTGCTAAGTGAATTTGAAATTCAGTGTGATAGATATGGGATGAGAATCTAAATAAATAAAACAAAGATTAAATAATAAAGGGGGAAAACTCCACTGGCCGTAAAAAACAGTCGCAACTCTCCTGACGTGGATTAATTTCCCGTAAACCACCACAGAGGGTATTCTTGGTCGAGAGGTTGTGGTTGGTTCCCGCGAATACCAACACAACAATTTGGTCTGACGAGAGTTGCGACTGTTTTTTACGACCAGTGGAGTTTTCCCCCTTTATTATTTAACCTAGAGGCCGTAGAGCTCTTGAATTCTTGCTAAAACAAAGGTTATGCGATTTTCCAGAAAGAAAAAGGTAGCTAAACATTAAAATAGGAGGGTAAACACTAGAGCTGGTTGAACATTTTACGTATCTCAGAAGTGTTTTGCATCAAAATGGTCAAAGTAGTTGGGACATTAGGAGAAGGACTGCGAAGAGGCTTTCACAAGAAGGAAGGAATTGATGGCAGAGATGTTGATTAAGGGTGTTAAGAAAAAAGCTTGTCAAGAGTTTGATATGGAGTGAAGTTATGTACGGCACAGAAACGTGGTCATTGAAACAGGATGATAGATGTAGGTTTTTAAAATGCAGGTGTGGACTAGGATGGATAAGGTGAAGTGGACAGAAAGGAAATTAAATGAAGAAGTGTGGTAAATCATAAGGAGGCAGGAAAAATGAATGAAAAGCATATTGATCGGCAGTTGAATGTTGAAAACTATGATGGAAGGGAGAATGTTAGGAAAATGAGGAAATGGCAGTAATGGGGTAGGGATGTTTGATGGGATGACGGGAGGAAGGAAGTATACAGAGATGAAGATGCATCTTTATTTATAATAAAGAATTATTTTTTTTTGTTGAACATGGAGCCCACATTTTTGGTTATCTGGTAATCCTTTGTAATGTTATATATTTTTATATATTATATATATATATATATATATATATATATATATATATATATATATATATATATATATATATATATATAAATTCACTGATAGTCATAACAAACACAGAAACCAAAACACACAAAAGAGGGACTCACTGGTTCTCGAATTTTCGGTGGTCCAACCACCTTTCTCAAGAGGAATTAGGAACAGAACAGGATGAGTTCTGTTCCTAATTCCTCTTGAGAAAGGTGGTTGGACCACCGAAAATTCGAGAACCAGTGAGTCCCTCTTTTGTGTGTTTTGGTTTCTGTGTTTGTTATGACTATCAGTGAATTTACATTACACGTTTGTGGGTTTTCCAAAAAAGTGTGTGTATATATATATATATATATATATATATATATATATATATATATATATATATATATATATATATATATATATATATATATATATATACACTATTTATATATATACACTTTTATATATACATATGAATGTATATATATATATACATTCAAATTGAAATAGAGATAAGGAAAATGGTAAAGGAACACACATAAAGGACGAACACAACAGAGGTGGGGATGGCGGATGTGAGCAGATCACGAATGTAAAAATATTTTCCTCGACCGGGACATGAACACCGGATCTCTCCACTTGCCGGGCGGATGCTCTAAACCACCTTTATATGTGTTCCTTTACCATTTTCCTTATCTCTATTTCAATTTGAATGAATATTTATTCGCCATATGGCGGTATTTCGTGTTTGAATGTGTGTATATATATATATATATATATATATATATATATATATATATATAAGAGGAATTAGGAACAGAACTGAGTTCTGTTCCTAATTCCTCTTGAGAAAGGTGGTTGCACCACCGAAAATTCGAGAACTAGTGAGTCCCTCTTTTGTGTGTCTTGGTTTCTGTGTTTGCTGTGACTATTTAGTGAGTTTCTTTATATATATATATATATTTATTTATATATATTTTATATGTGGATGGGTCAGTTTTCGGTGCAGTCATTTTTATTTACTTTCAATTGTTGATATAAAAAGCTTTTGTTTCATTTTCAGGAATCATTTTGGGTCTGGATACAGGCAGAGCTCACTTTCAATTATGAGGACTTTATTGGCAACATGAACAAATTTTGACATTATTTGTTACCCAATGCATCAAATACATTTGGCATAGTTGGATTGTGTTGATCATTATTGTGAAAGGAGCTACAAAATTATCTTGCCCTAAATTTCATGTTAGCCTTATTTTAAAAATAGTTTTCTGGCACCTAATTATAAATGCTATGAATGGTGTAGAAACATGTAAATTATTAATTATATAAGAGGAAATGCTAGAATTCCAGTAATGTTACATTCATTGATATAGTCTATATTTTGTATAAATATTCATTTAATTTGCTCACAATTTCAACTGGTCCATCTGTTTAAAATACTTGTTAGTGACTAGAAAATGACTATGGCATTTACTGTTAGGACTGAGTCCAGCTTTTAGTCTCTACACTTCTCTTTTGTACTAGTTCTTTAAGATTAGCTGTATTACAAGGCATTCCATACCAGATTATAAATGTCATTGATCCACAAATGTACTTTTATATTTAGTGATGTAGATGAGAATAATGCTTTGTATCAATCAAATTTATTACTTTCAATTTGATTTGAAATTGGGGATAAAGCATTTTCTTATATACTAATAGGTCATCTGTTTCATTGGGGTTGAGATATTGTTATGTTGACAAATGCTTTTAATTAAGTGGAGTTGCAATGACTTCTCATTTATGCACTGATATCTTTGTACATATTTTATTGGTAGGAACTAATTAAAACCTTGAGTAAAAGTTATTGTTATCTATCTGATAACATTTTCACTTTTTGATTTTTACCAAGCAGAGGAGGATGCTATTAAAATGTTTAATAGAATTTAAAATTAGTTTATAATACTGTTAAAATGGACCTTCACATATGAGATCAATTAATTTAGAGTTGAAATGGCTGGAGGATTCAGCACATTACACATTGAGGTGTGCATAGTTTTTTTTACTTTACACTAATTAATCCCTAAGCTAAGTAAGCTGGATGAGGTGTGGATTCAGATTTCTCAAGCTGGGTCTTATAAGCCTTCTTTGGAATCCGAGCAAAGTTAAATTTTCGAAACCATAGTTCATCTAGGTTCCCCTATCATTCACATTTTCAGCAAATTTACCTTCAATGCCTTTGCTCATCAATGACATATAATGTAAGTGCACAGGTGTATGTCGCAATAAATTATTGCTCTGCATAATCCATATATTTTTATCTGTCCATGGCACTCAAGTCATATTTTGAACAAAGTTGAGAGTAATGTTCAAAAGTATTTCTCAAATTTTGTTGATCACAAATCCTTTAGGAATCTGACTTTGTAGAACAAGCCATTTCATGTCCTTGTTAAAATAAACCTGTAATATTTTTCCTGTTAATTTACTCCCACTGCTGCAGTTTCCATATGCAATACCTGGGAGTTAATGACTTTATTGCAAAAAAAGCGGCAACTGCATGGAGGATGCTCTGTGGAGCGTGATAAACATAGACAAAGACTGTTCCAGAAAGCATAAAAAAAACCTTGGAATGCATGGTTTTATTAGGCATGTATGGATCTGTGATAAAACTACAAGTAAAATGAAAGGTATTTAAGATTATTGTTAAATTGGGAGGAAAGAGTCGCTTATTCCTGTTTTAACTCTGAATTTATGAATACCAATGAAGAATATTTATGTATTCCTCCTGATGTATATTCAAAATATAAATTCAATACTGCGGTTGGTAATGAATGTCCTTTTGGCACATTTAAACAATACATTATACATCATTGTAGTGATATATTTCCATTTGGATTATTTTGAATGAATGCTTTTTTTCTGAATTTATTTCTTGTAATTTTATTTCTATCCAGGAGAGGGGAGTGGGTGTTAAAAACGTGATATTTGGTGATCTTCACTTATCATATTTGTCTAACAAACTAATTTTGGTTTTTGCCTCAATATAACAGTAAGGGAAGAGCTTTTACATTATCGTAGAGGATTCTTAGAAACGAAATGACGGACGAGAATTACGATTTTTGTAGGCATTTTATTTCCCACATTTCAGATTAATGTTTTAGTTTTCACGTTGACATTTCTGAATGGCTCAATTTGTACCTTCAAATATTCGTTGTACATGGTAGCACTCGCTTGCACATATCTCTGTTTATTTTTCTTCTGACTTTTCTTCCGGCAGTAACTTTTTAAGGGAGTCATCCGCTAATATGCATTTCAGTGCAACAATTTCAGAGTGTAAAAATCATTCGCCTTGACTGGGATTCGAACCCGGATCCCAGTCAAGGCAAATGATTTTTACACTCTGAAATTGTTGCATTGAGATTTTCTATTCATAATGTTTAAACATTCTTCATCCTTGCTATATTCTCTATGTATCTAATCCTTCTATAGTTTACTAAACAACTTTCTCCCTTGCATCATCACTCACCCTTTACCATTTAAGTTGATGATAAAGCATGAAATGAGGTGTTTTTTGGGCCCTGTTGTTGCAGAGCAATTTTTTCCACCTTTCTATTTGCCTTTTAAAATTAAATTAGAAGCTTTAAATTGCTCTGTGAAGTTGTAGAATTTTGACTTTTTCCTTTAATGAGCTACTTCTTACTAGGTCACTGTCTGTGTGCTTTCACCAATTATTTACTCTTCTTCCTTTCTTAAATTTTGAATTTTTTTTATTTCTCCCAAAAATTTCATCTTGACCCATTATCATTCCCTCTCCTGTTGAAGGCACATTTTATTAATTTCTCTATCCTCTTTCGGCTTCTATTGACGTACTTTCCCTCAGTCTTTTCTTAGAGAATCACTCTTTGTTCAAAGATGTTCTGAAGCTTGTTGAAACAGTTTTCTTACATTTCATTAATATAGTCATAGTCTCTTTTCTCTTCCTCTCTGTTCTCTTCATTCATATTTCTATCAAGTGACTGGGTGCCCACTGAAACAAAAATATTAAGTGAACTGCAACCCATATCACTCTCCTGGATCTTCAAATAAACCTTGACTTGGAACTAATTTTTAAATACATGGCACACTTATACTCTATATAAGTAGGTGTGAAACTATATTTTCAATACAGCATCTTTAACCTCACCGTGCATATTTACATACTTTTCCCCTGGACAAGTGCCGTATGCAAGGCTTGAAAAAAAAAATCTGGATTTTCGAAAATACCGCTCATGCTTGATCCTGAGGATTTATGAGATTTTATTGTCGTTATGGGAGATAACTTATTTTGAAATGCATATTAATTGTGAAAGTTGAGAATTGGCCTCCCTCTTGAAAGACTCGGAGCAAAAGTGACTGTGACATATTTTTGACCAGTTTCAGTAATAAACTTCAACCTCATGTCCCAGCTTCATTCAATAACTGGTTACTACTGATGAATCTTTCACCCTACATCATGCACATGACGGGTAGGCCTGGTCAAAAGCAATGAGATCTTGCTGAGAAATCAAAAACATGGAATATTGAAGAGGAGGTATTGGACAGTTAAGGTATATAAAGGTTAAGGTGCATAAATCATTGATTATTTACTTGCATGGTTTCTTTCAATATGCATATATTTGTGGTCTAGGGAAGTTATGACTCTGAAATTCCCCCATATCCATGCCCTTGATTGTTACATGTGCTAAATAATTTCATCATATTGACATAGAACCAATAAGATGTTAGGGAATTGCTCGAAAATTCAACTACTCAAGTTTCTGTATAAAATGACTTTATGAAGTGAATCTATAACCATGAAGTCAACATGTTAAAAAGAGTCCTTGATTGAAAAAGTGTCTTTGAGGTGATACAAATCTACATGCTTTATGATATAAATTTTATGTTAATTTGTCCAAAAATTTCTCAAACCAAATTTGGCTGTTCACGATCATAGATTATGTGAATATTTGAATGGTTCAACAAAATGTCTTTTGAGGAGAGTAAAGAAAATAGTATTAGTGGAACAAGGTGGCCAGTGAGTGGAAGCTCAATGAATCGATTGGTTAAGATAGGCAGCCAATCTCTTTTATCAAGGCAGTTGTCATCTTAATAATATCTTCTCAAGACTAATTTCCCTATCATAAGCAGCTTCTGATTTTACAATTTAATGTTAAAAAATGGAATTCATTTAATAAACAAGGTATTTTATGGATATTTCTTTAAGAATAATGAAAAATAAGTTTCCTGAAGTCCATGCATTTGCTTGGCATATATAAAGACCTACAATCAATCAGTATACCATTGTATTGGTATTTCCAAAGGAAGTGTGGTGCCTTATGTTTCTGTTGTTAGAAATTAGCAACTTTGGGTAATCTTAAGTTATTATCTGCTGAGATGGTCAGTTTTCAAGGACATAAAAAATTATTCTATTTGATTATTTCATTGTTTTTATTGTACACACAGATTTTTCAATAAAATGTCATATTACCCCCTGAAATTTTGTCAAACTGGAATATTTGGGGAGCATTTAGTATTTATGGGTAAAAACCGGGAAAAAATGGCATTACAGCTTCTGTTTGGACTAACTGAAATTTCAGTGAGAACCACCTGGTTGGTCTACATATTATCCATGCTAAAATAATTTATAGTGGCTGGTGTAGTGAATCCTAAAAGTAATTGATTTACAGCCTCCAGAATGGACATCAGGTGACCTTCATAGCAAAGAAACTTGCTGAGAAGGCCTCAAAGGATAAAGAAAGAAAGAATAGATGCTGCTTTAATGAGAGCATCAAACCCCAAACAAGCTTCTCAATAATCATGGAAATAGAAGTTGATCATATCAATGAAGAGTCTTGGACATTATAAAAAATCCTGCGAATAAATGGTGCTGATGATTTTTTCATCTTTTTTCACATGTGTTGAGTTAATATTTCTTTCGATTGTGTTCAAGTTTTGACATTGCACCTCATAAGTCTCGCATTAATTTAAGAATGTTTTTACTTCCAGTTCCTTAGCACAACTAGTTTACACCCCACGTTTTTATCTCTTTAAATTTGTCTTCATTATCCACAATTCTGTTCACAAGAAAGAATTCTTTCTTGAAAGACCTGCTTATCTACTTCATGCAAAAAACAATGTTTCTTGAAATCACTTCCTTTTTTCCAAGAATACTGAAATTGGAAAATCCAACTTCCTCTTCCATTACAAATCATTTGTAAAAGTTTACACTTGACTTGAATATTTTACATAACAATCAACCACATTTGTGTAGGTATCACACACATATTAGCTGAAAAACTCCTATTCACTCAACACATTGATGATGATGTGAGGGAGTCATAGAAGCAGGAAAAATATCATCACATGCTATCTGAACTATGGCAAATTAACTTGGGGTCAGTCTTTTCCATTACTCTTAACTATCCTCCTTGTCATGAAGTTAAAGGCTCACAGATGTATAAAATCAGTCCATACCTATCCTGCCTTCAGGAGAAAGTGGATGTATCTCTAGCATTCATTCAAAAGAGTTTAGTTATTTTGGTTCCCATGTTCCTATGTCTATGCTTTGTGTGCATGACATTACTGCAGCTAACCACCTATCCTTGATGCCAGATACCATTACCTTAATGCAAACCTCCTTCCAGGTTTCTGCACCATGCAATAAAATACAGTAAAACCTTAAGCTGGCCAGGGATTTGTAATGAGGAATATTTGTCATTTTTACTTGCCAAAAAACAACAAAGCTTGAAAAGGAGGATGGCTGAGAACTCTTATTAATGCATATTTTCTTGAAACTTGGGTGACTGTCACATACAATCTTGATTTCTAAGTTAGCATTTGCTTATCACCAAAAGCATCGCTATATAACATTGTAATTTTAGCCATAATATTAGTCACAGAATTACAAATGCACTTTAAGGAGGTAGTATGCAGTACCTAATGTACATTCCTAAGATTTAGAAAAAAGCTGACAATTATACTGTGCCTCTTGGTAGGCATTAAAAATGGCATCATGATTAATTTGTTCTTTATCACATTAGATGAAAGACCAAGTAACCCAACATAAAGGGTCAAATGATTTAACATAATATAAAATGAAATCCTTATGAACACATTACATTTCCTAAATTTAGGTGATGTTAGATGGCAACCCTGCAACCCCTGCCACATTCTATCCTAAATAGCAATAGCAGAGGTCATTTGTGCCATTAGGAATGGGCAGGAAAAGATGAAGGGTGGAGAGAAACCCAGCATCGGCATTAGCCTACTCTCAATGAAAGGTGCCAAGGGGTCCGCAGCTGAACATCCCATCCAACGGATGGCGTACTCACTTAAGGTGCCCTCCACAAAGCACCTCGAGTAGGGAACGGGATACCACTGAAAAATATCTCCCACCAACGGGATTCAAACCAGGGCCCTCAGGGTGGAAAGCCAGTACATTAGCCACCTCACCATTCTGATCCCTTTTGCATATGGTGTTATCCCGAAATTTGATTCTCTTGCCATTATAATAAAATCTATTCTTTCTCAGAGAAAATTCTGTTAATTCATGAACTAAAAACTGCTGGCCAGTAAAATGAAGCAGAAACAGTTATTAGTGTCATTATCTTGGCTACTTCTATGAGACACTGTGCAAATAATACCATAGACCATTGAACTCAAACAAGTTCTACTTCAACTTCTAACTGCAAATATCAACCTCATGAGTTGAGGTGAAACAGTAACAGTAAATGAGGTGACAGGAAGTGAGTGACAGTATCAGTGATCACCATCATTGTCCATGACATTTCCAGTAAAAAATAATGCCAGATAAATTTTTAATATGTTTTTTATTAAAAATAGCTCATATCACAAAAAATGAAATTCTAAATAAATGTCAAAGATGTAGTCTGGACATGGACATGTGATATTTAAGACAGTAATACTGCAAATACAAATGAAATCATGGTGTTAGAGAGTATGTCTTCAACATACTTGTGAATGATATTTTCTTTCGATGAGTTTCAAATGAAATGAAAAACAACTGATTTGAGTCATTGTATTAAGGCTTTTCAGCTCAGCTTCAAATTCTTATTTATAATAGCAGGTGAAATTAGACAATGATGGTAACTAGTAGGACAGAAAGCTTGCACATGTCACAATGAAATTGACGTAAAAATCAATTTTATAAGATTATCAACTGGCATTGATCTTGGTCTGATTTTATATTCAGGACTGATTTTTGATCAACAGCTTTCAAAAAATATTTTTTTTTTTAGCCACAGCTTCAACAGATTCTTGATATACATGTATACTACACAATGAACCAAGGCAAACTGGTGGGACACAATCTTCCTTGCTAATGCAGAGATTTTAGGATCAATATAAATCGAGCATTAACAGTGCATAGTTGCATAATTGAACTTTTGGCATTGTATACAATAAAAGTGTGGAAAAATCTTCCCATTGTGAAGTAACCAAAAGAATTTTGGATTAACAAAGTGCTCAGAAATATTAATACTATAAAAACTATTACCTGATTATTTATTGTTTTTCTACAATAAGCAGAATAACAAAATTGATTTTACATTTATTGCCAAGAAATAAACATTACGTACGGCATGCATTTAAATAATTTTTCACTAACATGCAAGAATAAATGATGAAGAGTACAGAGCTTTGATTACTTTTTAACGAAGTTTTGATCATTTTTCTCTGCATCCAGTGACTTATCCTCACCAATCATTCTCACTTCTCAACTTGTTTCTGCTATTTGATATCGATTGATGAGGAATCACTGATCACCCATTCAATTTATAAATGTTGGGTAGAAAATTATTTTATTGATTTTGAAAAAATATATCAAATCTGAGAGAAAGACCTGTTTTCTTGTATGAATGGAGATTCAAATTGACAATTTCTAATATGCAAATTTGTGTTCTTACAGCTAATCCATTATTTCACTAAAATAGTTCATTAAAAACTACACGAACAAGCAGAATGGATACAAGCCATTATTCTTTGTTGAGTTAGTATTAAATATCATTTCGTCATACTCTGTTAAGTTAACATTATTATAATCTCAATATTGGTAAAAACTTGATTTGACAATGTTTGTAGAAAAGATAACAGCGGATATTTTTATCAACTGCTTGGACATTTTAAAAACAACATAATATAAACAAACAGTAATCGTTGATTGCAAAACAATATTCTATGTGCTTTGAAAATTTCAACATCACAAAAACCAACTAACAACTAATGCAATAATATATGCAACATGATTTAGTTTCCACATAATTTTTGTATAAATGGCAAAACAAGAAGCTAAAGGCAATTTCATAAAACTATACAGTCCTACCTTTTACCAATGTTTACTTTACAAGCAAAAATCCGTGTACATTTGTAATGAACTTTTCAAAATTATCTTTGAATTTAAGTCGATTTTGCCGTTCTGTGTTTAAAACTAATCCTGTAGTCAAATCATTGAAAGCTCTTGCCAAACGTTGCGCTACGGAAGGATCAGTTTGAGAGTTGATAAGATCTTGCACCATATGCTGATAATCATCCTGCAAAGGGTCGATTGTTCAAAATCAATATTTAGAATACAATGAAATAAGGGTCAAGAATTACTCTTGGTACATGGTGCATCATGAAAAGCATTCAAATTACATGAAAATCAAGCATGCATTACAAAACTCTCACAGCCAAAGAATCAAATAACCAGTGCCCATATCTTATCCCAACAATTATTTTCTTTGAAACGCAAATCTCCCAGTAATTAATTCACAGCTTGCTTGCATGAGGCAGGCAGACAATGACAGAATACAACTCACATGAGTTACTTTATCATAAATATTCACTTCTAAATGTTAAACAATGGCCAAACATCACCCAAAATGCTGCAATCTGAAAATACATAGGTTTGAGATGGTGAGAATATCTTATCGTCACCTTTGTTCAATACATATAAGATACTAAACCCTGCCTTTAGACAATAAATACATATACATACAGTTCAAATGTCATCAAACATGGGTGGATACATAGTTTTTGTGAGTGAGAAGTGGGGCATGCCCCTGCATCATAACACCGGATCAAAAATTTAACTTCAATCCATTAACATTTTGCATCACACTTTTTAAACTAAATGCTTTCTGTGGATTCCCTAAGTTATTATACTTAATTAAGCACTCATGAATAAAATTACAAATTAGGCTAGGAAATGAAGGAAAGAGAAAGAATGGTAGTAGTGGCAGTAATTAAGAGAGGCAATCAACACCACCTAGGTCATTTACGTCTATAGGGATAGGTAATAATAATAAAATATTTTTATTGAGCTGAGACTGACACTAGATAGTCCCTTCTTCCGCCTAACCCCTAGATCATTTGGAAGAAAAGTGCTCTCCGTATGGCATCCCAAATAATGAGTGGGATACTAATGAAAAATCCAAACACTACTAGGACTGGAACTCAAAACCTTAGAGGAGGTAGCTCTTACAATAATCACAACATAAACCTGATTCCCTTTAAGCTAAAAAGATAATATCACATTATGGTACTAGATGGAATATTAGATACACGTTTGGATATCTGGAAAAATAATGAACTTTTTATGACTTTAAAATTACTTCGAATCTAAAAAAAACTTTTCATAATTAGTTACACAAAATTACACTTCATACTAACTGCCTCATTGGAGTATTTAAAAGAAAGTTATTTCCCTTGACTAAACATTATTTTTTCTTTCTTCATGAGGGCTGCATAACTTACATATACAGTTGCATCCACACCTCATTAAACATAAAATTATTACAAGTCAAGCACAATAAGAATGAATTTTAAAATTGCATCCATGAAAGTGAAAACACAGTTCAATATTGCCTACATTAAAATGTATTTTTACCTGATAACAGCATATGAGAACATACATGGCAGCACTTGCATTAGGTATGAGATCTGAGTTGAACTGCTGTGTTAGAATTGAGCTCATAAATAGCTGAAAGTAATAATGAAAAAAAAATCGTCTTAAAAATCTTCTTTCATTCACTTCAATTCATTCTTAAAATTAAAAGTTATTTTAAATAAAGAGGAGAATCCTTAAAATATTTAGTTTTGTGAACTGAAACATCTTACAATATGAGCAATGTACAACAACAACAATCAAATTCCAAGATACTGCGGGAGATGTCGTAACAGTAACTTTTAACGGAGTCATCTACTAATATGCATTTCAATGCAACAATTTCAGAGCATAAAAACCATTTACCTTGACTGGGATCCTGGTAAATAACAATTAAATGGATTTGAAACATTAAATCACTTATTCCAATCCCAATGCATTCAAAATATATAAAATGATCTTACCTTTAGGAATGCTCTTAAATCTTCATAAATTGGGGCTCCATTAAGATGACTGGTCAAAACATGGCTTCCTAAGACCTAAGTGGAGATTAAAAATTTCCAAATTATACCAAAGTGACTGATGCTAAATAAAATGAATGAATTTTTTAAAAGTTTGTAATATTTCAGACTCACTGTTTATTTATGCTGACTTTATTCACAACTGGGGCATGAATATCAAGACTAAATGATTAGGAACTGAAGGAGTTTGATGTAGTCAGTAAAGGCAAAAGGATGCCATGAAAAGTTTTAACATGTTTTTGATTAAAAATGGCTCGATCACAAAAAAATGAAATGCTAAATAAATGCCCATTAAGTAATCTGGACATGAACATATGATTTGTAAGACAGTAATAGTTAATAATTTATGTGAGGGATGTAGCCCTTTTTTCCCACCAGATGATTCTTGTGACTATCAACCCTGATTGAGTTGATTATCTGTCACATATGTATGAATTGTAAAGCATGTTTTTTTATTCATCTGTCACCATTCAAGTGTGAACTTTGTGGTAACGTTACAATTCTTGCAAACTTTATTGTTCCTATGTTTGAAAAATTGATGCAAAAGAAAGAAAAGAAAATAACCACAGGATGCACTTAAGAACTTACTTGAATGAAGTCACAGCAAAGAGAAACTGCTTCTGTGCCGTAAGAGCCTCCTAGTCCAAGTTGTATGGATGCCAGGAGGGGCTGGGAGAGGGAGCGGGGCAGAGAGCTCATCTTGCCCGGGAATATTTCGCATGCAAATGTAATTACACTGAAGTAACGGGAGCATAACGATGGGAAGCAGAGCAACTCCGGAGAAACAAATGGCATCAGAGTAGAGAGACCAAGCAAAATGACATCTGCTTGTGACACTTGAGGAACACCAGCTTCTAACAAGGCATCTGTCAAATACGAATAAAATCACTGTAGGACCGGTATACAGAAAAAGGTCAACATGAAGGCTCACAGATTTAAAATCAATCTTGATCGACTACATTTTCTACAAATTGATTAAACCCTCTCTAGTTTTCTACATAAAATTACATTTTCATTGAAATTTATGCATCCCTATATAGTGCTACTCTAATAATAACTACTAATATTTTTCATTACTTAAGTTGAAAAACAAGTCTCATAGCTTAATTTTTTTATCTTTAATTTAAAACCTTCACAAGTGCTAATATTTAACTTCACATGTGTTTATAAATGATTTATTGGCCACAAAAGTGATCAAAACTCAAATGGTAAGTCCAATTAGGTCAATGGTGGAAATTTGGTCTCCTGTTCTCCCAAAACTTACTTTCATTTCACCTAGTGTATGGAGAGCACACCAGTAAATATATTAAATATGGCACATTATTTTATAATACTCAAATTAATGCCTTATTTTCCGAACATCGTTTATTTTCCCTTCTTACCTTTGCATTTACCCGGCCCTTGCTCAGAGAATGCTCACGGGAACATCTGTTTCTGGTTTATTAAGGACCTTTGTTCAGCCTGAACTAATTACCATCATAAAAGCAAGAAGCTTAAAGTCTCACTGCATATTTAACAGGCTTTTGTGTAGGATTAAATATGCATGTCAATTAATATTTATGTGGGGTCAAACGTGACAATTTCTATGCAACATTTAATCACTACCACATTTTTCTGAAAATATGAGAACAAACTTATTCCTGCTGCTCTGTATCTGAAAAGTCACTACCATGATAGGCGATTTTTGCTCCTATGCCGTCTCTTTCAGAAATTTAAAAATATTATGCTTTAACATTAAATTGACGAGACATCCCATGGCCTTGGGTTACTGAAATCATGATAATAACTAAAGACCAACTGTTTTGTGGATTTGATTGTAATATGTACGAGGGTTGCAATTTATATTTTGAGCCTAATAATGAAAAGACAGTAATTTATTATTGAAAATGGCTTTAAGAAGTAGTAGTTTTGTTGGGGAGGCGACCAACAGCTAAGGTCATTTGCACCATTAGGGATGGATGGGGAAGGAAGGGTGGAGAGAAACCCAGCATTGGCATTAGCCTACTCTTGTTGAAAGGGGCCAGTTTTAACATTCCATCCGACGGATGTCGTACTCACTCGAAGTGCTCTCCACAAGGCACCTCAAGTAGGGATTGGAAAACCACTGAAAAATATTTGTCATCTCCAGGATTTGAACCCGGGCCTTCTCGACAGGAAGCCTTTATGTTAGCCTCCACACCATCCCAATCCCTGGCTTTATTGTTTTTCAAAGTAATCTCCTTGATAATCAATACACTTTTGCATGTGCTTGAACCAATTTTCGTAACACTTTCTCCACTCCGATTGAGGTACCTCCAAAACAGGTTTTTGAATGCATCAATGGCTTCTTCAGGCCAAGCGTTGCTTCAGCCAAAAAACGTTGGCCAAGCAATTTTTTCTTGATCAACAGGAATAAAAGGAAGTCATTTGGTGCTAAATTAGGACTGTACGGAGGATGACCCTTCAATTCGATGTTTCGGCCAGTCAAACAGGAAGTTGTTCCAGCCGATCTGGGAGAGCCTACTTTGTCATGATGAAGAATAATCCTTCATTGCTGCTTTTTTTCTGTATTTCACCAAGCACTTCTGGCAAACAAATGCTCACGTACCATTCAGAATTCACGGTTCTATGTTGCTCTAACAGCACTGTTGCCACATGTGCAACTATTCTGAAGAAATAGGCGATCATTTGCTTCGTGCACGAATCACTTTTGTCGGAATTGGCTCGTCTTGGAAGACCCATACAGTGTATTGCTGTTTTGTTTCGGGCTCATATGCATAGATCCAAGATTCATTACCTGTGCAGATGTTATACACAAACAGCTTTTGATGCACCATGATTATATTTCTTGAACATTTCTTTGCACCAATTGACAAGAGCATCTTTTTGGGCTTTTGTCAAATTATGCGGGACCCAAGGCAAACAAATTTTTTTCACACCTAAATGTTCATGCAATATCTTATTGATGCTCGTCACACTAATCCCCAAGGATACCTCAATCTCACAATAAGTCACATGATGATCTTCCTTTGCTAGTTCTTGCACAGCATCAATGTTTTCTGGCACAACAACTGATTTTGGACAACCTTCAAGACTTTTATCACTAAGTGAATGGTGGCTACGATGGTATTCGTTATACCAGTGTTCCACAGTAGCAAAGGATGGCTTCATCACCAAAAGTGGAAGTAAGTTGAGCGATGTACTCCTGTCTTGATAATCCATGTTGAAAGTCATAAGAAATCATTGCACGAAAGTGTTCACAAGTTAACTCTATTTTTTTGCTGAGACAAAATTTTCGAGTCACTGTAAACAGCACAAGTTATGATCAAACGACAAAATGTTCTGAAAAAAGTTAGCATTAAAAGGGTCAAACTCTCAGATGGAAACATCAGATGGTACCTTAAGCACTTAGTGTTGTCAAGGCTGAAAATATAAATAGCAACCCTTGTACTATAGTGTGAACGGTTCTTTCATAGGGCATGGGAAGAAGAGACAGAAAGCTTGCAACTTCTATTGCCTTATAACCATTGATGGGTCCTTTTATATCAAGTAACCAAGAGTGAAAGGATATTGCAGCTCGTGTTTCCAGGCTAGTATTTGATGCAGGGTTTTGCCGATCTCATCAAAAGCCTCATCTGATCTGAAACACTCTTGATTGGTTATTTTAATTCTTTGGTTGATTGCATTTTCTGGTTCTATGAAGCATGTCACTGTCTTCTTTGATGATTAGTATTTCTTCTAATTTTGACTTACATTAAATTTTGTTAATAAATCATGAAAAGTCCACACAATAACATACGCATTCATGTACAAGGCATTCTTTCACACAAATTGTGACATTACGTTTTCCTGTTTGAAAGGCTATCAGATGGAATAAGGTCCCCCACACTCCATTTTAGGATAAATCTCTCCATACGAGGTAGTCAAATGTGTCAAGGACTACATGTCTCTAAAGTACAACATACCTACTCTGCCGACACACAGGAAAAAAATCTAATGATATTCTGGGAAGCAATGAAAATTGTCCATTTGCAAAAGCTTCATGCACACTCCATAGGTTTTCAATTATTATATAAAAGATTAACAAAAAGGAGTGATTAAAAAATTAGTAAAAACTACAACAAAATAAATGTCAGTATTTGAATAAGAGTAAAATTTCATAATTTGGATCCACCCGAGGAAAATTTATATCTACATATAACCTGAGGTACAAAACAAAGGGAACAATGCATAAAATATGAATTATTCCATTGTTATTCACATTTTTAGCATTAGAAAAAAAGTTCTTAGGGATCGATGCTGGGAAACTTGCTGGGAAAAGTCACACTGATGTTAGCGTCACATTCTTAAGTTTAAATCTGAATAAATGACTAAATTAAAGATTGAATTGCATACCTGTCGATACAAGTTCTATGAATCCATTAAAGAGTAAATTTGTCAGGAGTTCCATAAGGAGTAGTATGTCCTGGTATGTCTCTTCCTCAGCAGATGCTTCAATTGTTCTTCTTCCAAGGCTACATCCAGCATATGTCCTGATCAGTTGTAGACACCACTCATACATCCTCTGAGTATCAACCTGCAATTTACACAACATACTTATGAATACAAGCTTTCCAGAGTAGGAGCACAAATGTGTGTCACTTAAAAACTTTTTGACAAAAATAAGGCGCATGGAGGCATAAGATTAAGGGAAGGTAGAGAAATCACTAAGCTGCACTAAATACTTAAGAATACAGTATGAGCTGTTATTAGCATAAATATGATTTTGAAACTAATACTAATGCATATTACAGTAACTATTTTTGGGAATTAATTGTATGAAAAACTAACTTTTATGGCAAAATCAATTGCCATCACAATTTTTAAGCTAAAAACTAACAACCTCTTATATGCTGCTGCACTTTTTCTACCTTTAATTTACTGGCACTTTAATTCTTTTAGTAATAGGAAAAACCCTCGAGTAACAGAAAATTTACTTTTGCTTACACTAAGCCTTCTGTTAACCATTATGAGAAATTTTATACACGTACTGTCTAAGAGAAGATGGGATGTGACTAGGCAGCCAAGGGGGAAACCCAGACATATTTCAGTGATCAGGGCCAGATAAAAAGTCTTTTCTAAAATTCCAGCTAAATTACCCATTAAACAATAACCGTATGATAAAAAAGTGAGAGATATAGATGCGAAAAAAGTAACTACTATCACAATCAGACGTTCTTATTTCAGCAAAAGCTCATCTTTTTCAACATTCAAATACTAAGAAAATTAGACTTCAAAATTACCAAAAATTAAAAAAATGTTAAGATGTAGGTCATTGTAGATGGAACCACAATTTAAGTTAAAATTAAGCTGCAATAAATTTATCGAAAGACCATGAAAAAATCAGTGGATTGATGTCAATGATACAAATTCTACCATATGAAATGGCTGGGAATCAAAGGTGCATCATAAGAACAATATTGGAATGAGTGAATTATTTGTGCTACAGTTGGAAAAGGTCCAGAGGAATAGGATGATGATGGTTGAGGTTGGGGATAGTGGAATGAAGGTTAACTGTGACAGGTTAACCCAGGTCCAGGGAAGGCAGTCCCAGATACAGGAATTTTTAACCCAATTCACTGATGGCACCTCTATCCCAAATGATAGAGAGAGAGAGATGATTTGCAAGCTGCATACGTGGGAACTGGCAGAGAAGTTTCCATTTCACTGGTTGTACTAAAGGGTTAATACATGCTAAGTTGCCATGGGGCTGTGGGGTTTTGAATACAATGATGCCAACTGCTGCTAAAATCCACGGTGAAGCCAATGAAAAGGATTTACAAGTCCAATACCATGCCAAAGGCAAGAGGAAATAAAATGCATAGAACAACATCGAAAGAAAAAATAGACTATACATTGTATCACATTATTTCTCCCCTTCATTTGCCCAGTTAATCCACAGTTTGCAGAACACATTCCTGAAATACACAAGAAATGTGATGCTTACTTAAGATGACCATGCCCAAAAAGCTAATGGCTATTGACAATCATTTCATTTTATATATTAGAGAAAGAGAGAGTTAATGTAAGGAAAGCTAGAGTCGAAGAGTCAGTGTCAGACCTGGCATTATTAAATACTCAATTGATTGCAAATACCTGTGAGAGATGATACAGCATATGCTTCAAGGCTTCACAGTAGCACTCCAGTATCACTTGTACTAATTGGGAGTAGTTGTGAGTGAGGGCAAGCAGAGCAGGAAGTTCACCCAAGATTGGGGCCAGAAATTGAAACAAGGAGTTTGCTGTAGATGCTTGACTTCCCTGAGCTACTCCTGCAAAAAAAATTAAGGTTTGAAGGGGTTTAATCGTTGAATTTTAGCAATATACATACAAAATGATTACCTATCATAAAATTAATCAACCATGCATATATATGCATGGCTGCTGCTGAAGTCCACAAGTAGGTCAAACAAATCTCATACCAAAACCTGAATCTTGAGAAGAGGGGGCTGACACACATCAGGAATTTTTATGAAGAAACCATCCTATTTCTACCCCATTATTAATTTTTTCTGTGGTTTTAGATGGTGTGATGGCTACTTTATTTCACAGAAATTTTTATTATTTACTGAAAATATATTTATGAAGATTAAGCATTTCCTTACAGGCTCCCCACCGAGAGGGCCCAGGTTCAAATTCTGACTACAACAAATATTTTTCCACAGTATCCCGATCCCTACTTGAGGTCCTTTGTGGAGAGCACTTTTAGGGAGTACACACTGTTGGATGGGACATTAAATTGCGGACCCCTTGGCACCTTTTGACAGTAGGTAGGCTAATGCTGACATCGGGTTTCTCCCCACCCTTCCTTTCCCATCCATCCCTAATGGTGTAAATGACCTTAGCTGTTGATCGCCTACCATAAAAACTACTACTACATTTTTTCTGTAACCGCCAATAAATGGACAATAAAGACAACATTTTTGCTTGCACTATACACGATGAAAATTTATAAAATTCTTACCAATGAAGGATTCGAGGAGGTTAATAAATTCTGCCCTTATTTTTTCCTGGTGAAAAATTCTGGAAAAATTTTCCTGACATATGAGCCTCTTAAATTTCTCCTGGAGAGGTCTAAGCAACTGCAAGAATGAGAAGACATTCAACAAAGTTTTTACTTTGACTTAAGTAATTTTGGCACATTAAAAAAATATGATAACATGTGAACAGAAAGAAGACAATCATTCCAACCTGTCCCCAATAATCGGAGCGTGCTTGTTCACTCTCTGCAGCAGCACCAGCAAGGACCAGTGCACGATAGATTCCTCTTTTGGCTGACTGTGGGATTGCCCAGTCTGATTCATCCAAGCGAGCCATTTTCGCTAAAATATTCCATAGTCCTTCGCACTTAAGAACATAAGTACCTCTGAAATGAACATCGGAAACATATGGATGTAATTCAGACTCCAGTGGAATGAAAACTTAGCAGTTTCTATTAAAGATAAGATTCCATTTTGGCCATTACACCACAAAAGTGGTTCATTTCTCGTGGAAAAAAATATTGATCAACAAACTTATTTGGAAATAGCTTGAAATTCTTGATTAATTGACTCTCATATTTTTCTGAATTAATGCAAATAGGTATACGTAAATTGCCAGATGCAGCTAAAAAAAACCATGTAACTAGAAATGAAATAACTGGAACTCCATACATCATTTTGTAATGCGATTACACCATGTGAATGATAATAACTACAAAGCAGTAACATTAGAGAATGCTATGTAAAGCCCTTTCAAGATCAATAAAGGATTACGAGAATTATGTAGTAATACCATCAGTTTAGTAGAAATTTATGTAATATACATAAAGCGATGGTTGAGCACATAAATGATAAATGTAAGCAGGATGAAAAATAGACAAGAAAAGAGGGCACTAACTGTTTCTAATAGGAAACTGGCATTTCCGATTGGTGATAGGTATTTCAGTCCAATTCTAAAATCTATGAAAGACATGGAAGATCATCAGACATAAAAAACTTACACACTGAATGCAATTAGCCATGCAATTATGATCTCACAACAATGACAATGTAAAGGTGAAGAAACTTTTGCAAGAAATGTATTTTCACATATTGCACTACAAGTATGAAATTACTATTATGAACCCTTTTCCTCCACTATGAATAATGAATTATCCCAAAAACACACTTGAATTTATCTTACTTTAACATACTCTTCACACATCACAGACCATTCTTTAGACAGTATGAAACACTGAAACAAGAATTAACACAAAAACAAACATACTTGTCTTTGGTTTCAACCAGAGCAGATAGCAGAAGTGTAGTATCCTTAATGATTCCTGACTCAGATCCACAGAACTGAAGATTTGACTGAACTTTGGATAATATGAAGGAGACTGTCCATGAGGCTGCTTCTGTGTCTCTTCCAAATGCATTCACAAGGGTCATGCTTATCTAAAACAAAAACCATCACATCAATACATAAATGCCACTGCATCATTTAAACTTGATGATCTGAAAATTACCAAATGTACCACCTGAAAAAAACAAACCCTAAAAAGGATTTTTTTGGGTTTTCTGTCTCACAATATTATGTATAAGCTAAACAAATCATTATAAATTGTTAATAAAATATCCAATTTAATAATTAATCATGAAACAATGACTTTCCAGTAAAGCAATAAAAATAAACTTCAAGAGCATACAAAAATCGTTAGGTTGTCATTAATTCTAATCAATGATACAATTACTGACCTCTGAATAGAATGTCTCATTGGGAAGAAGGTATGAGAGAGCCCATCTTCTAAAAAACCAAAGAAGTGTACAGCTAACTTCTGGGCTTAGTAAGTGGCCTAAGTTCCCTTCATAAGCTTGCCGCTCCACTTCACTAACCCTAAACATGGCTGCAACTAACCTGTAAAAAAAAGAACTTCATCATTGCATTTTGGACACAAATGGGTAATTTTTTAAAGTAAATAAAAGAAGAAATAAAGTCAAATACACTTTTAGAGGTTGGTTCTTTACAGTGGTTGGATCCAGAATTTTTTATAGCAACCAGTCTCCTTAGTTCTCCCCTCCTCTCATACTGAAAAAATAGAAAGTGCTATTTTCATTGAGCGAATTTTATTTAAATGCTATGTTTATAATGTTAAGAACAAAATGAAATGGACACAAATGTATCCAGTATTATTAGCAGTAGTCTATCCGTCAAGGAATGTTTCCGATGAGCAAATGAAGTAATCATTGTTACATTTTTTTTGCCATGCCTAAGAACAATTGCACTAGCATTACAATAATTCATTTTTCATCTCCACATACAAGCTAACTTAATGCCATATAAAATGCCCCATCTTTTCCTCCCTTGCCTACTCAAAATTCTTCCCTATAGCATGATCTTCAACATTCTACTACCCTTTGATATCTCCTAAATCCACTTTTACTGTCTTATTTGAAAGCCTTCCAATTACATTATCTGTTACCCTACCATTCCAAGCACTTTTCTTCCGTTTTTTGTTCCACCCATTTTCATTTTCCCAATTCTTTTCTATTACCATGGCTCATAAGCTTCAAATCTACACTTATTTTTCCTCAATTATCGGTTACAGTTTCCATATTGAATGGCCCCGCTAGCAACTCTTTCTCTCCTAAATATATTTCTTTACTGAATCATTTTTACTTAGTCTAATGTATGCTCTCCTTTCATTTGCTTACCAAAGTTCTTAGCAATTAGAATCCACATTAATTTAACCATCTTGTAATTTATTCAAAATACAAATATCTCACATTGATTCTATAATGTTCTCAGCAATTATTGAATCAATGAAATGTCTTTTGCTGACTGGCTAATCAAAAACTTGGGTCATTCACAAATTTGGCTTCACCAATTACCCACCTATTTTCATTCCAACCTTCAGCACTTCTTTTAAGCTTCTCTTTCTATAAACTCATTTTAAAATAGAATACACAGCTGATTATGAACAACTCTGTTCAATTTCCAAGTCTTATAGAGGTTTTGAAAAAGTTGCTTTTCACTCCAGTCTCCATGAATATTTCCTGTAATTTGTTCATCAATTTTGCCATCTGAACTCTATCGAATGCCATCTTGAAAATCACTGGGCAAAAAAAAAACACAATGGTTATATTCTATATTGGCATATCTTGCTTCAGTAGGCATAGGTTACTCAGAAACATTGTTGAACAGTAAATAAATAATTGGTTCATTAAATGAAGACCACAATGTATTTTTTCACTTTTCTTCATTTTGGTATTACTAGTTTCAACACTCAGACATCATCATCAAGTATCTGATGATGGCGCCGAAGCATTGAAATTAGTAGTATCAAAATAAAGAACAGTGGGAAAATACATTGTGTTCTTCATTTAATAAATATGAACTTCCACAAAGTTGAGCCGGCAAACATCGAAAACAATTGGCTCTTTATTATAATGAAATTACTGGTGTATGCTTTAAAAATTATGCACATTAATTTCCATATTAATATGTTACGGTCTTATGGTGCATAGCTAACTACATTCTTACACATAATAAATTCAATCACTCTAATTCTAATGAAAGTACATATTTTCTATCCGTTGCCAGACAGAATCTACATAGCATCACATGAGATGGATGGAGACATGAAGCAGTTGAGACTATGGCATGAAGTGCAAACATAAGGTAACATATACACTATTAATTTTCCAATTGTGTATCACTATCTGTTAGTATGTTAAATTAACAATGAAAACTTGCTAATGTGCCATGCATGGACAAGATTGGATTGCCACAATGCTTACAATATTGTAAGGAATGACTTAAAAAGCTTTGGACTCCTTTCCTCTACCTATAATACTAAATCTCTGTAATTATGTTATGAGGGGTGAATTGAAGTGAAAATTTTCCTTACAATTTCAACCACATTCAAATTCAAATACAAATCACCAGAGCTCGACAAAAACAGAAACATATTTCTACAGTGCAGCAATTTCTTAATTTGTGAAGCAAAACAATACACTATTGATGCATCTGAATGAAATTATGATTTCACCAATGATTCATGCACATTACACCTTGTAGTCAGGTCACTGATATGCTGAGTTTCCTAAAAGCACTTATCAATACATATAAAAGTTTGATATTTTTTTTATCAGTTTAATATATGATTTTCCAGACAAACTACTGAGGTGTGCGTACAACATAATTACAAACAGCTTAAGGTTATTAAATAAAATTGGCAATTTTCCACAAAAAATAGAAATTTATTGATACGACCGGTTTCGATGCAACTACATCATCATCTGGTGGTGATGATGATGATCACCAGATGATGATGTAGTTGCATCGAAACCGGTCGTATCAATAAATTTCTATTTTTTGTGGAAAATTGCCAATTTTATTTAATCATGTTATTCCACCATATCACGCCTGAAACGTCTCTTTTTATTTTTAAGCTTAAGGTTAGTTTTTATCAAGTTCAAGGAGTTAGTTTTGTAATTTTTCTATGTAGCGGCACAACAGAATGTACAGTGAATATTGGAGCTCAATTTGGCTGTCATTGTAACTAAATGCCATTAAGCAAGGTGATCAGGATTCCTTTCTACCGGCTATCATATTATCACAATTATATAACATGTGCCTTTGTACATTGTATATCCTCTCATTGGTAGTCATCTGGTCTTTTCTCCATCTCTTTGTTGGTAATCCTCAACTGTTCCATTTGCCTGTGCAACATTTGACTGCTTTTTCAACACTAAATGTCTATTTAACCTATCTGTACTTCAATATTAAATTTCTTTTGTTTCCTCCTATAGTCATATTCCAACACTGGTGCATTTCACTTGATCAGGATAGAAAGCATTACAGAATTGACAAAGCCATCAGGAAACATTCTTTTAAACAAAAATCATTCAAACACACTCAAGGGCCACACTGATGATTTTTGAAAATGTGAAATAATTCAAATGAAATGGCTTAGCAGGGCTGGATCCCACCAACAACTCTTGGTCATGAGAAGACCTTCACAAAACTTGCAGAAAGGTCATAAATATTGGCACACTTAAAGCTTATATACTATTTTATCATGGTGTTCCTCAACTTAATAAGTGTTCCTGCTAAAGAATTGGGGTGCAACTACAAAAATTCTTCAAGGATTACTCCAACCAAAATTTACAGAGCACATTTTAACTCAATATTCTGACAAATAATCCTAAAACCATCGCTACCCGACAGGTAACAAATGAGAACTACATAATTTGCTCCGTAAATAGTTTGCACTCTATTTGAACAAATATTTAAGTTATATTCCAAATAAGAAAAATAACTTAGTATAATTTGACTCTTAATAACACTTTCCAGTCATTAGGCTAGAGTGGTACTTGAGCATCAATTGCTTAGGGTTCACTTTCAACTTCCAACCATTCAGGTGGTGCATAACAGAAGGTCATGCAGTTCTACATTAAAGAAATTAGACTTTTTTGGAATGGTAATAGGTATGTATGATATAAGCATAGAGGAATAGTGCTATTTCACACTCGTTATTCAATATTAGGACTATAGTCTACATATCAGAAGACCTAAAAGAGCAAAGTGATCAGAAAGGAATACAATAGAGTTCAAAGATGGCATCTAGATTGATAAAAAAAATGTTACTTGATGAAAGTAAGAGCCATACAGTTACTGCAGACTGACAGTGGAAATTCTTATTGTAATTTAAATGTTGAAAATATATTCTGCTTGTACCTTCCTCGCATACTATGACTTACCCCTTTTAAAGTTAGGGGACAGAATAGTTTTGGTCTTTCTCTTTCCCCATGAAGTCCAACAACACAGCTTTGAAAATTATCCATTAGCCTTTGACTTCTTCTGAGGAGGTAAATACTGAATGGAGCAGAGTGTCATATATTTTTATTAAAATTTTACTAGTTTTTTGACTTCTACACCCATAAAGGAGTACATAGTTGAATTGACCAATCATCATAATGCACCTCAAGAAAACATATTTTAGGGTTATCCAAAGTTCGAAATTACTTCCATTTTGAGCTAATCCATGTAATGTAGCTTAAAAAAGAAGAGGAAAATAAAAAAAACTTAATCAAAAGGAATTCTTAGGTAAATAAGTGCTGACAAAAAAGAGTAAAAAAATCATTGAAAATACCAGTAATGATGTTGAGAGAGCAAAAAGCTTGAAAAAAAAAACACTCCATACCTTACTACATGATCACTGTTTTCTAATTCTAAGGTCTCTTGAGAGGGTGGGGGGAGGGATGGTGAAGATGCCAGGAGGCGAAGTGAAGCTTGAACAATTGGTGGCATCCCACTGCCACCACCTGGCCAACCACCACCACCATCTAAGGAGTACTGCGCAACTTGCTCCATACTGTGGTGCATTATTTCTGTAGGAATGAGTGGTGTTTCCCCTTCGCTCACCATACAGCAGGTGTGCCCTGGACCAACAAAACACTTAAATTAGCCCAAAAAAATAGTATTGGCTTTCTCCTTAACTCTTAATTTCTACGAAACTAACTGACCAAATCAAATACTTGCCAAAATCTCAGTAAGAATAAATGACAGTATAATAGTGAATCATCATAAATCATTCCAACACCGAAATGAAATGGCAATGTTATCATACAACCTTACAATTTGAATAAAAACTGTGGAAGAATGCACCCAAAGCAGAATTTTTCAGCAGTTTTTTAAATTGAAGTGAATCAAGACCTCCTGAAAAACCACAGATGGCATGTGTAAAGGAAGTGAACCTCTCTGCAATTAATGCATAAATAAATGTAAAGTTTAGTATCAGGAGAGATCTAATCACACCTATCCACTGTGTATCACCATAATATAGATAATTAATGTGATCATTTTGTTGAAAAGTAAATCAATTACATTGAAGTCTGGTCTCATGTCTTATTCCTGATCTAAAAATCTAAGCACTTTTCATTTATTTTTGAGAGAGATACATTTAATTAGGTTAAGAAATTATTAGAATTCTTAGAAAAGAATTAAATATTCACATCCTTCATATGCATTTTAGTCACTGTCCTACATCCATAATTCGCTTATTCAATAATTTTAAATATTAACAAAATATTATATTCACAGAATTCTCCCTTTTCCCTTATTCAGGTGGAATAATAATAACAGGGTAATCATTAACTTAAGTAAGGAATTTATGGGAGGGGTAGGGTTCAATTTAGGCAGTAGTTGTGCAAGGGAGGGGGTCCACAAGGAATCTTATGTAGTTTATTGCATTGTATTATTTTAGCCATTCTTATTTGAAAGAAGTAAAAATTTTCTCAATAATCAAAGATGACATATACGGTAAAAATGCAGAGTAATGAAACTGTGGGATCAGAATTGTTTAACCCTTTGCATGCCAGGAATAACTTCTTAAATTCATGTGAAAAATGCCAGGCTATTTTGCTGAGCAATGCAGAATTACTAAAAAATTAATTGTCTAAAACAAATAGAAAACTGAAATTTTCATTACCTATAGTAAATACACTCTTCACTTGTAGCAGTGCTCTTTGATGCAATTTAGCAAAGAAATTATTGAATCCAAACTATATTGTTAAGATAATTAATTTAGGAAAAATAAATTCATTCCTTTAATATGGCTTTTGAAGTATGGTACACCTTTTCTGATCTGGACCATTTGGGTTGGAGATGTCCGGATTAAGTGAAATCCAGATTATCAGGGGTTTCAATGTATGTAACAACATGGAACACCTTGTTGAATTTCGAGAACCAATGATAGACATTGACTAGTAACAACTCTGTATGATGCATTAGAGCCCCATGATCCCATTAAATATGAAATTGAATTATTTCAATAAAATATATCACCGATTTCCTTCTACAATTATGTTGTAGTAAATCATTAGTGTCTTTGAAAAAAAAAATAACAGCAATGAGTGCAAAAATGAATTTCCCCATTGCATTTTTAAGCATATTTCCAAGACCATAAAATGCACTTTGATTTTTTGGATTAGAATTTAAAACAGAATATTTGAATCAGAAAAGAATTCAAGTATCTGAATGTTAGCACTTAATGGAAAAAAATGGAATTGTTACATTAAATAATTGGCAGCTATATTAACGTTATTCAATCATAGAATCCCAGAAATTTGTCATCACAGCTGCTAAATCTTTTTTTTTTTTTAAGGCCCCACAGTTTTTTTTCACTAGGGTTGTCACTTTCCTAATACACAATGTAATCTTTACTTCATTCTAGCACATCACTAATTTCACATTTTTAAAAAGAAATTATGATCTTTCATGACTTTTTCAACCAAACAAAAACACTAGAAATCAACGGCCATTTCATTCTTCCTGTCGGTGAGGTCATGAGTCCGTGGTTTATAAATTCTTTCATATTCAAATGGCAGTACTTGTGCTATTATAATTTTGATGCAAATGCACATACCATTTCTTCCATAAATCTCTTGCACTATGATGCTGTCTCAGCAGTCAACAATACACATACCTATCTCTTATTTTATTACTTCAATGAAAAACATTATTGGAACAGTAATCTCATATTTCATGAGATTTATTATCCAGTTCTTAACATGTTCTTCAAGCTTCGGTCATTTAAAAGCACATGAAAGTAAATCATTTTACTCATATAAATAGACATGCTTCCTCCATTCCCTTCTTTCTATATGCTTTCCCTATCATCTTCTCAGTTGGAGGTGAACGAAAGTGCCTTTCAGCTGCCATGGTTCTGTGTTCTGAAGTGGAAGCTATGACTTCAACTTTAAATGAAATACTGTATTATAATCTTCTCTTTTAAGATTCCATGAGGTTTTTGCATTAAAGGTAACCATTTTCCATGTATTTATGATACTCTCATACTTCTCTGACATGAGGTTGACATACACACATGAACACATTTGGCTTAGGGCCTTTTAGACTCCAAGTTGATCAGAAGATTTACGATGAATGCATTGAAAAAATTTATTACCTAAGGGGTGACATTCTCATTAGCCCAACATGTATAAGTTTTCCAGCAGTACAACATGTGAGATGTAACTAACACCTGCTACACTGTAAACATTTATAATTTCTTTAGGAATTGTTTAGCTTAACATTTCAGCTAAATAGACTGCCTGGAAGCATTCTTGAATGTGTCCCAATCGGCGAGTATAAACTGCTTTTAATGTATAGTATATATAATTAATTATGCAACACTGGGTTGAATTATTCACCACAAAAATAACTTTAAAATTTCTTATTCCATGTACAACCCAAAATATTTTTCTTAAAATATAAGTCAATAAACAAAACATCTTATTAAAAAACCATTAAAACAATTATCACTCTTAAGGTCAGTTTGATAGGAAGATAACCGAATTCACCTTGCACTAAGCCCAACGGCATGTGAAATTAGCACATCAGGGTAGGGGGGCCAATTCCTTTCCCAGTACCGTCAAGGGTTACCAGGAAGATCTGTCTTGAAAAATCAAACAGCTCACGTTAAGCTGCAGGTATCCAAAGCCATGCCAGGGAATCACACCCAGGATGAGTTGTCCAATACTTTAAATGTGGCCTACCTTGTCACCTATAAATATCTTATTTATAGGAGGGATTTGTCATATTAGTACCAGGAGCAAAATAAGCATAGATACCTGCAATGAGTACCAGCCAATGAATATCTTCGAAAAGACAGTCCAATGCACTAGTATCCGCAATAGTGATAACAGTTCCTCCATGAGATCCACTGCTGGGACCACCACCAAGCTGCATCATTTTCTGCAAGTGAGTTTGCAGTCTTCTAGTCCTTTCTTCCAGAAGTCTTGATAGGAGAGGAAGGCTGTGACTTAAAACCTTGGAAATCAAGACTTTTCATTACATTTAAGGTAAAAAAGATCTATAACATATGTACAGAAGGAGAGATAAGAACTTCAATCAACAAATCCTACATGACCAATTTCCATCATTAACATTAACTAAACAATTTGATTTAGGTGAAAATGGAAAGTACCAGTGAACCTGAAGGGTAGATATACTGTTTCTATTCAGTTTAGTTCTCTGTAGATTATACATTGGTTTCATTTGCAGTATTAATGAACTTGGAGGCATGTACTTTAAAATTCCAAATGTATGTGTTGGTAATTATCACCAAATTTATAATTTTAACTGGAATGGTTTATTACTCAAGGAGCTCCGGTTAAAATGGATCAGGAATGTGACATAAAAAGAGGGGTAAATAAATCTTGGGTGATAAGAGGAAGATAAACCCTCTCTTTCATTCCTCTTGATAATTTTAATTTTGTCATTCAATCAATACTTTCCTTTCATATCTTGATCATGCAAAGCCAAAGTTCAGTCCAATCAGTTCAAATAGCTAAACTCCACAGGATTATTTGCAGGTCTAATAAGATGCACACTTAATGATAATTCTAGTCCATGCAACTTCTAATTCCTTTAAGATTATAATAATAAGGATTTAACCAATTATTAAACACTTCCACTGCCACAAGGAAAATGATTACATCTTCCAATCCCATTCAGTTTTTCACACAGTGACAGAAAATGTTCATGCAACAAACAATGGGGTCTTTACTCCAATGCAAAATCGTATTTCTATTCATGAATTCAACATGTAAGACTACAAAAAAAAATGGAAACTTGAAAAAGTCAGGGGCCACTTGAGTGCACCCATAATTTGTGCATCATATAGTTAGCCTAGTCTCTATCATTAGAGATTAGGCTAATATATGATTTCACCGGCAGATGATTAGTTATGACTTCAGTTTATGGAGGCTTTATAAAAGTGATCTTAACTTCTAATACCATGGTGGCCTCCACAATTAAAGGAAATGTGAAGTATTTCCAAAACATTTTATTTTTACAGGATTTTTCCCATAATTTGTAATACAGATTAGCCCATGAAATCATAATAAAAAATTACCTTTTATGCAATATAATGAGATTCTACAATAACCCTTTTCCAAATTAAAAGGTCTAATACTATCTTCAATTTTTGGAATTAAAATAATTATTTGGATAATCATTTTTAAGATGCAAAACACTAACGTGATGCAACAAAACTAAATTCGTCACTGTTGGAACAGATTATTACATTTTGAGTTCAGAATCATTCTAAAAACTGACAAATGAAAATTAAGGAAACAAATTTCAAACTTTAAAGGCAAACATATGAAAACTTATGCGTTAAAAATATCAAGACAAAATACACAATTCAATACACTCCAACAGCCAACATAATATGAAAAGTTTAGTTTAGCAATTAAGACTGTTCAAGGGATTTTGAGGATTTTACCATCTACTTGATTAACAAAGAGCACACATATACACTTATAGTTACATAAAACACTATAACAAGAGCAGCCTTCATATATCATTTCCTATCATTTCTTAGGAGAAAATCTAGAATTTTAGCATATATGTATGCTTCTGAGTTTCATCATTGATTTCCTGAGTCCCTAGGTACTTTTTAGAAAGGAAGTTTCAAAATTTTTCACATTCATATCTTCCGTAGTATCCTTTTCTTGCTTCATTTGGTGCTTTTAACTAAAATTTGCATTTTTTAGGTTCATTTCTTTCTGGCTTCTTGATCTACTTGAACTCTTCATTAAGATCATTTATTTGTTGATCATAACTTTGGAAAAAAAATCCACAAACTATATACTTGCCAGCCACCAAATGTAAGTGTTTTTCCACAATCATGCCCTAGTTGATTGAGAAACCATACTTAACAGCTAAGATCCATGCTCATCATTTCATTGCTTAAAATAAAACTTTCACCAAAAAACTTTAGGGGTAGACCTTCAAGGTGTTTAGAGGAATTCTCCAAGGGCATTTGTCCTAATCAAAATCGGTCAAAACATTAGGGTTTTCTTGTTGTTTCTGTTTCATAGCAGTGCCAATAGCTTCTCTTAAGCTTAGAAACAAACTATTTAATGACTTGACATATTTTCTCTCACAACAACTTCTTCGACTACAATACTTCCAAAGGCTTATTCTATCATTCAAAAGTGTTTCATTAAAGACAGTAAATAGGTGATGGATCAGGATGCAAGGGCAAAAAAAGCTTCACACACCGTTTTCAAGTAGTGACTTTATGAATTCAGGTACAATTCTTGAAGAATTAAAATGCAGTCATTCATTGAGTTTCTACATTTCAGTACCTCTCAGAGAATAGAGATTTCTAATTTCCACTTTTACACTGCAGGTGAACTCAATTTCCAACAAGTTCTTTGGCCATTTAGGTGAATTGTCATAGGATTGAGTGGAGCTTTAAAACATCATGTTTTACAAAAATAATTAACAAATTTGACAATATTCTAGAAAGATTAGAAAACAGAAAGGGAACTAAAGATGCATTACTTAGGTATTCAGTAAGGAATGGTTCAACTTGTCTAGCAACAACTGGAAAACCTCATTTATAACGTTAGCAGTTTGTCATCCAAGGCTTTAAAGGCAAGGAATTAGTTTTCTAAGGTCATAAGTTAATTTACAAGTCATTTCATTTGCAACAACCAATATCATTTTTCTACTTTCCATACAAGGTGTGTAAAGTACAGTTACATAGAATTTCTGATTTTTATAAATATTTCAATGCAAGCCACATTTGTTTGTAAGCTAGTTAATGATTACTAGTGGGTTTTTTGAGAGCTTGTAAAATAAATAGCTAGCAGCAATGGGGAGTGAGTACCTGGCAATGATAGATGGCAAGTCCAAACAAAATAACAATAATAATAATATTTTTGTATACCAAATTACTGTATACAAACATGGTTTTATTTTAAGTATTTAGTCCAAAATAGCAATTGGTTTTAAAGGAATAATATGTTTTTACACAAATTAATACGAATTTCTCAAACATTACCTAAGCCACAAATGCCCTCTTTATAAGGTTCTTTAAATATCATGGTTTTGTAGAGATCACAAAGAGAACTGAATGAACAACCAAACATTTCAGATTTTACCAAAAAATCGTTTTAAAAAGTTAACTAAATTGACAATTGACAAAATTTATGACAAATTGACAACACTTATGAGGAAAAAATATTGACATACCTGCCTCCCAAAGGCACCAATAGCTTCAAGTTGATCTTTGAACTTGGTCCTATCATCTTCTTCATTCTCATCAATCTCTTCGACATCTATTTCTCTTCCCTAAAGAAAAGCAATTATATACATTTGTACATGACTTAAAAGTGTTGATTGCCAGTTGTAATATCAAATTATTACATACTGTGTGCTTCCTAAGTTAACATTTACATAAAATCATAGTTTTGTAATAAATGAGTCTCATCACAATGAGCAATTTATTATTTTAATTTCAGCTCCTTAGGTTAGTCTTCCAATCATCATGCATCTCAACATTCTTACTGAATGGGCTTCAAATACCAGCAATTATTAACCCACTACTCCATTAACATCATTCAAATGACTATTTGTACAGATGATACTTTTGACGACACCCATCAGTGAGACACAAAGGTAGTAATAGTTTTAGGGTAGGCAACTGACTGGTGAGGCCATTTTGTACCATTAAGGATGGATGGGAAAGTATGAAGGGTGGAGAGAAACCCGGAGTCGGCATTAGCCTACTCTTAACGAAAGGTGCCACGGAGTCCGCAGCTTAACATCCCATCCAATGGATGGCAAACTAACTCAAAGTGCCCTCCACAAAGCACCTCAAGTAGGGACATCCCTGAAAAATATCTGTTGCCACTGGGACTTGAACCCGGGCTCTCAGGGTGGGAAGCCAGTACATTAGCTCTTGTTATGAAACGGAACATATTGATTGTCATGGAAAAAATATTTTTAATGAAATAAAAGTTAGTTGTTATTGCAATTAGAGAAATAAAACTTTTACAGTTAGGTCCATACTTACTTGACCACGATTTCCATCTGGTGGTGATAAATGGCATTTGAGATAGGTGTTAAATATTTGCATAGAAGAATCTTGCAAAAGATGTCGAGGTAAAACATGGGAATCATGAAGTACTAATGTCCAGGCTGCCAACATATAGCCAAATGCTTCAGTGTACATGTGATCTTCAGAGCAAGTCTAAAATGTAAATTAAAGGTTTAGTGACAATGACATTTTGACAGATAGGACACACCCAGCTGATAATTGAATTAAACTGATGAAAATACCACAAATACTACATTTTTGCAAGATACTCATTTAACAAGTCAGCAGTTGGCCATTCTATACTGTTAATTAATGCATCAAGTTCAACTTTGCAGCGCATTAAAATTATGACATGCCATCCACAGACTGTTTTAAATTTAATACTCTAATTTCCATACCAACACACACAGGGTTAACCCAAGAGAATGCCATCGAGCTTAAATCAAAAGAGTTATTTTATCAGAGTTACCTCAACCAAATGGAATTCCATATAAAATATGGAAGAGTTTTGGAAAAAGCATGAATTTTTGTGAAATAAATTTTGAGTTCGACAATTAAGGAAATTATATTGTATTTTCCCATAAATAACACACTATTGGTTAAATACATGATACACATAAGGGATAGTGGAGTATTACCTTGGCTTTTGAGGCATGTTAAAAACCCATTTGTTTCTACTCCTGTAGATGGATATATTTTGGTCTTCACAGCAATTCCCAATTAATTCTGATAATCTTTTGGACACTTGTGGTTATGCTATTTGATACTTACTGATTCCTCTAGAGCTGCTCCCATTGCAAACTGGCATGTCAACTTGGTCATTTGATGAAGAAATGCATGGAAGAGGTGTTGTTCTGCCTGAAATCCCATCGAAGGGGAAGCACCAGCAATCGGAGAAGATAATGGAGATGAAGGTGAATCAACAGGTATAGAGGGAAGGCCAAGGAGAACAGGAGGGGGAGAATATACCAATAACTTCCTCACAATATTTGAGATCCCCAGGGCCTCTCTATCCATTATCTGAACACTGAAATTTAAAATGAATATGTTAATTGAATAAATGAAACTCACAAGGATATGTACAAAGCAGAAGAGCAAAACTCATCTATTCAAAGCATTTCAAGTCTTGAACACATGCACATCTTAGGTGCAATAAAAGCATACATCACTGAAACTAAACAATATTGTAGCCTCACACAATATGTACACAAGGAATCGACAACATAACATAAAAAATATCTATTAACACAAATTAATGACTATCCTCCCTAGCTCTAATGTCAATTTCCCTTTCATATTATGCTGCAAGTTTCCAATTGCTCCAAGTACATTGAAACTGCAACCTTAAGATTCAAATTCTGAAGTTCTTAATTTTTAATATTAAGGCTGCAGACTTGACATGCTGTAACAACTGATAATTGCACACCAGAATAAGATAGATGAAACTCTTGAATGAGTAGTGTGTTTAACAACCATTCTTCCTTCTCAGCTTATACCTTCCACATCCCTACATTTCAACAACATTTAACCACGCACAGCAAAAATACCATTCCTACCCACACCCATCCCTCCCCCATTCCCTCCTCTAACTCCTCCCATCATTTTTCACTTTGCTCTACATACACTCCAATCGGCAATTATTACACACTATATGCATTCTATATATGCTATCACTGTATTTTCTTCCTGTCTCAATGTGAACTGGTCTTCACCAGTGTCACCACATTTCCATGACTGGAGCGTTTAAAAATTCAACAAAAAAAGGTTGAGAGTTTTTTCCTATCAGTTCCAAAAGTTTCCCTTAAAAAATAGGTTTCATTACATTTCACATATTTTATTCCTATTAAAACTACTGAAAAATCAAAACAAAATCTTGACTAAGGGAATGGGCTAAAGCCAAATGAGTTATGTACACAAGCTAACATTTCTAATGCAAATTTCAATGAAAATGGTGAAAATAGGCAAAGCAGGAACAACAACAAATTCCTACAAATTACACACAAATGTTATTCTGATGCAATAAATGCACACAATGGAAACAAGAAATAGTGCATTCTATTGGTCAGATTTGGTAAAAAAAAAGGATGTTCTTTGAATTTAAATTCATCTAAAAAATTTTAAGAAAATTTGAAGATGATTTTTCTAATTCAAGAATAAGGTAAAGTGAAAAAAAAAACAATTTGCACAATGGGTGCAAGTAAGCACACAAAATAAAAACATACATATCCAATTCTCTGCACTTAAGAGAATCAGCTATTAATTAAGCTTTCAGTCCTTAATTTCCTATTCAAAGGAAAAATCTTGAAAAGGGAGGTGAGCTAATCAACACAAGGAATTTTGCTGATGCATAGTGGAAAATAAAGCTAAATTCAAGGTTTTTGGTAATATCACATATCATTTAATCTTCCGAGGCGTGAAACTTTGTGCTTGGGTCAAACAACAGCTGTGAATAAGTGAAATTTAGGCTCCGAAGCAGCAGGTAAAGGAGATGTGGTCTGCTGGGAGTTTCTGATAAAAGAGACACAAGAGTTAGGAATCTGACCTTGTTTCATTGGACAGGTATCTTTGAGACTTGGCGGGCAGGAAATGTAGCTGAGAGTTTCTTTCAGAGGGATATGTCTTATTACCTTATGGATATTCTCAATAATGAGCCCTTCGTATTCATGCAAACTGTTTGGCATCAGACCACAGTAGGGGATGGAAGAAAACTGAAGTGTATTTTGACAATTTTTCCATATTTTCTGTAGTTACAATTAGTTAGGGAGAATTGAAATAACATTTGGGAGAAATAAAGACTTCACAAGCTAGCAAACAGGATAGGCTTTGCACGTGCAATCAATATCATTGGGAACCTTACATGAAATCAATATGGAAAAGAAGGGCTGGAATCAACAAAATCCTTCTTCAAAATCATATTTGCGAGAGGAAAATCATCATCTTCAAGTCCTAAAGATGAAATATTATGCCATCTTGAAGCAGACCTAAAGATTAACATAATCTGTCAATACCTCTGAGAGGTGTAAATATATTTATTAAATGCAATTTACAAACTGCTTTAATTTTATTTTCAATAATGAAACTAACAGTCCTATTTCGATGCAACTCAGTTTATGAAATGATAAGAGAAGAAGTAAACTACATTCTGGTAAAAAATACCATGAAGAATATATTAATCATTGCTTTAAATGAAAAATGATTCAAAGAAGTAAACTGTTGCATGATTTTAGATCCATGAATTGTAGAACAGATGTATATTAGAATACCAGAGGTCCCTAAGTTAATCATAAGCCATTTTTCAATTGTTCATCAACAATAATGCTAGGAAATCGGAATAGAACATCAACTGATTCCTCCATTTCAAGAACTTACACACAGGTGGTAGCATATGGAAAGATCTTTATTACACCTTACACTTTAGTACAACCAGGAAGAGGAAAATATTTAATGTGCCAGAGACCAAAAAATTAAACAAATATACAAGCATGTCATTCACATCTACAATAGTAAAAATACCTTTTTTTAGGTGCTATGAAATTTCAATGTTAATTAGTTTGAAATTTAGGAGCTTGCTGTAAAATCAATTTTTAGCATGCAACTTACTTGTTCACCAGCTTAAGGAAGGCTTGTATGTAATGCGTTAAATAATGGATACGAGCATCTCCAGTTGACACCACCGTCCCATTGAGTGACGCCAGCTGTGTGAGGCAGGCAAGAGATAGGTGAGAAAGGTCAGGATTCTCTCGGACCTTCCAGTGGATCTGGGAAAGAATTAAATCATCAGGACAGCTGTTCAAGTATTGGATTGAGCAACTATAATGATTGACTGACAATAAAAGTTTCATAAATTAGGTCGCGGCTGATTTTTGTATTCCAATTTCTTTCCCTGGATTTTTTTGCCAAATATGTAAACAATATTTTCCCAATTTTCAACCAAGTGCATATTTGAAACCTTTTTATGTTTATGTTATGAATTATTTCTCACAGGTTCCACTGGTATCACTATAATTGGTCCTACTCATAACTTCATTCAGACCTGCATACATGATGGCCTATGAGAAATGTGAACTGTCCTCAAAACTAAAGGAAACATTCTTTTCCTCAGGAATTTCAAATTTTTTTATCAAATTCCACATAACTTCAACATAGTTGGCTATTTTCCTGATTTTCCTCAAATATATTAAGCAATTGTGTACATGACGACTTTGTTCCAGCTTAGTGGTCACCATGCAAATGATAATAAATAATGAAAATACCAACCACATGTGCTGAATAGCCTTGAGCTGCGTTCTCAGTCTAAGGAGGTATTGAATCAAGGGCAATTGTCATTAGGGAAAAGGTGACCATAGACATCATTCATCAACATAAGAGTTAAAACCCAGCAAATAAATTTTAGAATCATAGGAAAGAAAAGTAGATGCACGAGCAAGACCATCATCAATCTACCAGCATCAAATATCCTACCACTCCCAAAACTAGTTGAAAACATCTGATGAGATGAAGAGATACATAAATTGTCCCAAACAGGATTAGTGACAGGTGTCCATAAATGCCAAAACAAATGAACATCCATAGGTAGTCTACCCAACCTAAGTTTCAATACATATTTGTGTTTAATTTGATGAATTCCTTCATCATATGGATACATGAAATATAATTCCACAGGATTGTTTTGATACATATAAAAGGACCTGATACTGACAATTGCTTTACTTTAATTTACTTTAATGAAAAATGTGTATACCTAGCAGCAATATTCTAGTTCTAACCAATAGAATAGATGGAGATAATATTTCTTTAAGCAAGTACTCTGGATATTGTGCAAAGACTATTCTCTGTGAAATATTTGTTTATTCTACAGGAAACAAAATGGATCAATTACAATCTCAACACACAACTATAGGAAAAATGAAATTATGAATTTTAAATGTATAGAATTATAATTAAATGATAAATCTGACATTCATAGACTTCCTCTGTGCCTGAAGACCCTGTTAAGAAGTAATCCATTACCCTAAGTACACAATCTCTCGCAATTTCAAAATTTACAACTACATAGTGCAAATAACAATGATAATTTAATTACCTCAAAAAACAGGTTAATGACATTAGGGTCAAGAATAATGTCCTTCCACGAGGCACCCAATCTCAGGGCTGGACTAGGTTCGGAGTCTAAGAGTGATTCAAATACTCCTATCAATCGCTTTGGCAGTGCAATTAGTAAGTCAAGGGAAAACACAAATATGCATTATGTTATAAATTTAAATAAAATAAAAATGAAAATAAAATCTTGTAGTTTGAATCTTGAACAAAGATAGAAAGCAAAATATTCATTGTAGTACACTGGCTTGTTTATCCACCTGCATCTTCACAGAAAAATTCAATATATAGAAAAACATGACCATATTTCTTGGCCCATAAGACACAGCCTTATTTTTCGGGACAGAATTTTGGAAACAATACTTGCCAGGCAGAAAAGATGAAATATTTTTCTGTTAGCACTGTTTGTTTACTCCTGATTGAAAACAGTAATACAATTAAAATTTTTAATAACAGCAACCATTTTCCATACTTGATATGGGCAAAAATATGTAACAGTAAGTATTTTTCCCGGGAATCAACTTGCACTAATATATATATATATATATATATAATATATTATACATGCATATATCTACTATAAAAATCTCACGATGGTGAATAATAATTCAAACAAGGGAGTTAAATGGTGTTAGCCAACAAAAATATAGAAGATTCACAAAAAGGAACACTTGCACATATTCAAAATTTTTGTTGGCAAGACTACTTTCCTCTGAGAGTCCCTTCTTTCCCCAAAGGAAGGTGGTCCTGCCACCAAAACTTTTGGAATGAGTGTGTGTTCTTTTTTATTGAGTTTTCCTATATTTTTTTTGACTAACATTATCTCGCTCCTACGTTTGAATTATACATAAAAAATATGAAATTTAATAATTACTGATGGATGGCCCAAGTTCGATTTCCAGGCATGCCTCTCCGGACCCTCAGCTTGACTCAAGCTGGGTCATTTTCAGAGATCAGATCTTCCTAAGAAACTATAACCGGCAGGAACTGGCCCCCTATATCGATGTGTGAATTTCACATGCCTGCAGGCTTAGTATTGGGTGAACTATACTATCTATACATTAACTACCAAACCGACCTTCAAGCTTATTATTGTGTTTATGATTATATCTATGTATACACACACACATTATGAATAGATATGAAAGAGGGAACTGACACCTCAGTGATCTTGCCAATGAAAATTTCACAATACACGTGTCCTTTTTCACGAATAATTCTATATACTTGTTGGTTAACACCATCTTTCTCCTTTGTTTAAATTATTATTCACATCCATGAAACTTTTATAAAGGATACACACATACATATATATTCATACACACACACAGAATAATAAGATTATTTTAAAGGATATAGTAACTAGAAATAAATCCCCATGATAAAACTGCTTGCGCAATTGATAAAAGATGATGGAACAATGGGAATGCTTGACCACCTATATTCTCCACCTTCACCAGCTCACCAAAGGCTTGCAAGCAGAATTGAAAAATCCGCTTTAAATCAGTAGCCTGAAAAAAGTCATAATATGGTGAAATACAGCACCTATTAAATTCATGGCTACTATGTACAATATCCACAAAATTTCATAAGCTAAAATTTTTAAGTTTAGATTATATGAAATTCCAGTACTTAAAAAAAATTCTGATTGCTATGGGCCCACATAATATGCAGAGAAAAGTGATCAGCACACATGTGTACAACCCATAAATACATATAAACATACCTGAAACTGTTTTTTAGCTTTGAAATGGGTTTCCCAAGTGAGACCAACATCAGATGATTTTACAGTTATTGCATATTCTTGCATTAATGCAGAAATTATGCTGCAAGCCACCAGTTGCTGTAAAAAAAAACAATAAATGTAAATCTGCCTCTATGAAGTTTAACCAAGAAGGTTTATCTAGATTTTACTTAAGAAATTTTACATAAAAAACATAAGCATGAAAACATACATCAAGGTGCCTCGTTTTCCATCAAAAAACATAATGGAGTTCCTGTGTTTTCCATTTATCTACTGTTTAAAGAAATGGTATTTTTTTCCCGTTAATCTCATTTTATATATGCCGAGTACTGGAGAAACTGCCTCTCACAGAGTTTTGCTTGCATGACTAAATTCTTTCCATTACTTGGGACTCCCACATTTCTAAGCATATCTATGAGACAATCTCAAAAGTTATCAGACAGAAAAATTAACTGAATCCAACTGCAAATACAAATTCCTCTGGGTATTCCAATCCTAAAAACATTTTCAATAAAAATATAATTAAACTCACCTTTAATCAAGTGAAGAAAGATGAGTAACAATTCGAACTACAGCTGCAAAAATAAATTGTTTGAAAGGTGCTGTTGGCACTAGCAACATGCATCCCTGAGGTTGGAAATCCCTTAAGTATGAGCCATAATGGGGAATTGAGAATGATTCAGCCTTTTGCAAGAATGCAACTTCTCAAGAAGTGGCCTGGCTTTTAAAACATTAGGCACAAAGAGTGCTGCTGAGGACATAAATATCACATTATTGTGGTTTGAAAGGTGACCAAACTTCAGAAGTGGCACTAGGTTTTACATAAGCATGATGATGCTGAGTAAATATTCTGTTGTGCTGCAGACCAAATACTGCCATTGGAAGGAGAGTGTGCCACTAAAAGAAAATACTTTAGGGGCTACTGGTAGCACTACTGTCTACAAACAGAGATACCTTGGGGTGCTATCATCTTCACCCAGGATGCTGAGTTTTCAGGTCTTTCTGGGAAACCAAAGATGGCATACGGAAGGGAACTGGCCCCCTATACTTATTTGTGAACTTCATATGACATTAGGCTCATCATCTGGTCAATAATAAAGTATATGAAACTTTCCCACCATATAAATGTTTTTTGTATGATGTGTGTTTCAACTCACTGAGCCATCCTCAGGTAAAAGACATGGATATAAGGAAATCCCTGAATTTATAGCAAAAAGGGTAGAAGGAGGGGGATGAAACATGAACGGGCCACAACCTTTGAGGCTGTATCTCCAGGTAATTAGGTCTTGCACTTGGGGATAGCTCTGTGAGTCGAAACACATGCCATGGGGGAGTATGATATGTTTAAGTAAGGATATCACTCAAAAGTGTGATGCCCTAACTTTATTATGGATTTCTTCCACCACATCAAACCTGGAAATGTTTATATTGTTAGGTTAGTTCAATTCTCACCTTACAAATTAATTTTTGGGGTGATTACTGTAGTTTATTGGAAATTTAACAAATTGACGCTTAAGACATGTTAAGCCAACTTAGATCTATGTAACGGTTGATGATGTTTGAGCTTTTAGGAGACACCCCATTAGTTCTATTGGAATTGATGTATCCATTAGGTGGAAGGTATTTTACTCCACACCCACATCTCATAAGCATTCAATCTACTATGCCTACGACCATGCTTCCCTACCGAATAAAACCATACTCCATATCAAAGTTTTCATTAGTTTTTCCATAACACCTTTACTCAACATCCATGTAATCAGCTTCCTGGTACAAGCTTCTTTGCATTTTGGTACTCTTATGTTACGACTACAGTGACCAACTTCGCCTTAACACCACCTACCACGACCCAGGTGATGGCTAGCAGGGTATATAAATAAATGCAATAACAAACAAATAAAACACTGCCTAGATAGGTAAATTGTTCCTCCTGCTCTGCTTCTGGTTCTGTAACTATAACGGTTAAGATTCCTCTTTTCAAAAACTCCTAGGCTTATCATTGGTTTAAATATATACATGTAAAGTTGCTTAGTTAAACATAAAAAGATTCTTGCAATAATACCATAAGCCATTGCGGGCGTTGTGTAATTCAAGTCAACAAAAACCAACTTAAAACTTGAAATGACCAATTTCGTTCGGAATTTGAAAATGGAATGAAACCTAAGGAACAAGGGAATAAATGAAGAGGTGAATACTCTGGTTGAATTAGAAAATTGAAGACCCATCGTACATAAGATAATCTTTCAGCTTTTGAACGTGTCGATATCATACATACCCGAGGAGGGTCACCACTTAAGATGAGATTCTGTACTTCATTAAGTATCTGGCTCCTTTCACAGCCAAAGTCTTCCACACTACTTCTTTTTACCATTATTGCGGCCACCTAAAAAGAAATGTGTCATTAAAACAACGAATTTCCCTTGAAAAATCACCGTTATGAAATAAAAATAGGATTCCACACAAATAAGTACATTACACGAACCTGAACAATTCTCTCTCTTACAAAAGAGGGAAGAGACGTTTTTTCCATTACATAGTGCAACAAATATTGGCGTAATGAGGCAAGATCATTTTCTTGCAGGGTAGACCATTCTCTAATCAACGCATCTTTAAGTAAACTTGCAGCCTCGAAGAGAACGTAGTCATTCGTCGATGTTTCTAGAGAAAGTAAACAAAGTTATGAGCATTATAGTTTCCCACGCACTAACTTCAAAATTGATAATTAAGCTCGAAAATAACCCAGTATCTCCCTGCAAATGTTGTAAGGTGCTTTGGTTTTCTTAAAATTAAGGAACACCGCTTCTGCTGCATGCCGCTGTTCATTATTTACGACGTTCGGTGGGGCCTAACCGAAGAGAAGTTTATTATTATTAAAAATACATTGAGAAAACAAATGTGGTCGAATTTAAGATGACATTGACCATGAACATTACAATGAAACAAGTGAGATACAATGACGAGTAATTAATTTCTGTAACTAACCAACAATACTTGTGCTGCAGTTTCCAGTTCTTTGACTGCTTGACCAGCCATTGCATGCCTATCGAAGCAGCTGTTTGAGTGAAATATCGAAATTTATCATTCTATCGAAGTTTTTCGAGTTATTGCGATTTCCGATTCATACGATGACGTCATAAATTTTAGCCAATCGGAAGCGTCCAAAACTGAAGCCTTGCTCGCGTCGGTTTGGCTTGGTCCTCTTGTCGGCCATATTGTACGCTAGTGGCAGGCGTCCGCAGACGGAGGTGTTTGTCTAAAATTAAGTGAGAAAATCTGAAGTGTCTGCTGTGCATTTTTGTTACTTTAATAAGTAATGTCAGCAGTTGTTATGGAGCCAAAAATGGAGAATGATAGAGATACCAGTGGTCCAAAAGATCAAAGTCCTCAAAATCACCCTGGAGGCAGAGGTGGCGGCGGGCGTGGGGGAATGGGAGGTGGTGGTGGAAGAGGAAACAGATTTAATAGACAGAGAGATGATATGCAGAATATCAGGCAACAATATGTAAGTTAAAGTGCAATTTTTCATAATTAATTATGTGTTATTGATGTGAACTAGGCGTGCAGTATGGCGGCCGTTTTGTTGTTAAGATGGCGGTTAGGAAACCTTAATATGTACCCCATTTTGGCGAATTCGAAGGGTGTTTCATTCTGGCATTGTTCGCTTGTTCCATTCAAATAGTTTTAAAGGGCAGGTTATATTTATGAGCCGGAATTGTCTTGCAGGAACATGTCATCGTGGATGGGGATATACTTGGGGATGGTGGGGAAGGTATGGGACCAGGGAATGTCGGTGGCATGGCTGGGAGAGGTAGGGGTAGAGGTAACCGATATTGGGGTGGAAGAGACGAGATTCGCGGTGGAGGGGTTGGTGCTGGGTTGAGAAGTCAAGAGGTTTGTATTTTTTTTATGGAGGATTTTTGCACTGATTTAATGTGACGTGAAAAAGCGATTTTGACACTCGTGCGGTATTTCGGGCCTGTAGTTGGAAAGCATTGTCGGTGTTAATTTTATTTAGACTATATCATATTTTGTGTGGGAGTAATGTTAGTTTCAAGTTTTTCTGTTATGTGCTTGATCTCAAAGCCACTCAAGAACTCCCATTGGGAAAATTGTTAATTTTAGGCAATTATATTTAACTGCCCGGAATTAACAGCCAATTTCGAGACGTACTACTCAGCTAATTTTTTGCGATTTTTAGTAGATTTAGCCGAAGTGGTACGTCCGTTGTGCATGTATATATTTGAATTTTGTGTTCAGTAATCCAGAATTGTGCATGAAAAGATGAGAGTAACATGTACCGATATTGTTTTTTGTTCTTTTGTAAAGTTCGTAGACTCATTGTTCCGATAGCAAGCCCCAATGCCAGAGAAGATATTTGAAATCTGTATAGTGGCGAAAAGAGGAGGGTACATCTCTTAATAGTTCAGCCCCCACCGTTCATTTGGTGCGTAGTAACCCTCCGTTTCACTTAATTTTCCTCTCCTTTGCTGATGTAAATTAGTTATCATTTATATTCGAAACAAGTATTTTAAATTCATTACAGATATGATTTAAACGATTCGTGAGATTGACTGAAAAATTGACCCTAGCATTATATCTGGAGTACATTGGAGGAATGATTAAATAGTGCATGTGCATTTGTGCATGCCTCATTTTCGGAAGTACTTTTTATTTGTTAGAATGGAGTTGGCCTTGTTGGATATACTTATATGAAATGTTTCGGTTTTCTGGTATTGATTGATATATCGGGAAAACTTCAATGGCTTATTCAATTTGTCTCATTAAGTAAGTGCAACTTGGCCAAGCTATTATTCTTAATATAATGCTTGTGCCCATTAACGTTTTAAGAGCATCATGGCATAGCATTTTTTTTAAAGTCTGTCTTTCAGTTAACTTACTGTATTACATTAAAGCTTTTTTCAGTGAAGTGAATTAACAAATCTATTGATTCGTTGACACCTTAAATATGTTCAAATAATTTGTTTAAGGACCGCCTCAACGAAAGGATATTAGCCCTATCGGGTCCAACACATGATCTGCCACCACAAGATGTTCGAGAAAAGAAGTTTTCTGGCAGGTGCCGTCTCTATGTGGGCAACTTAACTAATGATGTGACGGAGGAGGAAATCAATGGCATGTTTACTGCATATGGTGAAACATCAGAAGTGTTTGTTAACAAGGACAAAAATTTTGCATTCATCAGACTTGTGAGTTTATCATGAATTTTTAGTCTGCATGTTTATTGATTGTAATATTTACATGAAAAATTGATCGTTTATCATTTTATCCTGATTCTTGGTGTTTGCATTTGTTGTTAATTTGTCATGATTTGTTAATTTGTTACAGGACTATCGCGCCAGTGCAGAGAAGGCCAAACGTGAGTTAGATGGTCATATCCGTAAAGGCAGAGCTCTCAAGGTGCGCTTTGCACCTCATAGCGCTGCCGTCAAAGTTCGCAATCTTACGCAGTGGGTTACTAATGAATTGCTTGAAAGAGCCTTTCAAGTTTATGGAGAGGTATTATGATTTTATAAGTCATTTATTTTTAATGCATGTGTTGGTTTAGTATTTTCTACATTCAGGAATGTTGTAGAAAAGCTTGCATGATTGATTCATTTCAATGATGATACAAGGAATTACCGGCTGATTACTGATTAAATATTCTTGGCTGCATTTCTTCTGACACCCTTTAAGTGATGATGTAATTTTCGTATGTCTACAAGATGTTTTCATTTTTAAAAATTTTTTTCCTATTAGATCGAGCGGGCTGTCGTGATTGTTGATGAGCGTGGAAAATCAACTGGTGAAGGGATTATTGAATTTGCAAGAAAACCTGGTGCCCAAATGGCACTGAGGAGATGCACTGAAGGCTGCTTTTTCCTGACATCGTGAGTATAGTGTATTGAGCAATATTATAAATGACCCCACTGCAAGGAATTTTCCCTAGAATTTCCAGGGAGGTTTAGAACAACTCGTCTGTCTAAACATATGTTTGTTTGTCCATTGGAAGCTTAGCCTTGAGAAAATTCTCTCGCCCTCTACTATTATTGGATACTGAAATGAATGGGTGGATTTATCCCATGATACTTGGTAATTCCCAATTAATAATTGAACAGGAGAGAGGTTTTTGTTGCAATGAGCTGGTGTGTTGGGGGAGGGAGAATTATTAGAATTTTAAATTTTGATAAGATAAAATATGCAACACTGATTCAACTGTTGCTGTCACTTGATACCTAGTGTTGAATTTCTTCATACTATACCAATCGGGTTTATTTTTTAGTTGTGAAATTCTGTCGACATTTTCTCTTCTAAATTCTCTTTTAGGCATATGTGTTATGTATGTGATGTGGAATGACATTTAAGTATTTTGGTCCCCCTAGATAAGTGTAGTTCAGACCTAGTGATTGGGTTGGTAACTTTTTAAAATAATTTCTGCTCCTTTGTTTTTCTAGTTCTCTTCGCCCAGTGGTTTTGGAGCCTTTTGAACAAGTGGATGATGTTGATGGGTACACTGAGAGAAATTTGCCTAAGAAGAACCCAGAGTATATTAAGTCCCGAGAGGTATGTATTTCATTTTTCTAAATTTTCCCAAAAGCCAAGAAATGATGATAAAAGGAATTACCGTCTGTATCTTGATGATATATTCTTGGCTGCATTTTTGCTGAACCAAATTTGTTTGGAATGAGGTTTTCCTTAGTATTGCAACATATTTTAATGTGACATATGTTTCCATAGGTTGGGCCAAGATTTGCTGCCCCAGGATCATTTGAATATGAATATGGAACTCGTTGGAAGCAACTATTTGAGCTCCGTAAGCAAAAGGAAGAAGCACTCAATCGCGAATTGAAAATGGAAGAGGAAAAGTTGGAAGCTCAGATGGAGTATGCTCGTTATGAGCATGAAACTGAAATGTTACGAGATCGTAAGTTGTTGTATTTTTTGTCTTGATAAATTGCTTGTTTGAGTTAAGATGTGTATTTAAATTTTGTCTTACTGTGAATTACTCCAGAACTCCGCATGAGGGAGCAAGATCGTGAGAGGCAAAAGCGTGAATGGGAGCTGAAGGAGAGACAACATGAGGAGCAGCGGCGCCAAGATGAAGATATGATGAGACGGCAACAGGAAGACATGGATATAAGAATGCGTCATCAAGAGGAAGAGTTAAGGCGTCGCCAGCAAGAAAATAGCCTCTTCATGCAGGTTTGTGTACACCTGAAGTTAATTGTTTCATCATCTTGTGCATATTTTTAGAAGTTATAATTGTGAAATTATACTTATTTTAGATATTTTCATGATACTCTTCTCAGTGAAGAACCATGTAGCTAAAGTTAATCCCCCTTGTTTTATTCTAAGAAATTCAAACTATATATTACTTCAAGGTGATGAAATAAAAAAATTGATATCCAAGGGTCAGGTTTCTGCCAAGTGATATCATTACCATGCTAACTTTAATATAAGGTTGTAATAGGTTAACAGCAGTAACTTTCACACCCATTCTGGAACTAAGTACAATATACATTTCCAAATAATTAACTTCACCTTCAGGAAGTTCTTCAAAACTTGGCCTCATAATTATACCCAGTATGTGCCATGCTTTGAAGGTAATTCTTTCTTTGCCCTTGCCACTTTTGCTAAGTGGGCTATTCTGAATAGTTAATGATCTGGGTATTCTCAGGCTCACCAGCTGAACAGTTTGCTTGAACAGCAGGAACAAGCATTGAGGCAGGCTCCTGGTGGAGGTGGTGGCTATGACTCACCTCTTCCTGCAGAGGCATCCATTCGAGAATATGATGCTGCTATTGGAGGTATGTATTCTAGTTTCCTGTTTGTAGATGTCTGACTTAGCTATTAACATTACGTACTTTTGCGACCAGTAGTGTAAATATTTGGTGTCTGAAACAATTTTATGGGGCAATTCCATTATTTCTGCCTATATCTATTTCTCTAAAGAGATGGGATCAGGGTTTTGTGTATATTCAGAATTAATTTTATGATTATATGTTTTTGAATTAACATGCTGAATAAAATCTTAACTTATTCAAGATAGTATTCGTGCATGCCTAAAAGAAAGGACATTTGCTGTCACCTTGATTTTTTTGATATTTTTCTGTCACTTAGACAATTTTTGCACTGCAAATAAGTTATGCAATTTGTTGTTGTTGGACATTGTTTTATGGGCAAGAAAATGTGTGACCTGACAATGGCTTAGTTAATACTAGTGTTGATATTATTGATTCATGAAAATAGTGAAGAGTATACTGTTAAGAGTAAAGTTACTTGGAAATTAGTAATAATGCATGTTTTTCCTTTTTCTTTAATGGAAAATGTTTGTTAATTAAGTTTTAACAACTGTTGTCCTTTTCGACTGTGGTATTCAAGCAATTTTTTTTGTGATTTCAGGTCCAGTCGGTGGTCCAGGAAGTCTTCCACCGGTAATGTATTTTTCAGCTTTTTCATTAACTCCTGTGAATTTAACAGAGTAGACTCTCGACTCTTCCGTCAGACTACTCCTAAATCCATTTTATCTGAAAGTGTGAAAATTATTCTAATGCGAATTTTGTCAAATAATCAGGCATGCATGTGCTGATTGTTTGTGCCAACAGTTTGAAACCATCTGAAAAAAGTTTGCATTTGTCAAATTATTTACTTTTGTTTTAGAGCGTTTGACAATATAGACATCTTCTAGCAGCGGCCTTTTGTTAGTTCAAATGTTTTGTCCAACCATTAATTTCATTTGGTCATAAGTCAGATAGTCAGAACAGTTTCTATTCAGACAAAATGCGATCAGTTCTGTAAAGGCTGATTGCCTTTTTAAATCCATCTCTCCTTTTCAATTTGTATAGACTCTTCTGGCCAATAGATATATAGCAAGTATTTCTTAGCATTCATCAAATTTAATTTTATAGAATAAGGGAAATGCTTAATAGGTTGCATTTATGAAATATGTGATAATTTCTGGTAGTAGAAGTTACTATCCATTAAAAATTGTTTTATATTCAATGGTGTTTATTAGGTTCTATCCAAGTATTCCACTTTTCTGTTAACCATCTCCTGGATAATTTAGCCTACTGTAGTTAAATTGAGTTAATCACGATGCACTAGAAAAAAGTTTTATATTGCTTATTTTTATTGTGAATTACTATTTCTCTTTCATAACTAGTGTGTGAAAAGGTTGGGATCACAAGCTAAACCTCTTTTATGAAGAGTAATAATTTACATTTTTTTTATGTACAATGATTTAAAACCAACTGATATTTAAAGAGCATACATAGAACATTTATTCTGTTTTTAGTAAATGAATTAGTCTTATTTTGGAAGAAAAATTTTTTATAATGTTATTATCGTATTCAAATAAGGTGCATGTTGTGAAGGCTGTCTGGTGTTAAAAAAAGTGTGATGGTTAGGTTTTTTTTACTACTTGGATGTATGTATTAAGAAGTAGTTTCAAGAGGTTATTTCAATCTCTATACTACTGAATGTTTATCCAAAATTCTATTTGCGTTCCTTAATTGATTACTTCGATATTTTTCTTAGTTTGGACATGATAAATAAATTGCTCTATTCTTTTTACTTCTTTAATGAGCAAATTAAGTTTACCGGAAATAATATTTTCCAGGCCTTTATTGGGCCATATCGTAGCTGACCGATAGCTGTCTTCATTCTGCAATAAAATAATTTACATCTGAGTATGCCATAATTCTTCAACACTTTTTTATTGAACTTAAGGTTCATTTGAACCTTTTTTGTAGCTTAATATTACTAGAATTAAAGTCTATTTGTATGTGGTTTCGAAATGATGGTAAATTGAAAAATTTTTTTAGGTCCTCTCTTTTGTCAGTTAGATTTTAAATTGTGCTACTAAATCTGGCGGTTCTTAGGATTTATTATGAAGCTGTTGATTGCAATCATAGTTATCATTTTATTTTACTGGGTATTTAATTTGAAGTATTTACAAGTCAATTTTTTTATTATATACTCTTAATTATCTTTTCAATAAATCTTATGGTAAATACACTGGAATTGTGTGCAGTGGAGTCTCATTATATCAAGTGCTCACTAGCCTAACTCTTGCTCTGTTGAGTTCTACATAGGGTGATAATAATTAACCCTTAACAAAATTATTCCCATATTCCTATGACACTTGCTGTGTTTGGCATTATAATTCTAAGGATATCAGCCAGGAAACTGAATAGTGTTTCTTAGTATATTTTATACTGAATTTCTGTAACATACTTTCTCATTAAGTAATTATAGTGATGATGGCATGTCATTGGCCAGAGGTTTTTCCTTATATTATTAAATGAGCTGTTATTGAGTGATCTAATGATTTCTACTAGTTTTTTGTGTCTTCCACATTTAACTCTATTTATGTAGCAGTGTAAAACTTCAAAACAAAATGAAGCAATGTTGACAGAATTCATACAGACATTACTTTCGCAATTATTGTTAGCAATTTCATCAACTGCTGATATGTTCAGTTGCAAAACTACATAGTGTGATAATAACTACTTTTATTTGAATATATTTCAAGTCATGGTGGTGCCATGAATTAATTGAAATGGCAAGGTGTCGCAAATGAGCTATGAAAAGAACTAAAGCCCCGAGGATGAGAGTGGGATGGCTAAATAATGGAAAATGTGTACACTTCTGCATACAATGTGGTGCAATTATGCCATTGCCATTTTTTTGCTGAGTTTGCTCACAATATTAATCGACAACCATGTAGGTCTAGCTATTGCTGGTATATGAGGACTCCTCTGTGTCATACTCTGTTTTTCAGGATTTAAGTGATTTTGTGAGCCATATATATGAGATAAAATGGATTTTTTAGTTTTGGGTTTTTTCTATAACTCCTGTAGTTCAAGCGTAGTAGATTAATTTATTGAAACTAAATGTGGTGTTTCAATATTGTTTGTTGGAGCATGTCCCCCCATTGTGGGTTCTGAGCCTAATGCTTAACTGAGCCTTAACTCCTGGACTTGCTAGGGTAAAGATTTTACTATTCTGAAGCATAGTTTATGGCCATTCATTTCTAAGCATGTTAACATTTGTGGCTCAAAGCGAAGTACTTGAGACAGTGCTCCTCCCCAGTGTTTCTGTGATTCAAGGAATTATATTCCTTAAATTTGTGATCGTAAATCAACCGATTATGACCGATGCATGGGTAATACATGTGGTAGGGAAAAAGATGTCTGCATGAAAACATTCTGTAATGTTTTCAAGTAATTTTGTTCTTGGTTGAAAATGGTGATGAGAACAGTCCATATTTGAAATTTACTAATTCCTTATGGAGTTACGGAAATGGAAAAAAATTGTTTTTCCATAGTCTTTTCTTTTTATTGCATTCAAGTTAATGGCATTAGTGTTTCCTTGGATAATTTAATATTTGTAACCTACTGGTGACTGCTTATATCCTTAAAGCCAATACTATTGAAATTGAATTTTATGTTGGGCATAGAAACCATAAATCTTAAGCCTTCCTATGTTCCCTTGGCCTGGGTTATTTATTTGCGAATTCATCACGGTTTACACTGCAGTAGGGCCGGCAATTTTCCCCATCATACACCTTAACAATTTTTGCATTGGCAAGATTTTGAGTAAGCTGTTATCCATACTAACATAATTTTTCGTTTCTTCTATATTGAACCCTCTTTGTGTAGAAAGGTTAAACTTCAAAACAAAAAGCAATATTGACAATATGTACTTGACATTATAATGGCTCTCCATCTTTGAATCGAGTTTCACAACTGTCTATATTCTCCTAAATTCTGGACCTTTATGCATTGCCAATCCAGTTGGTATTGGAAATTGAAATCAACTGCTAATGTGTTCAATTGAAAACTGCATTCTGTAATAATAACAATTTTAATATATTTCAAGCCATCTTGGTGGCATGAATTCATTGAAATGGCCAGATCTCACAAATGAGCCATGAAAAGTTCTAATCCCAGAGGATGAGAGGTAGTGGAAAATATTTACTCTTGCAATTATGCGATTGCCATTTTTTTGTGATAAAAGTTGGTGGGAGCATATGCATTTCTTTTCCATAAAGAAATAGCTTATAGGTCAGATTATATATCATTTAGACTTCTATTTCCTAGTGTAATTGTTGCTCTCATTTGACTTTTCATAATATTTGTTCCGAATGTATGACATAATCGTGTTGCATTTACGTGTCGAAACATAATTTTGGTGCTGATCCAGAATATTGTGCTGGAGATAACCCATGCATATAAAAATAATCATTCTTCTATTTTTATACATGCCTTTTGGTCAGGAAATAGTCTTTTTGAAATTGTCTCATAAGTGTATTCAATTGAACTGAGGTAAGACAACCCTTTTTTAGTCCTTCATTCACCTGCAGTACTGTAATGTTAATGACATAAACTCTGGGTTGTGATTCAGTTCCTAAAACAGAGATTGGCTGCTGTTAAAAATCAGTTTTGATTTAGTCTAGGTCATTGGAAATCATTCTTTTTTCCATTTGGATCTGACATCAAAGTTCAAGCATAATCCCTTGTTCTAGATCTTTTGGGTTCAAATGGTTCCTGTTATTCTTACTCTTGATTGAGTTAATAGTTTGAAAGTTCTACTGTACCTCATCACCATTTTCCTTAGGAATAAGATCTTAGGAAATCTAGGAAAAGTTTACATGTGACCGCTCTCATGGTGCACACATCCTTGATAGATATGGGTTTTCGCCCCTTGTCATCATGTGTGTGTGTGTGCACTGGGACTGCAAATAAAGGCGATAAAACACAGCAACACTAACGCAATTTATGGTCCTACTAGCCATTTTGTTTAACATGGCCAATATTGACTGTACGGTTACAGAATCTTTTGTGGGAATTTAGTGTAAGCGGGTGTTCTGGGAAATGAAACACTTATGACTTGATTAATCTCTGCGAAGGATTCAAGGTTAATGCTTTAGGGAAGAAGTTTCTGTTCATTGTTAAGCTTAATCTTTGAAAATTAGGTAAATTACAAAATTACAGGATTGTTGCACCTAGCAAAATTTATGTTTTCTTTGCTTATTGCGTAATTGGTATTTTCTCTGATAGTCTTCATTGGTCTTGTGCCATTTCCATGGTGTTGTCTGCTGCTGAATTTCTTCCAAGGTTAAAAGCTCATTATTTACTTTCTTTTGAATGTCGATTCTGAGGCTACTGCAACTCTCGAGCTACTCTCTAGGCTCTAAGGAAATTTTTCCTTTTTCTTAGTTGTACTGCTTTTTCAAATACGATTTGACTATATGAGTTTACTGTGCCACTTTGTGGTCTAGCAGAAGTTTCAGAATTGGCTTCAGCCCTGTTTTCATTATTAAACATTGTTGGCTCTATCATTAATGCATTTACATAATATCTCCTTAAACTATATATTCTAAACATTTACATGTGAAAGAAAAAGTTCTTTCATGAACCCATTACGTGGTGGAGGTCCCATGATCTTGCAACAATATGATTCTTGTGATTCATGTACTAATTTGAAATTTCAACTACTACTTAATCCATTAATGGTTTGCTCCTGTCTGTCAGCCAATATGTTGTTGGACAGGGCTAATTTTCTTGGGCTAACATGTGGGAGCATGTTGGCAAGTTTTGTTAAAGTACATGATGAAACTGTAGCTTGGGAATACCATAACATAGTTAGAATGTCACATGCCATACATAGTTGACTTTTAGCTTTTATTCTAGGTAGGTGAATTTAGTGATGGCACTATGCACAATTTTTATAACATGGAATACATGCCAGTGTGTACATTTTAAAGATACCATTGGATCGGATGTTTGATTAGCCTTTTCAAGCATTGTGGTTATGGGAAGTGGCTGTCATGCGGGATGAATTGGAGGATCTTAGTTGTGTGTACGTGATTTTTGCAGAAACATCTGCATAGACTGTAATAGAGCTCTTCAATGATGATATTCAGATTTTTGATACATGAAGCCTGTAGTTTGCAGTATGTATTGTAGCAGGTGTTGAGCATTATTCATTTATTGAGATATTCCGTATCATAGTTTCATGAAGTGTTCTATTACGGTTTGTGCTACAAAATTTTGCCATGGTATGCCAAACTCCATTGGTGGTTGGTCCTAGGAGGCTTTGTATGCTTCTTCCTGGCCATATAAAGTTGGAGTGGCTACGGCATAAAAAGATTCATTATTCATCATGACATTTTACTGATGGACATTGCCATGACCTTCATTTGTGTATGTTAGTTGATTTAAGTTTAACCGAGTCTGGGAAATAACACACTGTAGTAGGCGTATAAGGAATTTGATTACCGCTAATTTTTCCCGTGTTTATTTAAGGGGGCCTATTGCGTATATTCTATGAGCTGTGTAGGCTTACCCACAGGTCGTGTGTAATGTGACATTCTTGATGGTGTATGGTCATTCCCTGGTGCTATTTTGTTCATAGTTTGAAGATTAGCCAAGCTGTGAATTGTTGTCCTATTGCCAGTATCAGCATTTGATGTGGTTTTTTCATTGTTGTAAACAAAAAACCCCAGTTCTGTAACTGTGCAAGGCTTTAATTATGCTAAGCCAATTATGCTATGACTAAATCTATGGGATTGATTTTACCAGGGATTATTTGCACCACTGATATGGGGTTTTCTGTTTCAATGGCACTGGGGCCCTTTAGGGCCATTGACGCATGCGCTCCTTTCTTATTATAACATGTGTAAGCTCTGGTAGGATGACACCTCCAGTTGCAAGTCTTGTATCAAGACTAACGGTTTCATTTTTCCCCTTTCTTTTCTATGTGGTAATCATGACGCTGGCGGATATCCTTTATCCATTTACCTACATCCCACATCCAAATAATTCCTTTGTTTCTGACCCAAAATAAACTCTTCCCCTGTATCCATTTACCATTCCTTGTCTGGCGTCATATGCACCGTTAGGGGGTCCAGGACCCGAAGGCTTTCATGGATGCTTACGACCGTGGCCAGGTGCGGTATGAGGGTGGGGGAGGTGGAGGCCGTGGGGACATGCATGGCATTGATGAAATGGTTCCTCCTGGGCCCACTGGCCCTAATGGAACCGGGCCTAGGGGTAGCATGGTTGGGGGAGGTGTCCCAGGCCCACGTGGACGGTGGGGAGGGAATGACCGCAGGGGTGATGAGTATGCCCCCAAGCGAAGGAGATTTTAAAATGAGGATAACTTGGAGACTGAGACGACCACCAGGATGCACATTTTCTTGCTAGGGTTTTATAGTGGAGGGAAATGTGAAGCAGTCATAGGTTGTGAGACAGAGAGCAAGCTAAACCTATAAAAAGCACTGCTTCCTTTAATGGTATATGTGGCACATTAATTCTGGAGTAGTTCAGCTGCATTTTTACTTGAAAGGTTTGGAGTGACTTGTTTTTGCTGTAAACAGACATTCTGCCTGAATTTTGACATCAGTATATGTGCCTCTTTGATTTAAAAAAAATGCTCCTTTTGAGAAATATTATTTCTGCAGATTTATGGCGTCACAAATATAAGTTGTTTCCCCGTTTGCCAGTTGTCTCTGGCTTATAGCATGGAAAACATTTTGAATATTGTCTTTATGCTGATTTAAGTATTATTTAATGAATATCTCTATCTGACTTGAATTTTTGCCAGGAACTTTGACTAAAGTGGGTGTTCTATCCTTGTATACATATACAATCATATTGGTAATGTTGTTCATGTGATCCTTGTGACTTTTGGATTTGATCATGTCATGTTTCTTAGTTTTCCATAGCTATACGTCATTTCAAAATGACATGTATTTTTTTATTTAGAAGGTTATTCTTCTGACATACATTCTCAACTGTGTATTGATGACTTTTTTCTAACATTGATAAGGTAGATTCCATGGTTTATTTTCACTTACAATTAGTGATATAGATCAAGTTGTCAAATGTAATGTGTCTTGACAAATTCTTTTAATAAATGTTCTCATTTAATTTGGTTCCATTTCCATTTATCAAGTCTTTCCATTCCCTTGCATTTCCCAGAATTGTCAATAGCGTCAATGCTTGGTTTTCAAATAGCATGTTAAATGAAAGTCCTTTTAATGTACACTTGATTTTAAAGTGCACCAAGTGTTAACATAAAATATATTGCTGCGTGTCTGGCAAGCCAAATTTAGTTGATTAGTTTGGTTCTCCTTTGTGCTCCAAATCTTATCTTGGTATTAAGTGGCAGGGGTTAATTTTTCTAACCCATTATAAATAATTCTGCATTGATATTCCCAGATTATGCTCATACTCATCAAGTCAGCCTGCTTTATTATTGTTCATTATTAAATAAACCGGCCTACAATATACAAAGCCCTATGCTGATTTTCAAATATGCATTTCATTAGTATGCTGCCATATAACCCTGAAAAGGATTGGTGAGGAAGTTTTTTAGATTTCTTTTGCTGTGATTCTCTTTCCTATTGTTCAGTGAAGTAATTAGGGACCCATGTCAAGTTTTATCAGAAATGACTCTCAGGCTTTTAAATATTAGGCTAATCTGTCCTTTATATTGTATGAATCAGTTCATTTGCTTATATTTATGGCATGACTTTATTTTTCTATCTGTGACTGCACTGTAATGGAACAGGATTCGTTTCCCATTGGCTGACCTTTAATTACGATCTCATGTGACTTTTTAAGGCAGTAAGTTTCATTTGGGCGTCAACGTTTTGCATCATATACTGTTTCGCGGTCTATGTGATGTAATTTTGTAATATTATATTTGTGAATATCTTGAATCGCTCGTGCTCCAGTTCATATCTTTGGGGTGAACATTTTTTAGGTTGGCGCAGTCTAGAATTTTGGGGAATTTATGTAAATACACTCAGGATTTCCAGTATTCTTTGTGCATTGTGATTAGCAATATTCAAGTGATTGCTTCCGAAGTATGAATGGATGAGAACATTTTTTATTTATAGTGCCCTTTAAGGTTTAGTTCTTAATATTTGCCCTGGGCACTTTTGCACTTTTATTTTACCTCATTGCCCCCCTTGAATATGGTAGACATAAGAAGTATATTGCGGTGAATTATTAAATGATTGCTAATTCTCTTGTTGGCAAAATGTTTTGTCTTTGATCTCGACCCCAAAAAATTAAAGTTGTCACTTCAATGGCTTTCTGTTAAGCATCTGTCATCCAGTCAGTGCACCAGATTTCGTCTGCTTTTGCATTTGCTCTTTCAAGTAAGTCAGTGAAATGCCAAAAGAGGTTGTTTAGTTGGCACAATTCATAGGTGGATGATTTTAATAGGTACAGTGTTTTTCGCATAAAAATTTTCTTGAGGAAGTAGAAATTTCAAGGAAGGTATTTTTTCTCAATTTTCCCAGCGAGTGATTTTAATTAGTTGGTGAATGTTGAAAGTGAAGCCACTAAAAATCTCTTTTGTTTCCAAGGGACTGCAGATTAGAAGGAATGATTCATTGAGCATTGAAGTTGAGACCCAATTGATTCAATTTACATTTTCATATGCTTATGCCTGAATCCATTTGAATGAAACAATTGCAAGTAATGAACATGTTTATCATTAACTAATTAAGTTTTAATTAAGTCATTAATAGTAGAGGGTAATAGCCCCAAATAGTGATCCTTCAAATGTAGGCTTTTTTTAGGAAATGTCTTTGGGTGTTAATGGATTACTTAAATTATGGCAGATATTAAGGTAGTTACTTAGTCCAACTACATTAGTTGTTGTGATCTAATTGCAGGAAGGAGTGGAATTCTGCTTCTTAGGCTACTAGTTATTAGTAATGTTTTGATTGATAATTCTTATTGGAGTTATATGACATCAATTAAAGTTAATTGATAGTTAACATAAAATTAAAGGTAATTAAAGTTGTATACCCTAATTTAAAAATAAGTTTTTACATTGAATAGGTTACATCATGTTTGGCCTTCTTAGAAGAATTTGATGGTATCAAATAATTTGGTGTGGTAAATGTAATAAATCCACATTTTCAATTATAACGAGAATATCGATGAAAACATGACATGAAAGCAATCATCATCGAAATCTTGGGTTAATAAAAGGAGATGATTAACTGTTTGTCCTATATGATTGCATATTTTAATATTTTCCGTCCTGTTGGGAGCATTATATGCACTGGGAACTTGGAAAGATTTGGGTATTACGTCAGTTGACTAGTTGTAAAAATCATGAATAAATTGAGGTAGCAAATATTGCAAATCTAGCAAAGAGAATCTTTTGATAATAATGCATCCATGATTGCTTGCAATCTAACGCCTCAGTTAGCACCATATTTCAATGTGACTAAGAAGTTTGCTGGCACTACTGACACAAGTATCAACATTTGTTATATATTCTTTGTAACTTTAAATGATTTCCTTTCTGGGTAATGTTTTGGTGTTAGGAATCCAAGGTTGTGGTATGTAAAGGAAATAGATCTACTTTGTGAAATAATAAAAAAGTGGACTGTGCATTGAGATTTTTTTTATTTGTGGGGAAATAATTGTAGCTTCCACTTGTTTACCCAGAAGGCCCATTTTATTTCAAGTTATAACAGTTACTTTTATATTTTACTGGAGGACTTAAGAAAATATTATTAAAAATATACTCAGTTCATTTATTTAGATTTCAGAAATCTAAAACTTAATATACTGTGGAAATATGGCAGTAACCAATGATTTGGCTTTGGGACAACTAAATATTTTGTTGGGTGGTTATGTTTATAAGCACTTAATCTGCCATCATCAACAAAGTTGGTTTACTCGTGTGTTTCAGAATCGTATAAGCATTTAAGGCTTTTGAGATTATCCTAATGTCTTGATAAGCCTTAACCTTCATCCTGAACTACTCTATTTTTGGATGGTCACTTGGGATTTGTAGTCTGGGAATATAAGCTCCATAGCCAGGTTAGCTGTTTTTTTGCAAACTCTCAGTAGTTAATTATTATTAAACCACCACATTAGGAGTGTATATGGTAACCAACATACATTGATTTTGGTAAATGCTTCAGCTTGAGTTAGCTCAATTTGAATTGCATTTATTAAGGAAATTTCATGGTTTTCAAGGGGGTAGTGAATTAGCTAGTTTTATTGGCTTTTTGATGCCTAAACTGGGAACTGAAGGGTCTAGATGCCCCCTTTTGACCACAGAATCCATAATATTTTTAAATTGAAAGAACCAATGGTACTGATGAACATTTCATTTTGTCCTAATTAAATTCATTGAACCTGAATCCGAGCAATGCCTAATTTTTACTGTGATTGGCTTAGCTGACAATTTAAACAAATTATGCACTTAATATTTATGCTGCTTTAGGTGTTATATTCTGAAAAATTGCCATTTATTTACCCTTAATAGAGCCTGAAGTTACTTCAATTAAATTGGGAAGAAGTACAACAATAACTTTCATTATCTCGTATTGATTTATGGATAACTTATTTCCAGTATAAAGTATCATCTGTTGTGGATTTAAAACCCAACTCCCTAAAAGAGAAACCCGTGCTCAGGGTACCTAGCTTTTTCCTTTCACGGCGAAGTTCTATTTTTTTTCAGCTGTTACTGCCTGCATTGATGTGATTAAGTAACACACTGCTGCTGTAAGTATGTATTTACCATCATGGGTTAAATTATTTCCATATGAGTAGGAGTCTCTGGAGGAACTTTAATGATTCGATCACTGTTCTGCCTTAAATTGCTGTGGTTTTTCGTTTAAAAACTATATTTCGGTTTAATGGGCTTTGGTAATTGTGGTTGGGATCTATTAAATTTTCCATGAAAAAGGCATATGCCAGTCTTCCCAGTGACTGCCTTTGTTATGGGAATTAATTTTACCCAGGATTGTATTTATGGTATGTATGATTCTCCAAAAAGTAATTTGTTAACCTGTACAGTTTGTGTGATAGAGTGGTGACTTTTCAGTTGAAAGTTATTTCTTTTCTTGGCGTGATTGCGCATAAGAAAGTAGTGGGTTGCTAAAAGTTTGGGAATCGATTTACATGTTATTTCAAGTTCATAATATTTTACGTGTAAAATCCTTAAAGTTCGCAGTAATGACAATGTGTGCCGAGAAAATTATACACTTCTGAAATCTCTCTTCATCTGACCCCTATATGCTATTTATAGGGTGTTTGTAGCAAATTTTGATTATGAATGGAGAATTGCCACTATTTGAGCATTAAATATTGCCATCCCTATTGGAATGAGTACATGGCACAATCTGTGCTTAAGATTTTTGATGCTCTTGGCTAAAAAATTATTTTGAGTTTTGTGGAAATCCATTCATCATCAAAATCTCCTACTAGGTAAACCTTTAATGGTGCGCTGATAGGTAAAATATTTTTTTGCACTGTTGGCATTAGCCTTAAGTGCCATTGTGTTGTCAAAAAAGTTTCCTGTGTTTGCAGTTCGATAATACTGCAATTATTATTATAGTTTTCTAATATTCAATGGACTGACCTATTTTTTTGGGGTCATGGATAACTTTGCTAATTGATGTAGTGCTCTCCACGATCATGTCCTTCTCGCTTTCCTACTCGATATTTTTTTCTTTATCTTCGTCCTTTCCTCGTTCTAATCTAGTTTTGACCCCCATTGTTATTAATTTTGTCCTCTCCATGATAATATATATCTAAGAGCTTGTCAAATTTGTTGAGGCATAGTGGTAAATCACTTGTACCATTTGGTTTCAAATCAACAAGGTTATTAGAAGTGATGATATTATTTAGCTTCGCAGTAACTGTATTTTAGTGTTTTTATATTGTCCACTTGAGTCATTGGTGCAACTTTTTGGCAACCCCTTGCCCTTATTACTTGACCTGTTACTCCCTGAGATAATCCCTGGCTAGGGTCAAGCAAGATATCGGCCTGGCAAACTCAACTCTACGCCAGCCTTGGACTTGTGTTCTTTTGTAGATTTTTGATAATGATACCAAGTATGTAATCTAACGATTGCTTCTATTGGTTGTCTTGGCCAATACATGCATCTGTAATAGAGTACAGATGTTGACATTGACTTCATTCCTGGGGCATGCCGTGCCTTCCATGGATGGGTCCATGCCAAAGATATTTGAAAACTATAATAGTATTACGTGAGAATTAGAGGGTAATATTTCAATTACAGTAAATTTCCCTCATTAATATTACGCTAAGAATTTTAATTTAAAACTTTTTAGAACTTGAAATTTCAGGACATTTGCTAAAACAAAGGCAGCCTTTTATGAACTTTTGTGATATTCTGTGTGAGTGTAATTTACACTTTTAAGAATATCAGGATGCTAAATGTAGGAATGCATCAGGATGTAAATCATAAAAATGTAGGAATACATTTTTTTCATTCACCTCTAAAATTGTGCAGGGTTGTAGTTATAAAATCTTTAATAAATCAAGGTTCATTCTGTACAGTGGTCTAATGCTTTTATATAGGCGTTCATGACAAATCTTGCTTCTTTGAAGCTACATATACTAATGGAGATGCAACTTTTTTTTCTTCAAAATTTTGAAAATGCTTAGAAAGGGAAATTCATTTATTTTTTAAGTTAGGTTTCTTTGTAGCAGGAAGAAAATTTTTTGATCAAATCTACTTTTTAAATGTAGGTTGTCATTGCATCAGAAATTTCTGCATTTCATATTTCCTTTTAAGTTGACTTTATTGATTGAATGATTTGTAATTGGGGAAAAGGGTAAGACATTATGGTAATAATATAATATGGTAATGATTTAATTTTAATTGTTATTTTGACTCAATTCATTTAAGTAATGTTTGGCTCCTCATTTGTGCTAATATCTACCTCAGCAATGGTCAGCATAACATGTTTAATGATCATTCATGATCATGTACATCATTTTCTCACCTTTTCTCTTCAGATAAGAAGTTTCTTTTACTTTGGATTGATGTTGAAAGAGTCTGGTTTTTAAATGTTTATTCCTTTCCTAAATTTTAATTCACTTCTTGTTTTCAAATCAAGTTATCTAATGCCAGAGTATAATAAGGTGTTTGTGAGCAAGATGCACTATTATGGTCATATTCAGCCATTTCTCAAGTGCACAAATGATCACAGAATGTTCACTTTTATATTTTTACCGAAAATAATGAAATGGGTGAGAAATGTTATGAAAATGATTTTCATCATGTGCACGAGTGTACAGCTATTCATTGAATTTAGTTATTTATTTGGTTACTGACACTTGCTCATATGTTGTCGAGAGCTTCCAATCTTTGCTCCTTTGCCGCAAATTCAAGCTGTAACTGTGTTCTCACATTTTCAATAGTTTCATTACATTGCTCGTCTAGTGTGTTTTGACACCCGAACACTTCGTTGATCATTATTTTATATAAATTCACTGTTAGCACATCAATTTGCCATGTTTGTAATGCAACCGGGATAAGCGTTTCGCTGCTTACAGATTTTCAGCAGAAATGTATACTATTGTCTGGCTGGATTAGTAAATATATTTCAGTATTAATATTTTGCAAACATTGGTTAACAATGGAAGCCTCACTTGCTCAAATTACTCAAATTCATTTCATATAAACATTTGCTTGATACCCATATAGTCTAAACGGTCTAATGTTCACTTTGCTGTTTACTGGGAGAGCATAGGGGTATTAGCAGCTCCTGTAAATCTAATTTAATATTAGAATGGGTATGTTAGATTTAAAACATTATTATGAAGCTATTGAACTTATTATATAAAAATATATCATTTATGTAATATGTTTAAACTTGAATCAGCTAATTCTTTTTGCTACTTCAAAATTAATATTATTGGATGACATTTATTTTCAATTTATGAGAAAAATGAATAGTGATTCAATCCGTAAAATGTTGAATTTGCGCTGATTTTTTTAGACTGACTGAGAAAATTTGGTTGGTGACTTTTTTGTGGCTTCAGTACAAATTTTGCCTACCAAGTTCTGAATAAAACTTTGATTATTGCATGAGCAATGGGCTATATATGCGAAAAGATTCATGTATTTGCATCATGAATACCTCATCCACTCTGGTTATGCATCTCACTGTGGAGTGGATGCAAAAATTGGCAATAAAATTTGTCGTGAGAGATGAATGCAGGTTTTCAGTTTGAGCAGTTATTGTTAATGCCTGTGAACCGTGTTTACATCTATGAAGTACTTCAATTCTATGTTGTCAATTGGAGATTGCATGCAAAGTGCAATACCAACGCCTGTTAAGTATGATGGATCAGTAACTCATCATTTGATGAGCAGCTAAGTATGTTCTTTTATTTCTCAGTAGCTTGGATTTGGGCATTCTCACATTTATAGTGCACACGCCTTGCAGTATCTGTCTTAATTCTCTCTATTATGGCATTATCCTTTTTTGATTACTCCCTTCTCATTAATCAGTTAAACTCTTCAAACTTCAAGAATTCTTTGCCCATTAATTGATCAGTTGTTATTGGCTTATTGGATGTATTCTTAGTTGAATGAATACAAGGACTTGAGAAAATGAGATATATTCATCCAAAAAATTTATGCACCATTAATGGATTCAAATCTGTCACATTTAATCAACCGAATCTTCCAAAGTGAAGGTTCATAAATGATTTTGGCAAATGAATAGTTTTTTGTACTGAGATTTTAAAAGCAGTAAGTAGAAGCGACATGTATGGTTTCTATTAACTAGCTCAAAGATAATGCTAGGACCAGTGAGTAGTATATGTCATGGCAGAGGTGAAGAATGTACCTTATCGGAAAGTAGTCAATTGCTTCTGATCAACATATAATTAAATGCCCATACTTGATTTGTTTTCATGATGCACTAATAGGCAACCATTTGAGACAATCATTATGTACCTTCCAGATTTCATCCCAGATCACCTGGTTTTTAACGTAGAGAAAAGAATGAAGTACTCGCCATTTTGGGCAAATCCTGTCATTGATTCTTTTGTAATTTAATGTGCAAATTTGAGCGTTGATATGGCAATGTGGAATTGCTGAATGATTTTAGTTTTTTAATCCACTTTGAACTGCTGCAGTGACTTAAGCAGCCCAGGTTAGATTTATAGACACACTCATATTCTAAATGAATGTAGGTTGTAAGGTTTATGACCAATGCCATATTTTTTTATATTTTTGATGGTCAAAGTAAATAGTTGCTTTCACGGGTGTTTTTCATGAGATTACTTCCAACGAATTTTAAATGCCAATAAGTTAAACAAATGTAGGTTGTCATACTGTTAAAGTATTTCCATCCAAAACCATGTAAATTGTCAATATTGTCTTTTTTGACGGAGGATACTAGATTCCTAGATTTTGCAATAATCATTAGACACTGCTTAAGTTTAGTTTAAATGGCTGATAAGTTTGACTCAAATGTGCATGATAAAATTTTAAGAGTGCGATGTTCTGTTACCAATCCTGTTGGTTTGATGTTGGGCAACAATCAAAAGCTGTAGAACAAAGGGGTCATGGCAGGGGTTGAAGAAATTAAATATCATTTGTCTGATGACAGGGAGTGTGGTTAAATTTTAAAATTTGATATGTGTATACCACTTTTGGAAATGAATTTAGGAAATCCTCAACGAGTGTTAGGTTGGACAGAAAATGTCATATTAAAGTTCCTTTAGAATGCAGAAAAAAAATTCTTCGCAACCTGGGAATAACCAAGACATTGATTAATAGTTGGGCATTTTAGCCAGCTAATGGAAAGTGGTGTGTTAATGAAAAACTTCTGACCATGGTGGAGGTAGATTTCTTATTACCCTGATGAAAAATTGAAAACTTAATTCATATGGTTTTCCAGTTCATTATCCTTCTTACGGGACCCTCATCTCCCAGATGATATCGTTCTTTCAAGATTTTCTCTTAATGCCATATACCTTGCCAATACTCCTTACATTTTACTATATTCCTTCTAATTTTCCTGCAACATTGCTATTGATATTTATGTTATCATACATACAGAAGTACTGTTTGTAATGTTGGGATGCAAAAGTAAAACAGTTTTGGCAGGTCTTGATGATATATTTATTTTTAAATGCTAACTTTTATAGACATATCTATACGTCCTCCATGCATATTTCATATGCTGTTTCATGGTTTTACATGTGCTGATAATACTTTAAGGAGCTGCGTAAGTTGTGGCTTCATGTGCATTGACAGTTTGTATAAAACTGCATTTTGTGTAGGTAAATCAATACCATTTGACATGAGATCATTTTGCATTGCCTGCCATACAAATTAAGGGAGAGTTTCTTACAGGGTTGCAATGCTTTTGCTGTTTTTTTTATTTTGGTTAAAGTTTTCTAAAGCTGCAATAATTCTGGGGAAAACTAAACCTTCCTTTCTAAATAAATTTGAATTTGTGTATCCCTCCTTTTGTGTTACAGTAAAAGGATATTACATTATACTGGGTAGTGGTAATACACGAGGGAGACATATGATTATAAAAAAGCATTAGTAATGAGCCACATGAATGCCCAGCTTAACTGTGTTCTTACTGTTCAAATGGTGTACCATCCCTGGGCTTTGCTTTTAAAGTCTGCTTACTCTCTAAACTTAGCTCACCTTCTTGGCTTTGCTCCAAGTGAAATCTGTCAGTCTTTTACATCACTGGTATGCATGTTTGCGACAGTTGCTGAAGTTGTTGCTATTATTGGTGAAGACAATATCATTGAAATATCTTGTTTTGCCATTTTGTTGGTATTAGATCTTCCTGAAGAAATTAATTTTTGGAACCTTACATATTATTGCATTATTTGAATTATTCCAAATCTGTCCAGAAGTTATACAAAGTTGCAGAATTTGTTTTGCTATTTCCATTACAACCTTAAATTCCATTCCTAATGAGTTTTAAAAATGTTAATGCTTTTTGGATCTAGAATATGCGGCAAAGCCGGATGGATCAATTAATGGTACTTAGGGGCAGCATTTTACTTTTAATAATGGCCAAGTTATAAAAGTCGCAGATTACCACGGCAGGACTGTTATCCTATTGAAGGGAGGGATGAACAAAATACTTGTAATCAATTATTTGAAATATAACCTTTGCCGAACTCTGGGATATCCTTCTGAAATATTGGCTTCAATAATAATTGCAATTTGATATTGCACTTTTCATGGAATGATTTAGGGTGAGTATTGTTAATATAGGTTGCCAGTTTTGTTCCAGAATTGCAAGATGCCAGAAGATGGGACTGCTGTATTAAATGTGATGGTGTCTCTATTTGATTCCAGCTGAAATTATGATTTGGCATTGAGCATTGCGTAACAAAAACACACGTTACACAAAAGAGCATTTTGTAGAAAAGTATTCTCCTTCCAGTTCATGAAATAAAATTTTAAAGGAAATCATATTTTTTCCAAAAGTGGTTTTGAATAATTTTATTCCTAAGTAAAGTAAAATTTGTGATTATATTTTTGAATGATGCATAATACTAATTTATGATGAAGTATAATGCTAGACGTACTGCTGATGAGCAAAACTTTTCATGTTAAAACAATGTAATGATTTCAATCCCTTAATTTTGTAAATTTATGAATATCGTTTAGAAAATTATTAACCTACTTAAGTTTTAATATTATTTTGGCCCAGTAAATTCGGCTTATTTGTTCGGCCTTTTATCTTTATCATACTATATCTACTGATTTCTTGGAAATTGATTGTGGTGATAGGTTACGACAATTGATGCATACTATATATTTTTGAGATCCACGTTGTTCCATTAATAGATCATAATGCATCAACAGTTATCCTTCTGAGGTTAGCAGGTTTTGATTCTTGAAATTCTTTGCAATGAAAGCTATGAATGTGGGCATGACCATGTAAGGTCATATATCTCATCAATCGTATTCCTATTTTGGACAAAATTTTCCATTTGGATCGCATTTGAGTACCTTAAAAACGTTTTCCTGAAAAAGTTAAAATGCATAAATTTCAAAGTGTTAAAATCATTTCTTTGAAAACTGCATTTTTGTATGTATTAACAGATGACTCGTTGAAAGTTACCATGATGACTTGTGCTGTGTGTAACGTTTGTCTATGCCGACCTATAACCCTAACCCACCGAGGTATGGTTATAGATATTTGCACGTGCACCTGGTAGATTTCATTGGAGGATTTAATTTCTTTAGATTATAATTTTCAGCCAAATGTGGTAGGAAGATTATTTTATCTGTCGGGCCTAAATGACGTTGGGTTTCTTAAAAGGAAACATTTCTCTTAAAATTGAAATTCTTCTTTATAAATTATTTTCAGCAACCACACTTAATTATGGTTCAGCTTTTTTGGATTCATTATTACCGAAAACCTTCTTAAGGCTGGCTTTTATTTGGAAATTAGTTCTTTTGCTGTATATGAAAATTTTATAAAATTTATTTTGAATTTAAACATTTGTACATGCCAAATCAAAATAAAGATTAATTGAATATGAACTTGTTAATTTCCGGGTCTGATGCCAAAGAAAAAATAGATAAAATATTTGGATATTGGGCTGCACAGTTCACTCACTCTCTCTCTCCCTTTGGTGGAATTTGTAAGACTCCTTTAAAACTCAAACTACTCGAAAGCTTTTTGGATAATGTAAAAGGAAGTATTTTTGTAAGAGTCTTTGCAGAGGGAAGACTTTGGCCCAAAGATGACACTCAACCATTAGTATTACTAGCAATATTAGTTAAATAATGGTGATAGTAATCCCAAAAAAAGGCAGCACTATGTCTGGACTGTTGAGCCATATTGAAATATGTGGAAGGCTGGCATTTAAAAACCTGCTTAACAGGTAGACTACTGTTCCTGTTGACATGGAGTTAAATTTCTTACTTGCAAAATCCAAAGTAAAATAATTGATGCAGATATGAATTAAAATAAAATCTTCAATAATATTAAAAGTGATATTTGAGTCTGAATTTAAAACGTTTTCATTGTTAATTTTGTAAATCTTGTGGTAAATAAGGGGAAACTGCTTATTTCATCTTCATGTTCTAGAAATAATAGCTTTGGATTTTGGTAGTTCCATCAATTCAATTTTTGAGCTGTTTTTGACAAATCAATAATTGTGAATTGTATGATCCTGACCTGGACCGTTTTGCTAAGCTGTGAGTTGATTTTCAAGAGCCAAGGAGTGCAGTGATCTACAGTTAAATTCATCAAATTTAAAAAAAAAGGTGAACGTCAACAGCCTAGTGGATAGTTTGATTATTGAGCCACAAGTCCTAAGGTAAAATGGAATGATGCCTCTATGGACACCTTAAACTAAACTGTGTATAATGTTCAGGGTGCTAGAACTCCAAGAAACAGTCTGCGCAAAGAGAGCATATTTTGAGGAAAAATTAGTTTGATGTTCTCGGATATGATGAAATTCAATGTGTGATGGTCGTGATTTTGAAGGGAGATGTGTAGCAAGCTAATAAGTCAAAGATGAAGTTGTGGATAAATTGAGGAATGTTGTTATATATTTAAAGCATCTACCCCACTGAAGCATTACTAATTTACTATGTAAATTTCTGATATTAAGTCATTTTAACTTGGGAAAACATATGCTGTACAGCATCCAGTGTGTTCATTCAAGTGACGATTATAGTTCATCGGAAATGTTTATGGATGGATTTGGATTACACCAAGTGCTTGAAATCTCCCGATGTCTGTCTGCTGGATGTTGAATGTCTTTAAGAGAGGTGTGTCTGCTTCATATGTTTTACAGAAGTTAAGAGCGCAGCAATTTCATTTTTATCGACATCTTAAAGGAACTAAAAGTAAGTGTTCAATTTGGATACTTGTTAGATGCCTTGGAGATATAAGGGCATCAATACAACTCTTTCAAGGACTACTACTTCATTTCTCGATTACACATATTGTGTAATGTATGTATTTAAGACTGTAAAGAATGGCGACTGACTAGTCAAGAGTAGAAGACACTTACTTCATCAATGCAGGAAAACACTTATTGCATTAAATACTGCCACACATTTAGTCAAAATTGCATGATTTGAAAATTTGAGTAAATTGCTATATAATACGAGGGTAATTTGAAAAGTTCTCGGAATGGACTAGAAATAACTTACCTCCGTGAAACTTTTTTACTTTTCAATGTAGTCTCCCAGTCCACAAATGCACTTGGTCCAGCAATGCTCCATTGTCTTGGCCTCATCTTGAAAATTCTTTCAGGGCTGCAAAATTAAAATTTACTTTAGCTGTTAGCTTTTATTTGCAGAGAATCTGTCTACTGAGAAAAATTTTGAGTTTAGGGAAGAGATGGAAATCTGATGGAGCCAAATCAGGTGAATTAGGTGGTTGTGGCAATAAGTCCTAGACATATTTTTTCAACAAACATTTCCTTCTGTAAACTTAATTTAGCCATGCTGATGACACTTGAGTGTCTTGATGAAGGATGACCTCCTTTCTTGCCAAACCTGGCTATTTTTTTGTGAATCTTTTGCTATAGTTGGTCCAGGAGGTTAGTGTAGTATTTTCCAGTAATTGCTTGACCTGTGGGAAAATGATTTATCAGCAGAATTCCTTTTGCATGCCAGGAAACTGAAGCCATAACTTTTCTGGCTGACCATATTGCCTTTGGTTTCTTTGGTGGTGGTGAATCAATGTTTTCCATGGCTTTGAGTGCTGTTTTGTCTCGGGTGTATTGTAGTGGACCAAATTTCCTTCTGTGGTCAGAAACTGACACAAAGTCCTGTTGGTTGCTCCTAAAATTGGTCAAACACTGTTTGGAAATTCCATTGTAATGAGTTTGTGATCCTGTATCAAGAGTCGCAGCATCTATGTAGCAGATAATTTTCTCATATCCAATTCCATTGTTGAACTGTGATATGCCCAGTCCGATGACATCCCTACAGCTTCAGTGATTTGCTATGCATTGTTGGTGATCCTCCATGGCCGTTCATGCACTTCGGTAATAATTTCTTAGGTAGTGACACTTTTGGGCAACCACTCCATGGATCATCATCTAAGCTGTCCGGACCAAATGTAAACTTGTTTGTCCGTTTGGCAACAGTGGAATATAGTGGGGCAAGGTCCCCCAGGCTCCTGAAAGCCAGCATGAATTTCCTTTGTTTTCATACCTTTCTTTATGAAGTATTTAATCACCACTCGAATCCCAATTTTTTCCATCTTCACAGACCACTTAACGAAAATAACAACAGGGAGGCATCCATACCACATATCTTCCCAGAGTACTGATGCATGGCATTCTTACTCATAAAGGGTTACCTATTACTTTGCAGTAATCACTTCGCTCTAGTGCTAACATCTGGTGATGAATCCAAGAAGCTTTCAAACTACCCTCGTAGGTCTTACGATTAGTGAGGTCTGTTGTCGATTGATATACCAAACTTTGCATTAATGGCTGTAGTTGGCTTTGCTTATTACTAAAGTTTAGAATGTGTCAGTTATGGGAGAGTAAAAAAATGTGTGAATATTTATGGTATTCATTCTTTGCTGTGATATTTTTGGAAAAAGTTATTTGCTGTAATATTTTTGGGAGTTGACTCGGTTACTGTTCGATGTGGAACCCATTGTATACCCTGAAGATTTTGGGAAACTTAAGCGCAGGGTTTACAGTAACAATGTGATGATTTGCTTCAGCCACCCTAATGTTTCTGCCATTGCTAGATTACTGTAGATTCGTGGGCAACTTGTCACTCATTTTCTATCTTTATGTCTTGCATCATATTATTTATTTTTTGCATTTATTGCATAAGTCTATTCAGCCAACTTTGAAGCTAACTACGAATTAATATGAAGCCTTAACCTTGGGTACTTTTAAACATCACTTCAAGTATGCTGTAGTATCTTGTGGCCATTCCATTACTTTCATCAAAGCATTTATGACTCTGCTGTACAGTGGGAATATGCCTTTACCTAAAGTGCTCCAGCTCAAAGTATAAAGTGGTTGACACATCCTCTAAATCCTTAAAGTGAGAAAATTGAATGAAAAAAAAATTAAATGATAATCTGACCCACTGCCTCCCTAATGAGCTTAAGGCAAGAATTGGAATGGTTAAGAGTGAATTGGATAGCCCTTCTGTTCAATTGGGAGACAAGGAAGCAAGTTTCAGGATCTGCTGAATTTTGAGGTTTAGTTAAACTGTTTATTGTAACTTGAGGGCAAAAAAGGTCACTTATTCGTCAGAGTGATAAAATTTTTACAACAATGAATAATATATTCAAGGTCTACCTATTGGAGGTAGGTTTTGGACTGTTCCTGTTGACTGTAATGTACCTTGTATCATGTGAAATTCACCTTGTTTTCTCTGCATTATTTTGTCTTCATTTCTACCTGCCTCCGACTTGCCAAATTCCCTTCCTTCAACTCCCCATCTTTCTCCCTGGTATTTATCATGATATTTTCCATTTAACTTCCCATTACATTTCAATATTTCCTTCATCCACTTGTTTGCCCTCAACATATTTCAAAGGTTAATTTTTCTTCCTCTCTCTTCTATTTATTTCTCCATTCTTCTCCACATCTGCATGTCCAAAATCATCCAGTGTACACATTATCCACTTACTTTCCATGAAGACCCATGTATCGAATCAATGAAATGCTATTCTCCTTATTAAAGTCTTAACCAATCTTTTCTCTACTTAATACACCTGTCATCAACTCCTTTCCTTAGCCGCCACTAATAAACTAGTGATGTCCCTATTACCATGCCTATTTTCCAACAAAATATAGTCTTAAGTAGTTTTACTCCTCCTCCTACCTAATTTATTCCTTTTGTTTAATGTAGCATTCCTACTTATTGACAGTAATCGGGATGTAGCTATTTAAAACTATTGGTTGTCTTTCTCTGCAACCAGCACTATTTCTCCATGCTTATATCTCAAAGCTCTACACTTCATATTATCTTTTCTAGTTTTTTTCTGTGAATAATTCCACATTTATAAATTTAAATTTCCTAATAATATTTGATCATAAAAAAATATAATATATGTCGTCATGAATGTGAAAACCAGCATCAATTTTTTTTATTAGCTCTAAATATTATCTTGATGACAGTAAAATTTATTTCCCTCAGCCTTAGAGCTTAAAATCCACTTTTGTTGCACAACAATTTTCTTTCACAATTTTATTGAAATGTTATTATTATTAATTCATTAAATGAATGAAGTTACCAAGTAAACTGCCCTTAAGATTCACATACTTGTCATACCTCAGAAATTGATAATTTGTGGAGGAAATAAAATTTTTTCCAGCTCGAAATCCAGCAGGAAAGGGCTAACTTATTGCCGTATCATAAAGGTGCTGCTCCTGTAATGATGTCATAAATGATGGGGGGGGGTTAGTAAAACTGCATCATGTTGGACTACGGAAGGTTGGTGTGTCAGATGAACACTCTGGAGGTGGTGGAGTGTTTTGCCTCTGATTTTGCGTGTATCATGTTGAAGCAAATAGTTTAAATGTTAATAATTACTGATTTAATAAGTTGAACATTTGAGAAAATATTCTTTGGGTGATTTTTTTAATGTATTTCTTTTCAAGGCCTAGAGGTTTGGAGGAGGATAAGTCAAATACATGACATCTTTTCCCTTCGTATAATGTGCCACACTTGAAAGAATATATTCTAGCCCAGTGTGTGGTTTAAATGAGGGTATGGGCAGTGTGATACAACAGGAGTTTTGACAAAACGGACTCCCATATGTTGTATGATAGACCCACAGAAACTAAGTTGTCGTTGAAAGCTGTGGAATGACTGGTCCTAATGGCAGCAACACACCTAATAGCAGGTTATGTTTTGAAAACTGTGGAGACCAAGGGTTTGATAGTTGTCCGGTGAAGGGGCTACACTTGTCCACAAAATGTGATCAGAGGGAGGTACTGAAAAATACAAGAAAGAATAATTTCATTAGCACTTCGTTTTCATAAATTTATTTAAATTCGTCGGGGGAAAAAGACATTGGAGAAAAAGTTCTTGTCAAGATATAATGCATTCATGGAACCATCGCTCATTCTTCTGAGATGACAAAATATAAACTCGAAAAATGCTACATAATATATGAATTTGAGTCAGGATGCAGTCAGTCTCTCTTTTGGTAATATTCTTATTCAAGAACAGGATGGCCATGCAGTCTGGAAAATTACATAGAGTGTGTTGAGAATTGCTGAATTTTCCAATAGTTAATGAAAATTAGGGAACGGGGTTAATTTTTTGATGGTCTGAAATTTGAATTGTGAATTTCTGATGACTAGGGTGTACCATGTGTCTGTGAAGTTTTGAAATGTTTATCAGGGAAACCAGTCAGTCAGAAGGAAGTCTGGATTGAGAATCAGAAAATTTGGCCATCATGAGGAATAGTTGAAGATTCTTCTTTAAATCTTTCTTTTCGACCTGTAGAAGGGTTCCCTATTATTTTGAGATGTTAAGTTTATGAACCAATTATTATGCAAAAATCCCTCCATATGCTGGTATTTTAATGACATTTTTTAAAACACAAATCCATGGATTAATCTATGATTTGACCTCCTCCCATATTAGGGGGTTGAATGTAAGCTTTAACATGCCGTTATATTAAAACACACATTAGGGAAATAGATACTCAGCAATCCAAAATGGATTTCTGCCCACCTCATCAAGCTTGGAATTGCGACTACTTTTATCTTTCTAACTATAAAAGTTCAGATTTTGTAAGTTTTACAGGAACTCATCACATCTTCAATAAATACAATTGGTTATTTGTAGGTAATGTTTTCAGAACAGTTGTTACTTTTTGTATTTGATTCAATATAAGTACTGGAGGTTATGATGCCATTTCCAGATTCATCTGATTAAAATGTCTGGAGTAAGGTCATTATGGTTGAGCTAGCCGAGCTATCAGTAGACAACCAACAGCTAAGATCTTGTAAATTTTTGTGTGGTTTACATTGTCTCCTGTACAGACTTGATATTCTTTGCAGTGATTTTTTTTTGCTAGAACAGCATTTGTGTAAATTGAAGCCATTAGTTAGCTTTTGTGGTGTGATGATAAGGCTGAAGAAGAATGCACAATCCTAATTCTATTTTTTAAATATTTTTATCCCATTCAAGTGGGGGAGTGAGAATTAGAAAAAATATAAATATTTTATGGATGGGTATAAAATGCATAAATGATATGCAAATCAAAATAGATTTAAATTTTGGATTGAGATAGAATAGCATTTGGTTTTTTGACTGAAATTCTGATGGTAGTCATTAGCCACGATTGTTATGAGATGGTATCCACATACCTCATGGTATGATCAAGGCGTGAAAATCTCAGCAACTGTGGAAGCTATAGAACCTCAGATTTTAGGTGATTTGGTGGAATTATGGTTGTAAATATTTTACATGAATTACTGTTAAGTAAATTGAAATTTACACTGGGTTTTCATTGGGCTTTAAATATTTCTCTCAATTGGAAGTTTGGTATTTTGGTTATCTTCCATTGATGGTGAATTTAAGGATTTTATTAAGATACATTATTCTCCAGTAGATCTAACAGTAACACAAGTATTATGCTTGCAATATTTCTCTCCACAACATGCTTTTCTTCAGTGAGTGGATAATTGTCCTATGAATATTATGGCCATCAGAGTGAGTTGCTTTTGAGATTATTAGTTTTTGATGAAGGACCAAGTCAAAAATTGTAAAGGACCCTTTTAGCATGAGTTGAGGTATGTCAGTATAAAGAAATTCAGTTCATGTCACTGGTAAATTTCTCTGTGATGCATAGTGTATACTTGTGTTATTCGAAAATATTTTCCATTCACCTGATAGTGTAGTTGACCTAGTAGAGGTTGGGACAGCATTACCTGATGGTCTTACATTGGTTTTTGGTCAAAATCTTCATGTATGCTGACTCCCCCTGTACTATGCAAATGATATTATTTCACCATTAATTTGAAATTGTAAATACTAAACTTAAAATTGCCTATCAAAATAATTCAATATCATTTTAATTATTGTTCTAATTGTGCGCTAATCAGAATATCACAGTTGATTCTTTTTTGCTGTAATACATTTTGTGAAAACATGCATATTTAAGTTGATGTGGTAAATAAAAATGGCTAATATTATGATAAGACTCTTGTTGAAGTCTGTTCTAATTCAAAGTATAGCCCATCTGTTTTAATGCCAAAACTGGTAAAAATCACATAGTTAGTTTAATATTAGTATATACTTAGTAGGAGTACAGCACATTGGAAGTAAATAATAAACTGAATCAAGTGCAGTGCAATAAAACTTATATATTTGTGGTGTTTTCGAATCATTTATTTTCCTCATTGATGTGTTATACAAGGGTGGTCCCAGAAGTACCCAACCCAACGAAGGAAACACACAAATTTTGGAAAAAATGTATTTTTCAACATAATCTCCTTTCAGTTCTATTCGCTTGTTCCAGGGCTGTGCAATAAGTTCGATACCCTTTTTATAATAAGAACTGTCTTGCTCCTCAAAATAGCCATTAACTGCCAACATCAATCACTTCTTCACGGTTGGAAAATCTTTAACCACTGAGCCATTTTTTCAAGTTTTGAGAATGGAAAATAATCAGAGGTGGGCTAAATGTGGTCAATATGGTGCATGAGTTGCAATTCAAACTTTGAGTCTTGATTAAATAAAATTGGCAATTTTCCACAAAAATATTTTGTGGAAAATTGCCAATTTTATTTAATCATGTTATTCCACCATATCACGCCTAAAACGTCTCTTTTTAAGTCTTGAATTTTGGCGATTGCAATAACGAATTTGTGAACTGGTGCAATGTCTTGATGAGAAAACACTTTCTTCTTAGCCAAACGCAGCCCATTTTTGCTTGATTTCTTCGCTCAAATGTTGCAATATGTTTGTATAATACATACTAGCCGATGATAGTTTTTCCTTAATCAAGATAGTCAATGAAAATCATCCCAAAAAAAAGTGGCATCATGACTTTACCTGCGTATAAAACTGTTTTCGCCTTCCTTGGAGCCGGTTCTCCCTTTTGAATCCATTGTTTTGATTGTTCTTTTGTTTGGTTATGAAACAGCAGAAAAATTCTGCTTTGCTGAACACTCTTGAAACATGAACTTGAAACATCTTCGCGACACTGGTTTTGCTTGAGTGTTAGCAAATGCAGCACCCATCTTGCACACAGCTTTCTTATGTCCAAATTTCCAGTTAAAATGCAATGTACCACACTTTTTGAAATGCTTACTATGTCTGCTAGGTTGTGCACTTTGTCTACAATCATCCAGTATAGCTTTGTGGATTTTCTTTACTGTTTCTGGAGTCATCACCTCATTTGGTTGACCAATGCAATGCTCGTCTTGGCAGCTCGTATGGCCTCATTTGAACTCTGCTACCCAATATTTTACGAAGGAGCAGACTCACCCAGAGTAGAATCTAGCTCAGCTTTTTTATTGGTTGGGCTGAGGCCTTCCAAATAAAAGTATTTTATCACATAATGATGACAAATTATTTCATAAATTCACTGCAAACATTCACTATTGATGGCTGCCTATCAAATACTAAATAGTGTGGAGTCTTCAAACTTGAAACATATGGTTTATAGTTTGTGCACTTAATAATAGAGTGATTTTTTAAACAACTACCACCATCTCTAGGTCAGGCCAGGTACGTATGGGACCACCCTCATAATGATTTTTGTCGAAACATTAAATGTGACAATTTATTACCAAGTATCAAAAGCTATCGGACATCTGCTGTCGGCTGGAAGCAAGGATGACAGGAAATATTGGATTGTTCCTTCCACATTAAAATATTAAATGAGTGGATTAAAATGTTCAAGCCCTGGGTAAAGAGTTCTTTTTTAAATCCTTGTTGCTTCATGGTAATAGTGTGTAGAGTGATCAGCTACTGTATGGAGGGTCTGGATTTGAATTCGGGGGATACCTCTGGATACTCTCAGCTTAGCCCAAACGTTTGTGATTAATTGGATACCACATCTTCCTGGGAAAGACACGTGGCTCAGAATATAACTGCCCTCCATATCCCCATTGTTGCATTTCACATGCTTAAAAGCTTGGATGAGCTCTATCTTTTCCTAGTAAACAAACCAACAGGTCAATTATTGTGGTATTGGAGAGAGATCTTTGTGTATAAAGCTTGTTGTAAAACTACTGATGGAATTGGGTGAAGATTTCTTCCAAGTAAATCGTCTGGTGTGGTTACATATACCATTCTCATTATATGATTGGTCCTATTACCAAACGTTATATTCTTCTGGACATGACCAGCCTTTGAAAAGGGATTGAGCATCTGAAATGTGGTCTTACCAGGGTAACCTAAGAAGGATGGATCTAGACACATCCTGGGTGAGTTTTGATGCTGATTAAGATCAGTTAAGTTACTTGTTCTAATCCTCGCCAAGTAGCTTGATTTGAATTGATCATTGGCATCATTAGACTGAGTGACGAGTGGATCCTAAACCTACAATAACTTGAGAACTACGCTTTGCTTCAGAATTATTCATTTATAATTCAAGTATATAGAATGATAATTTGTCTAGAGTAAGAATTTTAACCAAATAATTTGTCAGAATAATTTAACATTCCTATTTCATTTAAATATTCTAAGCAAACTTGTCTTTTCACTAGTAAACTTTACTCGATGCTACTAAAGGTCATGGAATTTTTCTTTCATTACAAGTATAATCTGTGGGGGGGGGGGGGGTAGACCAAAGGTAGCATCTGTAGGTAGTCTGTCTGTGGAGCCGAAGGTCACTGGTTCGAGTTGGAGTACCATGACTGGTGGAAATTTTTCAGTTTAGGAAAAATTTAATGGTTTTTTTTGGGACAAGGCAGCCAAGCATTAACAGAAAAATCCACAATAATGATTGTTGGAGTGAGACAATTAGAAAAATAGACTTGCCAAAAAAGCTTCCTTGAACCCCTGGTGAAAGACAGCAGTTTTTCCAGTGGGCACTGGAGGTGCAGACTGAGTGGGTTGGCCCGGCCACAGCTGCGGGTGAGAGTGAAGCTCACGGAATCTGCCACAGTACTGTGATGTGGAAGCCAATGGGAAACCACATTATTCTCCCTAGAATAGGCAGACATGCATTCAAATATAGTAGAATGTAGTATAATGGCTGCAGTAAACCAATCCTCGGATTGAAATACTGATTATGAGTATAATCAATTCGGATAATGTGCATTACAGTACTTCAGATCTTTCAAAAGTGCTAACTTGTTTAATATTTGGCAATTGTTTAAATTATATATTATGTTCTTTCGGCCTTTTGTATGAAATCTTGACTTCGCCCTTGTCTACTACTCTTGAGAGATTGTGATCATGCAATATGAAGTTATTGCAAAAACCTATTGTCATTTCATAGTAATGTAGATGTCAATAGAACAAGCTTCATAACAACTCCATTGCATGGTAAAAAATGATTTAATATTCTTTAGATCTGCATCATTTTAGCATGAGATACTGGAGAGATATTAATCTCTTCCTTTAGTTTTCCAGATGGGGTGTTTTATACAAATAGTAGTTTAAGGCACAGAAGTTCTTCCCACAGAAGTGACTTTGGGTTGGGTCTTGAACTGTGACTAGGTTGTCATCTTATACATGATGGATGGTTGACAGTAAAATAATTGATATACAAATGGCATATTTCGAATTATCATTCCAGCCTAGAGGTATATCATGAAAAATTTTGGTATATCAGGAGTGCTTTCCTGATAAAACCATTGATCCCTTATAAAATGTAGGTGATTTTTTAGAAACAGGGGTTTCTTATTTTTGAATTGTTAAATCTACATAACTTTGTTAAATAAATCCCCTTAAGTAATTTTTTCAATCCCTAAATGTGAATGTCGTGTTCAGAAGTTATTGTCCAGCAAAATGTTACACTACAAATATTTATCCAAATAGTAAATGACTGCTTGTTAAATAATAATATTTTTATTTTAATAAGCATGTAATTATGTATGCACTTTAAAGTATGCAATTAGCAATGTAGTTAATACTGTAAATAAGGTTTGACCAGTATTTTTGTCATCCTTTTAAAATTATTTAAATTTTTATCTTGGCATTGCTACCTCCTTGAATATAATAATTTGAAAACATCTGAAACCTTGAGTTAACTCTCTAGGTTATCCAAATAGATGTGAATGAACAAAAAAATAAAACTCTTACTAAAAGAAAGGGAAAGAAAGAAGTAGAGGGCCAGAAAATAGCATATAACTTCATAAAACACAAAACTTAAGATATTGGTATATTTTTAAATATGGAGTTCAAAAAACTAATTGTTAATAATTTGGGAAAATTTGGAATCCACCCATGTCTGTGCTGAATTCTCTTGTGGGAAATAGTACAAGTAATTTATCATCCTTGGGAATGTTTAAAATATTTATAATATATGATTTACACAAATATCTAGGAAAGTTATAGATAATCACTTGTGATCTAAATGTTAATAATTTACTATTTTCATGTTTCTCAGCGAGTAAAAATAATTTCATGAATCATACCCACCATCAGTTGAATAGTTGTCACCAAATAAACTAATATCATTGCCCTCATTATACAAGTATTTTGATAATTCTTGTGATTTGCCGGTATTTCCTGGTAAAAATAATAAAAAGATAGATCCTAATATTGAAATTATGAGATTAATTTGCTCTTTCTTTGAAATTAACTTTAAATTATGATACTATTCATTGGAAACGTTTTTGCTTTACATTACTACTTACAGTTTTTGATATATTGTAGAAAATTAATTCAATATTGGTATATAACGGACTTTGTTACAATGCATATGCCAATAACTATCAAGTTCACATTTCAATTTTTTTCCTTTGCCAAACTACTCTTGTAATGGTTAAAACTTATCCCTTTTCCATTAACAAGCTAACATTAAAGCAGTAAATTTTTGAAAACATTTCAGTAAAATTTATGCTCATGAAAATTTTAGATACGTCCCATTTCAATCCAAATGAATCACACTAAAATTCCTTGGGAGTCTACCGTTAAAATTGGAGCCACCAAATAAATTAAGTCTGTTAAACTGCCCAAGTAAAAATATGACAAATGATTGTGTGATAAATTGATTGGATTTTTTTGAGTTGATTGTAAATATCAATTTAATAAATTCAATATAAAATAATAATTTTATTTTAGTTTAATAAATCTCCCTTAACATGATTATCCATTATAGTTTCTTATCGTAATGCTCCATTGACTCCTGTGTAGTCCAGATTAAAGTTAAAAAGTTGTATTATTGGAGAAGACTAATTTGATTCTCTCTGCTGGTTAGTCTTAGGCTAATGTCAGGCTGAACGCAGTTCTATAGTGCATAATTCAATCGATAATTTTCTCTTTCAAAACTTGCTTTAGGTCTCTAATGCACCTCAAAATTCCAAGTAAATGATAGTAAATTTTCCAATGTATAGCTGCTTTGACCCTATTGTCAGAGTATTTTGTGCCTCATAATCAGTCACTGAATATAACTTCAATCATTACCTCTTGTATAATCATTACAAATTAATTCAGGAGAACCTTGAAAATGGGTTCTTAAAGCTGCATGGTATATCTTCACAATCCCCCTGCAAGACCATTAATTAGGGGAAATGTATGTCAATAAATTTGTTGCATTGCTACAGACTTTACAGAGTTTAATTATTTTTCTTCAAAGGAAAGCAATAATAAACAGCGTATTAGTCACTTAATATTTCTAGGGGGGCAATAGACTAGGTGAGATATGTTTTTGGAATCTAGCATGGCAAGAAGGAATAATCAAATTTTCCTAAATATGTGAAGAAAATTTAGCATTTTAGAAGTATATTATGTAAAATACGTTTTTTTGCTGAGATAACATTTGAGGGCAATCAAATAAGACCACTCCAATTTTAATTTAGAAAAATTACAAACTCATATTTCACACATGTAATATTTAAAATTTTTCCGATCCTATGTCATTATTAAATAATTTAAATGTGGCTTTGTAGAAATGCTTACAGCACTTACTATCGTACTTTGACTCTGTAGACGGGCGAGCAACGGATGAACAAAGATCCCAGAGTAAAACCTTCATTGTGATCAATGTTTAGACTAAAAACTTATTGTTACCAACACCTACCCTCAAAATTTGAAAATTGTGCCATATATTTTGAGGCCATTCTCTTCATTTGGATGATTATGAGGTTTGGTGCATTTTTCAAATCAGAACTTCACAAAAAGATGGTCATAATTGGTTTCCATTAGAGGCAATGATTTTAATTGCATGTATTTTTTACTTATATTTTATCATTGAGCCTTTTGTCCACTGGTTTACTGAATTGGAGATTACTTGGAAAATCAAATTTTATTTCTGTTGATAACCCCATATGATAATATAGATTTACAAAAAACTTAAGTATTTTCCTCTTCATTCATTTTAGTTTACATTTTTATGCTCCCATCTTTCTTGAAACTGCCCAAAATAACTCACCTTAACACTTCTCTTGAGAGCTTCACCAGTTAAAAAGCCACTGATATATAATTTCCTTATTTGTGATCCTCACTTTTTATTTGCTTATTACTACAATCTTCGAATATCATCTTTGAAAATGTATTTATTTCTTTATTTTATATTTCATGGCGACTTTTTGATGTATGTAATATAGTCCTGTGAAGCTATTTTTTCCTTAAGTTTATATTACATGGTCATTTTTCCATCATTAAACTTCAATATTTTGTTATATGTTCATACACTTGCATGCAAATTTACAGTTAGTTTTCCAAATAGTATCCACACCAGTAAGCTTGGTAATTTAGTACAAATTATTGGTAGTAATAGTATCAATTTAATATAGTTACTAAATTGTCAAAATATCTTGTCAAGTAGCTGCATGAAATTTTTCCTATTTGTGTATTCTTACCAGTGTTGGCTCATAAGTTTCTTCCATGTCTAATAATTTCTTAATACAGATTTTGAGTTGAACACTTTTTTCATGGTTAATATCTACTAGATTCTCTCAAATGCCCTGAGAGAAGAATCTACAAAGATCTTTGCCAATTGTCTCTACAAGCTGTGCACGAAAATTCTTAGGGTTAAGTGCCTGCTGTTATATCTAGCATCAATAACAGATTGCATAACATCCTAAACTTAGGAACTCTAAATTGCCAAATTCTTGTCTATTGATGAATGAGGCACAAAATTCTAGTATCATCTGCTGGATTGCATGCCTAAACAAACCAATTCTTAATCCTGTCAGACAGTCAAGAAAATAGGTTGCAAAAGAGCAGTGTATGAATGCATGATGCTGCCTCTTCTCTTGGGGTGAAGTGTTAGTTGAACATTCAAGGTCTAAAAATTCTCTGTCATTGGTAAATCATGATGTGTAAAGAGGTAAGCCAATGTGGTTAGTTTTCCCGATGAGGTCATCGCATTGCGTAATTCTGTGTATAGATTCAAATATGTACTCATTTTCATTCTAATGAAGTACTGCTGCACATTTTGTTGCTAGTAGAAGTTATGAAAAACATAAGAAGGAAGCACAATAATCCTAATGCATGTAATGTGAAAAGCAAGTGACGAAGGTAATAGTGTTACTTGTTTAGTTCCTCTAAGGAGATAGAGGGTTTTAAGAACAACAAAAAGAAATGGAACTTGCTGACAAATATCTTCATGGGATTGAAAGAAACAACAAAATATTTCCAATGAAGCAATGGATCTCAGTGTCTATACTATTATGGGAATAATCGTATCCAAAAGTTGAAGTAGCATTTAAAAATGAAGAAGGTTGTGTCATGGTACACAGAATGTATACCTTTAATTGGAGTATGCTAGTCTCTAATAATTTTCTTTTGCAATTTTAGTTCATGAATTTTTTGACGTTGCATGATCATTTTTGTCAAATATTAGGAAAATATAAATTGTTCTAGTGTTTTGTTTATTGGGTTGAATTGTAGATAATGACTTTGGGTAGGAATCCAATATCCATTTAATGTTAACATATTTGAGAATATGTGGATTAGCAGAATGACTGTGGTTGCCACCGGAATGTAAGTTGTGTGTGGCTGCAAAATACCAAAAAATCTGTCATTAACCGTAATGTTTTAGATTGTTTCCTTTGCAAAAAAATGACTGACCCCTGCAATTATGCATTTTCTGTGTTTTGCCTAGCCCATCTGTTAAGAAATAAGCACGCGGATAGGCCTTGTTCCAGTTATAGCTGGGGTAGTAAAATAATGCAATAGTATATTGAAGGTGGACGTGTAGTCGATCCTCAGTCTCTAAATCTTATGCTTTGGAGCTGGAAGGAAAAAAAAAACTTAAATTTTGTTGGGAATTATACAAGACAAAGGAGATTTTAGGTAACTCATTCTTTTATGGAATAATCATTTGAGTTCCTTGGAACTTCTTTCATTAGTTACTCTTTTAGACTAGAATGAAGTGGGGAAACCTTTTTCATCGTAAGATGCTGAAAACTTTTGTGGAATTCAGAAACTGTTTAATGGACTACAGTAGAAAATGAATTTGTAAGTAAAAATGATTTAATAGTTGGAATGTACATTTAAACAAATTTATTTAAAGGAAGTTACTTGAAACTAAAGTTAAAGAGGGGAGGGAACCAATGGCTATTGATTTAGAGAGAAGTTAAATTCATTATGATAGCTGCTTCAGTGTAAGTTGAAATAAAGTACGCAAGGAGAAATTCTCCTCTTCTCATTGGTAAGAGTGTAAAATGTGATGCACAAGATACCAATTGCTAACTCAGGCCTACAGGAAAGGAATGGGACAGCGTGGTTTATTCAGTTTAATTAAAATATTCAAAACTTGAAGTTCATGGAAAGGAGACTTGTAAATATATTATTTATTTTCAGTTCATATATCCATCATCATCATATTAATGTACATTTCATGTATAGAGATGCAGATCTTTTTTTAACTATTCGTCCTTTTTCCAGAGATGATTTGAAAAATTTGATATTTTGCAATTATTAATTTGAAAATAATAATTGATTTAGCAGTGCAGTTGTCTGTTTTTAATTGGGTAATAATTTGTAATCCATGGTGATATAAGAATGCTTTGGAGGATGTTACTTGGAATAATTACTATTTTTACACCATTAGTGTACCCAATCAGTAGGTGGGGTTTTAAAGTGGCTACTTTAATAATTGATGCCAAAAGTAATTGCTGATAAAAAGTAATTGATTGAAGAAATGTAATTTCCTTGAGATCACTTGTTAGGTGTGAAATAGAAAAAAAAATAAAATTTTCAACCCTGAAAGTCTTGAAGTAATTGCTAATACACAGATGTATGTTTTCTGTTAATATTTTTATCATCTGATTTAAAGTCTTTGCCATCCCAATTTTCCTTACGCTATCTTTCTTCCATTGCAAATGATTGTTCTACCTAAATAGCAAAACTTCTACTTGTTCCAGCGTGTCCACCCCTATTCCCATTTTAATATTTTCTTGCAGACTTCTCTACAGACCTTAAGTTTCATTCTTGGTCATCTTAAGGTTTTACTTTTTCATTCCCTCCATGGGAAGTAGCATTGTCAGGTCTCCTTTGCAAATAGAGCTATGTTGTCCACAAATTGGGAGCATTCAAATAGAGGATACAATTACTTTCTCCATGAATTCATTTGCAGCATTCTATTATTTTCTTGATTTTGTTAATTGCCTTCAGTATGCATTTCAATGATGAGGGACCCTGTCCTACTCCTTTCTTTATTTCAGATTTTTCCCTGATTTCATCACATCTAATAACTACCGACTGTTCTCTTTATAGTGTGTGTATCCATCTAATGTCATTCTAGTTCATTCCAATTTCATCATAACATACAATGGCATTATGTTCCTGTCCATTTTGTGTAAAGCTTGCTCCAGATCAACAAATTCAATATGGATCTTTTGATCTCTCTTTATCCTCCTCTCTGTGATGAGTCTGAAAATAGCTTATTCTGTAAAGTGAATAGCTTATTCTGTTCCCGTACTTCTACATTCCAACTGGTCCTCATTTAAATATCCTTCTCTTCCTTCTCTATTCTTCGTTAAATTATTATTTTCACAATTTTTTATGCATGGGTCTTCAAGGCTTACTGCTATAAAGTTTTTACATTTTTCCACCCTTTTCTTATTTTGGTATTTGAACAAAATTTTCTTCTTGAAGTTCCTCGGCATTTTTCCTATTGTTTTCATAAACATGTTAGGTTGAATAGCTGTGCATAGTCTTATTTTTTATTTTTTTTTATTAGTTCTGAAGTTATGTCATTCATATTTGAGACTTGTTTGCAGCTATGCTGCTAACAATTTCTTCCAGGATTCCTGCATTCATTTCTTTTCTGTTATGAAGTGGCAACACTAAATTCAAAATGTGCATTTCCATTCATTAAAGCCTGTGATGGAATTAGCAAAAGGGGGAAGAGGAGCACTAATGGGAAAAGATTGAACGTTTTTTGTACTACGAGTCTGAAAAATAACAATCAAAATGACCTTCGGAAGCACTCCTGGTGGCATGTGGAAGTATCATTCCCCCTCAACACGCATGCGGAAGTTTGAGGTCGTTACATTCATCCCATGTATTTTGAGAAGTGGAAGTACGGAGACCTGTTCTAGGGCTGAAATGTTGCAACAGTTTTTATTGTCATGGACTTGGGTGGGAGGAAGTGTAATCAAGTTGATAAAGTTTTCGTTTTGAAAAAACGTGAACAAATCACTATTAATGAAATGTATTGCTGCAATATGAAAAACTGCAATATGCTTGCCAATTTTTTATTTCAACTTTATAGAATGGTTCCAAAAGATAATGTTCATGGTCACCTGATTCAGTTCTTTCTGTGAAATTGACAATTTGCACAAGATTAGGTGCCTCGCTTTGTCCCCAGATACTACTACGTTATTTCATCCAATCAGTAAGTAATTATTGGTTGTTAGAGATTGTACAGGAGAACGGTTTTAAATGAATTTTTAGAAGTAATAGAGTTACTGATAATGAATTTGAAGACAGCAGGGGGCAGAGAACTAGAATGAATATAAAAAACATAATTTCAAGTCTTGTATGCTTCAACTAGGCTGATTCTTCGAGGGAGGTGAAATAATCCCCTATCGCAAACATTTGGAAAAAGATTTAGTTAAGAGGTCGATTTCTAATTATCAGGATTTGAACCATAATATTATTGGGAACTTCTGCAGTCTGATCAAGAAATATCATCTGCTGTATTCCAAGTGTTAGGGTATGTAAAAAAAAAAACACAGTAATCAACCCGAAGGTCGGTTTAGTAGGTGATGGTAGAGCTCACCCATGTACCAAGCCCGACGGCATGTGAATATTCACACATCAGGGTAGGGGGGCCAGTTCCTTTCCCTGTGCCGGTTATGGTTTCCCAGGAAGATCTGGTACCCGAAAAATCAACAAGTTTGGGTGGAGCTGCAGGTGCCCAAGTGCCTTGCCCGGGAATCGAACCCGGGACCCTCCGGTCAGCAGTCCAACGCTCTACCCGCTAGACCACTATGTGTCAGTTGAAAAATCTCCAGTCAGTTTAGTGTTATAATATGTAATATTAACTCGTTATAACTCATGAAATTGTTATTATATTTTGAATTTGAATTTTCAAATATAATATATTATATTTGAAATTTATATCATAATGATCACAAAAATGAAATTAATGCTCTCCCAGCATTTCATTTATCAACAGGTTTTAACTTGGTCAACTTAATTTGAATGTAAAATCCTGCTACCTTCAATAAAAAGAAGTGGGATTCAAATACCATAAATCATTTCTTGTATTTGCATAGAAAACCATTGGCTTAAATAGTTCAGCTAAAAGAGCTAAGCACATAAGTATATTTCCAATGCAGATAGTGTAATGTGAGCGTGCCTGAGAACAGGATTGGGCACAGCATTGCATCAACATTACTAAAATTTACAAAGTAAAACTAGCACAATTAACTAAAGTTGAACTTGCATTTATTCAATAAAAACCTGAACAATGCATTCAACGTTTGTAAATAGGTCAAATAAATGTGATAATATCATTGATAAGTAGCCAATAACTCATGATCATTGTTGATAATTTCTGAGGAAATTGTGATATTTCATTTACTCAAGATTTTTTCAACTTACGATATTTTTACACTTCAGGCTTTCTGTGCACCATAAAAAGTAATTTCAAGTCATCTGTAATTAAACAATAAAAATGATAGTGGCAAGAAATTCCTGTGGAGTTACTTGTCAAATCCGTAGTTAATCTGGATTTTACTCAATCCAGACAAACCTCTGAACCCATATAGTACAGCTTAGTGCATTTAAGCATTGAAATGAGGTTTTTAAACATTGTCAAATTACCTCAATGTAATCTGAAGTTGATAATTCTACAAATAAAACTTGCTTTAGCAGCTCCTGACAGTGTCTTAGTTGAAAGAACAAAACATCGATTCTTCAAAAATACTCTGAATGCTTTAGGATATCGGAAATAAATTATAAAGAAAAAATCTTGCCTAAAAGGATCTACTTTGCACAGTCATCTATTCTGTGCCATGAATCTTTAAGCAATGGGAATCATCCCCTTCGTTGGGATTCTCTCTTGAGGTGCTCCAGTACAGAACCATCGCCTCCCCTATGGAGAATTCATAAGAGAAGTGCATTCTTGTCAGAGAACAGAGGGGGTGTCACCATCACTGGAACATGGCCTTTGCCTGGGCAAATTTTTTGCTGAACCATCACCATACTGGAGCCCCCATTACCAGGGTGTTCGTTGTTCTCAATTTGGGTACAAATTCAATCGCATGTGTACATTACATTTTGAGAGTACGAAATTGGCTAGTGGCTGTCCCAAGAAACCTTTGCACTTTAACGGTCATTGTTGGAGGAACTTAACCCATCTTAAAGACTCTTTGTAATTTGTCAGTCTTACAACTGTGAACTGTTACCAAAAGAAAGAAAAGTGAACTCATTCAAAATATCTCTGAAGAAAACTGAACAATGTCAAATTCATTTCAGATCATCGACCTAGTATAAATATCGTTAATCTAGAACTCTGGACATTTTTCTGGAGTCAGGAGCTAGCAAACATAAATCAAGGTTGCCTGATATGATCTGTGCCATTCTTCCAATAATTCACTCGATGTTATTGGCATTGAGTATATGCAAAAACTTGCATGAAAAAATGGGGTCATTTGGTAAAAACTGCATTTCATACTTGCTGCTACCATAACCTGATCGAAATTAATATTTTCTATGAACTTAGGAGTAGCACATATTTCTCTGTGTGTATTATTTGTAAGCACCACTTTATATTTAAATTTCAATCTCAATCGTTGGAAATCCTGAAGTGCTCCCATGGCAGCTGGGCAGCATTTGAACAAAATTCCGAGTATTTACTGGACCATTTAGGGCCGAAATAACTTTATACAATGATGTACACATACATATCGAAAATATTGTTAGCTTTCATCATGATTTATTGAGGTTGCGGTGTTCCTTAGCTGATCATGCATGAAACCGTGAAAGCATGGGTGTATTCCAAGAGTTAGGGTATGTAGCAGTTGAAAATGCTCCAGTCAGTTTTAAATTAGCCCATAAACCATTGCGGTGTTGTTGGTCTAATTTGGTAAGTGTAACACTTGAAAATTTCTGCAAATATTTGGGTCCGTAAAATGTTGGAAGAATGAAGTGCGTCTTTCACTTTTGTTGTAGATGTTGAATGCTTCATCCATTCCTATACTTGCTGGTCTCTTCGAGTTTTTTGCAATTCTTCATTATTTCATGTATTGTAAATCTAATAATCTCATTGGACATTTACTTTCAATATGACACATTCAATTACTGAATAGTACTTTCATCTTCTGGAGAAAGTCACTTTGGATAAAGGTGAGTCATTATTCAGTACAAATTCATATTGGTTTAATTAGGCTTTGTTACACTAGAAAAAAATATTGTCTTTTTTATTCTTTATGTGGAATCGAAATTAACTGCAGGATTAATTCACTGAGAGTGCAGTTTAACATATTGCTGGTCCTTAACCATTCATTCCTGCTATTCCCTATTTCCTCTATATTTCAGTGACATGATCTTTAGTTTAATCTGTATGCTTATGCAGAGGTCATACAGTAAAGATAATGTGAGGTATTCATTATGTTCAAAATTCAATGTGAAGGCCAATTAAAAAAATCTTTAAAATGTTCGGAAGCTGCAATGCCATGGATATGGAAAGATGCTAAAGGAAGGAGGAAAGGGAGGGATAGGGGAGAAGTCAAATGATGGGGTGGTACAGTAACCAATCTTTTTCCTTAGTGTGACGTTTTTGTGTCTCCTTATTTGTTTGCTCTAATGTCGATAAAGCTCTGAACTGTATTGTGATACATTTCACTGTGATGTGTCACCCTTTCAATGAATGATTTCCATCCTACCCTTCTATATTTGCTTACAAAACCTGTGCTTTTGATATAATTGTTTTCATTATAAATTTTGTTTCACTGTATTTATTGTGTTCTCCGATCTGTGTTATTTTTGAGGGTCATGCAATAGCCTCTCCATCCAGGGGCTTAGTTCAAATCTGGTAGGTGGCATTATCTGGCAGAGATTTCCTGCTTGTATATGTTATGTGGAGAATGCCTCAAGTGCAGTATACATGTTAAACGACACTTCATTATACTCTGAATATAGCCTTATGACAGGTGATCTGAGGGATGGTCAGTTCTTGTACATCATGGACATTTGTCCGTTCACTCTTAAACTAACAACACAACTGATGCACAGCACTGTCCCTCATTATTTCGTCGGTCCATGGCACAAATGCCCCAATGAATATCAGCAGCTTTAAAGTTTATTGCCTGTGAAAACATTATCACTAAAAGGATTTTACATTCAGTAGGATTTCCAATTATATTGTTCATTTTGACTCGGTCCAGTAAACAAACAACAAGCGGCATGACCTTCCAAACACCGTAGCTTGAGGCATACCAAACATTCTGCTACCCCCACTACTTCACCCGGTATATGCAAACGTAAGTTACTTTCCCTGTTAAATGTGCCATAATTATGGCTTTCGGCTTTTATCCTCTTCATCTAATGCATAATGTTCAGCAAATCATTAGCAATTGACAGCTGTCACTTGTTGGCATTCTTTCTTTTTGAAATATGATTTGATAAATTAATAGTCTGATTGAACATAATGAAGTGGGCCTCTTCGAAAAAATTTTTACACAACCCACCTGTCTTAAATTAAACCTATGACCATAGTATCCTCTTCCTATATGATATATATATATATATATATATATATATATATATATATATATATATATATATGATATACGATATAATCCTCTTAAGTAACTTCTGTTTTATTATATTTCTTAAGGAATGTTCTTTTTAAATGACTGTTTAAATGTTTGAAAATTAATGTTAAAATTATGTTGATTTTCCTTGGATTCAACATAACATTGTTTTCCTCACAGGAAGACAATTTTGTGTTGAAGTAAGGTTGTGAAATACAAAGTTGAGTCGAAATATAATCTAAGTTAATTCTACCTAATATAGAGAGCTATCTGGCGGCTCATTGTATAAAGGTATATGTCTACTGGATGCACTACACTGAAGTGTTGGTGGATTAGAGGGAAACAATTTTATTTCACTACAACCCAAGTAAAATATTTGAATATGATTTATCATTTTCCAGGGACCATTTTTGATGATGCAGTGTTCTAATATAATCTCATGTAGTTCATATTCGAACAAATTGCATTATGCAATTATAGCTAAGGTAGATTATCAAACAAAATTTTAATTTCTGTACCTTGAATTTACTTTAAGACTACATTCTTTTTGGGGAATTCATGTATGTGCAATGACAAGAGTTGACTGAGAAACCTCAACTTAAATGAACTGAAAAGAACATAGCAAAGACTAGAACCTAAGTATTTCCTTTAATCACGGCTCTTCAACATTAAACGTCAATGTGGGTTGCATATCAAATAAGAAAAACCCATATGGGTTCCGTATTAGCTTATCGTGGCGATTAAAGACATACAAACTCTTTAAAGTTTTTTTTTAGAATTAAGCTTAAGCAAGGAATTTGAAAATTATCAAATCATTCTTAAGCATTCTGGGTGGCATGGTGGCAGACCAGCTGTTTTGAGATGTCTGGAAGGCATGCCTCTTGGTTCATTCGGAATTGATGCTGATTCTGTCAAAATATATAGTGTTCCAGGCATTGATGTCAACATGTAAAAAGTCCAGAAAGCCCTGCAGAAATCATAAAATATCAGAGAATTCACTTCATGTCAACCCTGACCCGATGACTTTTCTCACTATTATTTTAAATTTATGGACAGCCATGGAGGAACATTTGAAGTTGCCACACAGCAGTCTAGGGTATTGCCGAAATGTATTGTTATTTCCTCATGATTTATTGATGAAATTTATTATTTTTTAAGTTTTGTTTCTAGCATATTGCTGCTCGAGCATCATTGAAACACTGAAGAATTACCAACCGATGCATCAAAGTTGTGACATTCATTCCTCTATATAGGAAAGAAAATTATTTCAGAACAATGATTTTAATTTTCTGCATTCTGTGGATTTCATTCAGAATACAGCTTGGTTTAATTTGAATTTATTCTTCCATAAAGTCATTAAAGACTATTAGTTCTTACTCTGTATGAGTTAAGTAAAGGCATTGAATGTAAAATATTTTATGCCCCTTGGATTTTCCATCTTTCTTCTAATATAGGTAACCACAATATTTAATTGTTGATATGCTGGTAGTATGTTTTTTTCACTACAAAGTTAAGATTTCAAATCTTATCCCAAAAATTCTCCAATATCTGCTGTAAAGTTACAAAATTCTTAAGAACACAATTGGACTCTAGTCAAACTCCACATTAGAGGAAAATATTCTTCCATCAAAAAACTTTGAGATAGTCTACTGTTAAAAATCAAGTGTGTTCAAATTTTCCTTCAGATGTATCGTATTTTAATGTCCCCACAAAATCTTAAGTACCTCAATACCGAGCACACATCATATTGCTGCCTTCAGGAGGTATTCTCTTTCCTTAAACTTGGTAACTGGTGCCAGTACCGTTTATTTCCCAACCACCTATGGGTTGGAATCTATTGCCGACATCTCATAGTGATGCCTCAATGTTATATGTTCACAATCTGCATTTAAGAGAAGGGTAGGAGGAATGATTCCTTTGCAACAGAAAAGTAATATGATCATAGTGATATAGTCATATGGAAGATTTTAAAATTTATCTTGTTCTAGAAAAGTCTAATATCCTCTAGGCGGAGGTGAATGGAAGCTCCCATCCAGTGGAAGGAGACTGCAAACCAGTGACGGCCAGAACGAGCGAAGATGAGGTGGACGCTGTACTACGTTCCATCCGCACTGATCCCACTTCCACCCTAACCCTACTGTTAGCTGCAGTAGCCCCCTTAGTTTGCATGAATTCAGGCCCTGTGGAACCCAAGCTGACAAGAAGGAATGGGAAGATAGGTTTATCCAGGAGAAAGCACAATCAGAAGCGCAGAAGTGCCAACAGAATCCGAAAAAGACAAATGATTGGGGATCAACTGGTGAAAGTGCCTAGTGTGGACACCAATTCTGTAGTTAGGTCTTGATATTCGTAATCATGAACAGTGGCCATAACTATTGATCTTCCTACTTAATGAAATTCTACAAACTTGACTTGATCTTGGTTGTGCATTCAAACTCCAGCATATCATTTGGTCTTTTTAACGTTACAAAAGAGAGTGAACATAATGTAGAGTGCAGTAATTTGTTGTCTGCGGCGTAACTTTAAGGAATTAGTAGGAAGTGAAATAAGTAACTTTGTTATTCCACAGAGACTCAGTGTGTGTGTATGAAATTACAAAGTTACCAATTTCATTTCAATATTGTAGAGTGTAGTAGTAGTGTAAATAATTTAAATACTAATTATAAATGTTGCTCAGCACCCAAAAGAGCAACTGTAGAAAGATAGGTTGACGCAGTGGTTTATGGACTGCCCTACCCAAAAGGCATCGCTACCAATACCCAGGTGGAACCTTGGCAAAGAAATTAGAAAACCAATCAGTTCAAACAGAAAAAGCCCAAAGTGCCTGAGACACATTCCTATCTAACATATCCCATGCCCTTAAAATGCATGATCTCTAAAATGGGAAAAGCTCTAGTTAACTTTGGGTAAATTGGAGAGAAAGTGGGAACTTAAGCAAAGGCTATATCAATGACTTATTTGGCTATTAAGGCAAGTAGTCACGGCCATTTTTATGAACTTTTAAGCCATATTCATTGATAAAATCATGATTGCTGAACCTTTTGGCTTTTATATTCCCTCTCAGTAATCTCCAAAAGATCACAAGGACATTTTGGGGAAGCTCTCACTGGATTGGTCACTTCCATGCAATCCAGATGACCAGGAAATGGTCTTGTATGATGTGGGCCATGTAAAAATGTGGATTGATGAAACATCTATGTCCCTTTTGAATAACCCTGGAAATCTTGAACACCTTTTAATGTTCATTTCCAATGCATTCAGTATGCAGATATCTTATAAATGGGAAAATCACTAGTTTAATATCATCTGTTCTGGTCTATATGCACTCTAAGCAAAATGCTAGGCCATCCTCGGACCTTGTCCAACCAAATGTGGCCTCTGGAATTAAGTATCTCACTACTGCTAATCCATTTGTGAATGTGTATCAGAATGTGACTATTGTGCATGTGCTAATCTTTCCCTTTATGGACAACAAACAGTGTGTGCCATTGTGAAATGCAAGTTGTGCAGGAACTATAAACAGGGAGAAGCAAGCCCAGTTGTGGATAGCACTGTTTAATGTCTTTAATATATAGTTTGTGCCTTTAATGTGTATTTAATATATAACTGTCTTTAATATAAAGTTTGCAGGTGAATTAGAATTATAATGAGCATGACAATTAACCTTTAGGTGAAATCAAGAGAAAAACAATTCAAGTATGAATGTGCCTTATTTTATTAATCTCACTGCGGGGGAAATTAATTATGAAAGCGAGTGTGGGCGAAAGAGAAAGGCAATTGATGTTTTTATAAATCAAACCACTTTGCTTTTCCACGTAAACTTTTTATTATCACGACCCAGGTTTCGTTATAGCATAACATCATCAGGTAAAAATACAAGTCAAGCACAGTACATACACATATCTCTGGGCAGAGGGGAAGAGGAGGTAGGAAAGAAAGGATTGGTTGAGCTAGGAAGAGGGGGGCTAAAACTCATGGTTTGAGGTGTAGAAGGAGGATTGGTAATATTATTGCTAATTTGTCAATATTACCAATCCTCCTTCTCCGCCTCAAGCCATAGACTTTTAGCCCCCCTCTTCCTCAACCAATCCTTTTTTTCCTACCCCCTCTGCCCAGAGATATGTGTATATACTGTGCTTGACTTGTATTTTTACCTGATGATGTTATGCTATAACAAAACCTGAGTCGTGATAGTAAAAAGTTTGTGTGGAAAAGCAAAGTGGTTTGATTTATAAAAACATCAATATGAAGATTTTCCACCAAGTTAAGCCAGAAACTGTTTTATTTTGAGAAAGAAAAAATTTGGGTCTCCTTTGAATGGCATTTCTGAACAAATTTGCACAACTGCATTATAACAATTTGTGTGCAATCTCAAGGCAACACCTTTATTTGAACATGGTAACAAGGGCAGTATTCCTAACTGATACTAATTTTGCAAACATTGCAAGTGAAACTATAGACCATCTATATGATGGGCTAGTTCCTTATGCTAATCTGTAGTTACGATTTGCTATTGATCCCACGATATGCATTGCACCGATATATACTAGGAGCGCACAAGGAATGCCTAAGCTATTCTCATCCCCTGTCTCTTTGAAGCCAGGGGGATGTAGCAAGGGCATTTAATGTTCCAAGCAAGAACCTTTCTGTGGAATGTGGTTTTGGGAAGAACAGTCTACTGGACAGATATAACCACGATCGGTTGGTCTCGGCTCGAGGTCAAAGACTTTAACTCGTCGGTCCTGTGCTCAGTGCACAACTAAGCCAAAGAGTCACCGAAAATCATTACTACCGTCACAAACGTGTGTGAATCACAGCTGTGACTTGGCTGCCTTGCTCTCTCTGTGATATGGGAGCTTCAGCACACATCCCTGTGTGCTGGGAAAAGCAAACATAAAGGCCAGGGAGAGTTTGGTTGGGTGACCCTTTAAGCTACAGTCCTCCTCCAGGGGGACTTCACTTGCTGAGGTCACTGTGCTTTCCTCCCAGATGGGCGACCCTATGGGCTACTGCCCGTGAACCCAGATTGAACTATGTCAACACGACATTTGGTAGGAATGACTCCTTTGCAAAAGGCAAGTGAGTAGCCATATGAAAGATTTAAAAAATTTTCTTTTTCTAGAAAAGTTAGTAATGTCCTCAATAGTGGCCACCTAAATTATGTATGGCCATTTTCAGCTTTTCCTTACCCTTTTGTTGGGGTCTCTAAGATATTAATCCCTCTTCCTTCAACTTACTTATTGGTGCTATCACGTTTTAGAAGCTGGAGTTGGTTGTGAGATGAAATTCGAAAGTCATTTAATTGCATTTGGATCATAAAATAGGTGAACCATCCATCTCTGGCAGATATGGGATTGGCTCCCCCTTCTTGGGTCAATCACTTTGTGCATAAAACGTACAGAATTGCAGTGGTCATCATATTACCCTTGTAAGGCTAGAGCTTTCTCCCTCTCATTTTAAATTGTCAAGCTTTTGGTTTGCACTAATGGCATAGAGAATTTATGACTTCTTATCATCAAACAGTAACCTTCAGAACCTCTCCACTTGTGTTGATAAGAGATCATTAGAACACACCTACTCTTAGAGAATGATGGCACAAATATTTTCAGTCATCAGTTTTCTTTTAGGTCATTTTGTTTGTTCATATTTTTAAGCTCTGGGCGTTGATAATTTCCTGCTGTATTATAACATCCCAGGTGTAACGAAACATTTTTCAAATTTCTTTTTATTCAATTTTTATTTTATGGAGATGCTATTAGAAGTAACAGCCTGGGATACATCGGTATTGCATTTTCAACTATTGAATTATATGGTGATCAAGTTGATGTAGTGGCTACTGTAATGGCTTCCCATGGTGCAATATGCAGAGCACTTCAAGTGGATAATGCCATCTGTTGGATGGGATGTTCAATTGTGGGATCCATAGGAGTCTTTTAATTAAGAGAATAGGTCGATGGTGTTTCTCTACACCTTTCCCCCATTTCCTACCCCAGAAAACCCTACCTCTACCCCATTAGCCACATATTACTCATTGGTGTTTGTTTTTACTATAAGAACTGCTTCTTCAATGACATTAAGTGTTCACATTGTTTCAGCATGATGATATATATCATATAAAGTGAGAAATTTCATTGATGAAATTATATTTGTTTCTATTTGAATGCTTATAGTGGTTCACGTGTGACTGGGATCGCGTTCACGTGTGACTGGGATCGCATTAAGCTGCATATAGCCACCCGCAACACCTCTTCCTGAGACGAAAAATACCCGACAACTTATAGTTTTGAGACAGGAGCATGACCTGTGATATTAACTCAGTTGTGTTAGAATGATTGAAAAACCTCTTGACCTTGGTGGATCAAACTATACTGGGTTTTATATTTTGATTCATACATATTGATTCTTTTGAGTACTCCATATTGACCCGATCAGCATTTGTTGACCATTCATCATGTCCTCGCATCACAATTTCTTAGAAATCTGTCTTGAATACCATCAGGAGAAACTGCTACATTTCTTGGCCATCTAATTCTAGAATGTACTCTGGAAAATTTTTTTGTTTTATTGAGGCTTCCGATAGATCTTCCTAATAAGAGGTTCCTACCATCATTTAATGTTTTTAAAAGTTTAAGAATATAATTTATAAATAACATTTTCAGCTGTCATATGAAGCCATAAGATGTGTAGTTAGTATATTAGAGATCACAAAACTAAAAATGCCCAGCAACTGGCAATGAGGACAATACTGTAATGCTTTGTTTGCTTTTTATCTAGGTTAATGGCTTTACTTTTCTTAATAATGATCCTGATTAATTTTTAATTTGCTTACATTTTGTATTGATAGATTTTTATTTACAAATTCAGTGTAATTTTCATCAGTTTTCCATTTTATTGGTCCCAGTTTTGTTGCTGGGCTTAAGCAAGAGGCCCCTGGACTTTGTCATTTACTTTGAGTTCTTTCCTCAAATATTAGCCAGAGTGGTAAAGACTTAATATGATGAGTTGTTGGAGGGATGAAGACAAGTTAATCATTCCACAAAGTGATGACATATAGATGGTTCTGACCTTCTGCCAGATGTATGTAAAAAGGTGTCGTAATACTCCCCTTCTTCGTCAGTGTGAATGTGCTAAAGGTTATACATGAAGATAATGTTTTGTCCAAAACATTAATCTAAAAACATTAATCTGAGAGTTGATCTTATAAGTGGTTCAAGAATATAAATGTAAAGCAGAATATTCTGGAATCCACGGTGATTTTGTAAGTTGACAATTGTTGGATCTCGATGATGTATTTATTCTCATCATATTTTCTTTCTCAATTTTAGGTTTTGGCTGTCATGAAAATGATGCTGTGCTGTTTACTATGTAAGTACATTTTTTTACATTTGAAATTTCTCCATTCCAATGTAAGTCAAAATTATTTGATGACATTCATCATATCCCACCCATCTTTAAAATAAATGCTCTTTTTCAAAAATTGATGTGCAGTTAAATATTAAAACAACTGGAAAATCTGTTGAGGATATAGGTACCTAATCAAAATTACCTATTAAAGTTAATTTTGCTCTCAAATATTATATTTTATCATGGTTTGTCAATATTATCATACTAGGGTGGGTAACTCTTGTTCCAGGAGTGAGATGTGTGTAAAAAATGTAGCCCATGTGAAAATAGTTCTATTTTTTACATTCAGGCATTAGTTAAAGCCTATTACAAAGATAATTAATATCAAATGTGATGTGAAGCTGGAAGAATTTCGATAGGTTCAATGTGGAAAAAAATCTCATATATTTTTCTAACCTTACAGGTTTTCTGTTGGACTTCTATTCGTGTTTCATCTGTGTTCTAAATCAAAAGAATTGGAAATCCTATTTACATTTTTCTGGCTCATTCAATGCCTTGAATTGCAATCACTTCATTCAATTTGCTGTCACTTAATGCCAGTGACTGCCAAATAATGATTTTTGTACAAGGGATGAACCCTAAGGTAATATTCAGCTGAATCAGATGCTTCTCAAATACAGACCATACCAGCTAATGAGTTTCTGTTGAGACTATCAAGTCCCAACCAAAGTGTGTACATGGCTTGCTTGCATATAAATGTTCACGTTAAGCTCTAAAATATATATCACATGGCTGGTTTCTCAAAAGAAGAGCGCTGGTATTGGTAGAAAGCCATACGAAGATTGCCCAGAGGTGAGATTTTGCCAGAGCTTTAAGCTCTGCCCAAACTCATCAGGCAGCAAGGGAGTGGGCAAACTGAGGCTCCTGGATGTGGGACACAAAAAGTGTATCCTAAATATGCCATATTAAGACCCCATAATTCAAAGTGCTGGAAGTGTGGCAACCAGCAGAAGAATAATTACCATGGCAGGACTATATTTGTAGGTCACAGTGACATAGGATTTTTCTCTCATGGAGTACACTTATTAATGCCCAGGGAGTGCTGAAAAAACTGAGATGTTCATTTATGTGGAGTGAGGAAACCGGAAAATCATGAGACATTGGAGTGGATGGGATGTACAATAAGTCCTTAGAAAATCCAAGAGATGGCACTCGTAGTATCAAAAATAAATTTTTTCCATTAAATAACACTCCTAACTAGTAAGTTGTATCCATCTTATAGTTTCATTGTTGTCATCGATTGAAGTAAACAACTTTAATTTGTGTGTAAAAATTGATAAAAAGGAGTTTCAAGTGGTGATAAAACACTTATATTTGAAAGGGTTGACGCCGAAAGAAATCCAGGCTGAGTTGGACTAAGTTCATGGCACATCTGCTCCTGTATTTGCAACTGTTTACAATTGGGTGAATGAGTTTAAATGTGGTCGCACATCCACTAAAGATGAATGCAGATCCGGACGTCCTGTGGAAGTGTCTACCCCCGAAATGATTGACAAAATCCACGATATGATTTTGTGATCGACGACTCAAAGTGTGCGAAATAGTAGAAGCCATAGGCCTATCACAAGGTACAGTGGCTTCAATTTTGCACGAAAAATTGGGTGTGAAAAAAATCTCGGCAAGATGGGTGCTGCGTTTACTCACAGCAGAGAATAAACTCAATCAAGTGGTTGACTCCTGAGGTTGTTTTGGTGCTTTTCCATCGCAATCCTGATGAGTTTCTTCATTGATATATAACTTTTGATGAAGCATGAATACACCACTACACTCCAGAGACAAAGCAAAAGTCAAAACAGTCAATTTTTGAAGGCGAACGGGCTATGACGATGGTGAAGTTGGCCAGTAAGGTTATGGCCTCGGTCTTTTGGGATGCTTGCAGAATCATCTGCATTGATTACTTGAAAAAGGGGACGACAATAACAGGGGAGAGTATTATGCATCATTATTGGAACGCCTGAGCAAAGAAATCAAGGAAAAGCATCCTCATCTTATAAAGAAAAAGATTCTCTTTCATCAAGACAATGCACAGTTGTGATGGCCAAAATTATGGAATTAAAGTTTCAATTGTTACAACATCCACCGGATTTGGCTCCCAGTGACTATTTATTATTTCCAGACTCGAAGAAATGGCTTGGCGGGTGAAGGTTTACATCCAATGAGGAAGTAATCGCTCAAACGCCTATTTTGAGGACCTTCCAAAATCCTACATTTTAGACGGCTTAAAGAAAAACTGGAAAAATGCATTGACAAATGTATAGAGTTAAAAGGAGATTATGTTGAAAAATAAAACAATGGGTTTTTTCTACTTTTTTCTAAGGACTTGTTATACCACCCTCGTATTTTGTCTATATATATTTGAAACTGACCTGGTGGTCAAGTTCAGCTCAAACAAAATGTGAGGATTTACTTTGTGCTGCTCTTCTAGTTTTAAAATCTACACTAAGGAATAGTTAATGGAATCTTTTTTTGGATTGGGTGAAAGGGAATACCATTTTTCAGTTACATGCATATGTTTCTAATCAAATTCATCGCCATTTAATCAACCATACATGATTGGCACACCCATTGTATGGATGTCCTATTGTACAATCTCTAAAGCATTATTGTCATGCTTTCATCAACTGTGTATAATTTAAACTTGATTGAACAATATCCATCAGTATTTCCATTGTAATACAAAACAAAGAACATCATTAAATATATTTAAATACTTCAGTTGTATTGTTTTTATTTTTGCTCTATCACCTAGGATCATACTTATTTTGTAAAATTCTTCTTCTCTCTATGTGTTGATTTGGAGAGACACCTGATATGAAGGTAACTTGACATTGACGAGATTTCCAGGGCTCTGATTTTCAGGGTTCAACTCTGAAAGAGTTGGAATGGTTTTCACTTTGTTTCCCAACTCACTCACATCATATGGATGGGATCTTATTGCTCTTTCTTAGTCTCTGGTTATTCTGTCCCAAAACCCCTAGCATATCCTTTTCAGGTGCCATTTAAATGTTAATGTGGTAGCAATGGTTAGTGTAGTAGACAAAGCAGTACAAATTATGAAAAATTAATAAATAAAAAGGGTGGGATTAACTTTTTAAGTGGTGAATCACTTCCGTTATTGTCACAAATGCTACAAAATACCTAGTACACTGTACTAGAACAGTGTAGTTTTAAATAGTCGTTTCATAATATGATTATAAAATAATTTTCTCCCAATGTATTCGTATATATTACTAAAATAAACTTTTTTATATTGGCTAGGAACTAAGAGTAGATAACAATGATATACCTAACTATCTCAGTCATATTAAAATATGAACAAACCTTAATGTGCCCAGGGTTAATGCCAACATACATGACTATTGTTATCTTGGCTAATGGTTCTTTATATTATATGCAAAGAGAAAAGTTTTTACAGTTTGCTGACAAACCAAACTGATTGCTCTTTGATATTTTGGGTAATGTTTAGCCTCGATAAGAAGTTTATTCAAGAACAAACTTCTCTAATGGGTGACAGCTAAATGTGGCTGGTTCTTATCGGACTTCACATCACTATTTGATGTGTCACAGAAATGTATTGGCATGCAAGTGCCTCATTGGCAGCTTTAGGCTAGTGAAATTTGATTAGAAAAGTTTTTATTCCAATTATTTGCATTTTGAATGGTCATAGACTAAAATGAGTTAACCCTGTGTCCTGACCCTGGGCAGTTCTACCATATGCCAATGGTATGGACTAGAACACCATGGAATATCTTTAGGAGGAGTATTAGTCAGAAGTATTTGTTTCATTGGCGTGGCTAGACCACCCAGAATTCATTCTAAATTTTCATTTCTTGGAAAAGTCCACGAATCTCTTATGGTAGTAACCATGCTTATTCCAGATGCTCTGACAGAATATGGTTCTTGAATTTTTGAATCTGCCTTAAGCCTTGCTTTCATACATCTGTTCTTGTGATGCCACAGATATTGTAGGCAATCAGGAAGTAGATTGCCACCACAGAAGTTGCGTGGCTCTCAATTCTTTGAGGTGCTGCAGTTGCAGTAGCAAGTGAAAACTTATGAATACTTATTTTTTGTTTATCCATTCCACTCCATATACTTCCATTGAAAACCATGTGCATGGGCCGTCTGTTTCCATTCCATACTGTTGCAGTCATGAAAATGAGGTATGATGTCCAAAATGGAATGCAAAACTGGATGCATGAAAACATACTTAAATAAAAAATCAAAGATACTTATTTCTAATATTGAGGTTTGTTCCAGAAACTTTTGGTTCAGTTAATCGTGCAATCATCATGCATACAGTCAGGAATATAAACAACCTTAGGCCCACATTTGGGGAAATATGTTGTTTGAATACTGTTTACTGAGCAAGTTAATTTGGAAGTAATTTAATCGGATATTGATTTCCCCTTCTGTTAAAATATTCATGCATTCTTAGAAAAAATCCCAAGGTATTTGAAGATTTCCGTTATTATTTAAAAGCAGGTGGAATGTCTCATATTATGCAAACATAACTGAAAATATTTGTTGTGTTATGTACAAGAGAGTACTTATAGAAGTTAAGCAATCACAGATTTTACCACCCACTTACTGCTGCAAATAAGAGACCACAGAAAAATAAAAGATTAGAAGTAAAGAAAATACCATGGAAAAAGTATAAATGAATCGCTCATCAATAGAATTTTAAAAAATACCAAACATCTCAAAGTTCCAAAGAAATCAATGGCTTATTACAAATACATCATACCAGTTTTGGCTCTAATGGACTTATGTTACACCTGGTAAAGTTTTTGTCTTCATCAGCCAAGTTGCATTTTGATGGCACATGTTTAAGGCAAATCTTACCATTCTCTAATTCATATCTCAAAAAAAGATAAACCACGTGCTTTGACCTAATGATGAGGTCTCAGGCGTGATGTGGTGGAAGCGTAACATATTAAAACCACAGGTATTGCAATTTTCCACTAGATATTTTATTTCGACACTACCGGTTTCGATGTTTTCACATCATCATCAGGTGTGTGCGAAATGGTAATGTCGTGGTAAATGGTAGTGTCGAAATAAAATATCTAGTGGAAAATTGCAATACCTGTGGTTTTAATAATTAATGTGCTTTGACCTGTTTAAAATCCCTTTGTTTTTGGATAATTCAATGGCCACCTTGATTGTCTCCAAGAATTACACTTGGGATCTCCCCAAATAATTGTTCAATAACATATATTTCAGTCATTTTACCGCCTTGACTGCTCCACTCATAACAATGTATTCTACTTCACTCGTGAATGCTGCTGTGACTTTGCTTTCTGCAGTGCCATGCAATGGTCCCCTCCTGCCATAGTTATTATAAACCCTCTAAAGAATTTCCTTTCTTCTAAGTTGTTGCCCTAATAGGCATTAGTGTAAACTTTCACTGTTTGTCCAGACTTCTGAAACTTATGGCCAACTTCTTATATGTCCTTCAATCACCAGAATAAATGTTTTGCTTCTTTGTGCCCCCTTTTTGCTTTGTTACAGGACTGGCTTTTCAAGCAAGTGACAAATATTGCATTTGGTCTAGGGCATGTTGCCAGACACAAAAGACTTCCTATCTCTTGGTGGTATCTATTAACTTGAGCTTCCAAGGGTGTAGACATCCCCTTAGTTTTGTCCATGTCAAATATCTCTAAGATCTGCTTATGTAGGATGCCAAATCCATTTGGTCACCCCAAAACTATGAAATTATCCACATAGTTAAACACAAAACACACATTAGTGCTGACCAAATTCTTTTCACTTAATACATAAGTCAGTCCTTAGCTTTCTTATGTAAGCCGTAAAGACTTCTACAATCAACAAACATTCTGGACCCTATCTCCCATCTCATCCTCAAAATATTCAGGCTGTTCTAGCTGCACGTCATCTGGTATCACCTCAATGGTACCTGAAGGTAAGATAGCTTTAAATAAATACAGTGTTTATCCTACCCATTCAGCACTAATGGCTAGCAGGATACTTAGGACTAGCGGCAGGATTAAAGATTTCTGTGTAATCAATGTTTGGGATCTGGAAAAAATTTGAGCTACTAGTCTTGCTTTGAACCTCTCATTTCCATCCTCGTATGTTTTTTTTTTACTTGTAAAACTCTCTTGACCCTAATGACGTTTTTGTTTACTGGCAGATTTATTAGGTTGCAGCTACCACTTGCACAGGTATAGTCCATCTCCTCAGTCATTGCTTCTCTCCCATGCTCCAAGTGCATTGCAATGCTCAATTTGTATGATTTCTTTTACGTTCTAACTCTTTGGCTCCTTGGTTCAAAATTGCTAAACCGATCTGCATTAAACTTTTATGCTCCTCCACTTAACTTCCTTCGGTATCTGCGTCACTACAGCTCTCTTTCAATCCAAAGAGTTGGATGTACAGTTGATGCTTCATCCATCTTAAGTGATTTATTTTCAAAAGAAAAACCTTGAATATTACATAACTGCTAATCACAATTTTTATTCTCATTAGGTTCCATAGCCAATATCTTTTTATCTCATTGAGATAACCTTTGAGCACACACTCCTCGGGTCTTGTCTAATTTTTCTCCCTGTTAACAAAAACAACCCAGACGGACAACACTTTGTGCCTTTAAGTTCACCTTGCCTTTCCTCCACAACTTGACTGGGATTCTGTTTCATATTGCTGATGTTTGACGCCTATTCCTGATGAAAGCAGCTGTGTTTAATGCTTTGACCAAGAACTGGAATATGGACGTCGGTAAGGAAGTAAAAAAATAATAAAAATACAAAGGATTCTACTCTATCCTCAAAACCATAACTCCACCGCCAACCTTTGTCCCAAATGCCCCTCCGTTACTTTCAAACGCCCCGCCAATTTATTAGATGTTCTCAAATCAACCAATACACTCCTTAAATCCTCGCCCCGTCACAAAACCACTCCCAGGCCCTGCAACAAACCAAGATGCAAAACATCCTATTTTCAAAACCGGAATCCCATCCCTCACCGACCCGTTCTTTAACTCTCTCCCACCAATTCCCTACTCCTCATGTACATCCAGCAATGTAGTCCACCTTCTGAAGTGCTAACTTTGCCCTGCCTTTTATATTGGACAGTGCACCACACCCCTTAATATTAGAATCAATAACCATCGAGCCTCATGCAAAAATTCTTCCCTGATTGGTATGCTCCCAATCCCAAAACACGCCTCCGAACACAACGCTCCCTTTGACAAATGCTATAGTGTATCCTTCTTAGCATCCCTCGGACCCTCTTCTGAAACTCAGAACAATGGAGCAAGCTTTCATCCGGCTTCTGGATTAATGGAATCGCCCAGGTATCAACATTGGACCTTTTTACACATAATTTCATCCCCCTTCCGCCCCCAACACCTTCCATATCATCCCCACCCTTTTAAAAATCCCCCCCTAACTCTTCCCCTCCAAACTCATCCCCTCGTATTTTTTCCCCCACCTTCTTCTATCCAGTGCTTCCGGGCCCTCCTTTGCCTCAGTTCCGTTCCTTCCTTCTCTTGGGAAACGTGATTAGACCACCGAAAATTCGATACCTTGTGAGTTTCTCTTTTTTTATGTCTTTCTGTGTTTTTATCTTTGTCTACTAGTGCTAATTCCATTTACATAAAATATATATTTATTTAATTTCGCTTTTTATATTTAATATTTATATATACGAAATGTTGGCTTTATACAGCCAAGTGGCTGCATAAAGCCTCCGCTTTCCAGCCACTTGGGAGAGAGAAGGAAATACGAGAAATATCGTATCTTATCGTAATATAAGGGGAATATTGTACCTTTCCCATGCCAGCGTGGTCGGTTACACTTTTTCTGGTCCCATATCCTTCGCGGAAAAATGACCTTAAATTTACTTTTTTACATTTTATCTCTCTAGTTTCATTGACGTGATCTCTCCGACCGTATTACTGTGGGGCTAACAATACATTTTCATCATAATCACTAAAGATACTCGCTTTCAATGCATGCAAGACATTTAATCCTGAGAACATCCGAAGTGAGTTGTACTGCATTTGAGCTGACATCATCTAAGACTACTCTTTGTATGCAACCATTCATAGTGGTAACTCTGTGACTTCATTCATAAACAATCTATCTCATGGTATTTTTCTCTCTATCATAGGCTTTTAGCCTTTTGAGTACTTTACTAGGGGATACTATGTCGAAAGATTTTTAAAGGGTAGAAAAAATGTATCAACTCAACATTACGAGTATTTCTCCCGAACCCAAAGTGTCATGAACAAAAAATGTGTCATGTGGAAACCGTGCTATTTTTTATCAATAACTCTTGACTATCGACGTGTCTCATTAACCATCATTTTTCATATCTACGTATAATTTCGGAAATGAATAGGATATTTGTTAAAATTATACACACTGCACATTTAAAATGATTTCGTATTTTTGGCGAATACAATTATGTAAAAGTATTCCTTATATTTAATATATACTTGGAAAAATGAAGTAACTGGGGGCTTGTGAAGAACTTTGCTTTTTACAGTTACCTCCTACCTTCATAAATGTGTCAATATATGAGGGTAAGTGGGTCTGTGGTAAGGAAATTTGGATTCTTTAGGCCTCTCTGAGTAAATACTGCTGTTGCGTGAAGGAAAATTAGTTGTTGGTCAGTCCTGCTCGACAGGATTGCAAGTATTCTTGGAATCATTTCTTGACTCGAACATTAGCCTGACTTCAATTTCAAATTAGACTTCATATCGCCGATTCAAGTAACAAAGGTTCATTTAGAGAAATTCAATGTTTCACCTTATGCTTTTTTGCGTTTCTACTACCTAGACTACTTACTACTAGCTAGAATCAAAGATTATTTCACTTAAAGACAAAGTCCTTCATATGATGTTGTCATTTGAATCCTCAAGTGTACAAAAATCATTATTTGTCAATGTGAATGTCTACTTATTGTAGGTATGACGTCATTTTAGACTGGCTGCACGGATGAGGATGAGATTCATGGGGCCTTCGATAGATGCGATGAAGAAGATCCTACCAAGAATTTGTATTCAGATTTGTACCTTGCAAATGTAATTTTGTAGATATTTTAAATGTAAGATTATTTTTTCATTTTATTATGACAACTGTCACACTTCCACCCATCAGCCACTTACATTCTAGGACAGTCACCAACACCTGATGTTATAAAAGAGTAGGATATATACATGATGTCATTGAATTCCAGTGTTTATGTATAGGTGTGAATGCATTAGTGTATGACTAACGAGTAGATGGTTAGGTTTTGGTAGACATAATTACTTTTAGTGTAGAGCAGAGTTTGTACTTGTAATAATTAACCTGCTTGAATGGGTACTGTCTGAGTGGCAGTTGGTGCGAATGACCCACTATCAACAAACTGCAAATTCACAAAATGTCATCTGTGTGTGTGTGTGTGTTGTTTAATGATTTGAAATTGTGTTCGTATGTATTCCATGCATATGTTCGTTTAAATTATATTAAATTGTGTTCTCGTTGTGTAAAATGTATTACAAGGCGGGTTATGAAGATTTCAATTCACCTCTGGCGCATGCCAGGCCAAATGCAATTCCCGTTAAAAAAAGATTAATAAAAGTTTTGAAAAAAAAAACAATATTTTAAAAATTATTATTTGACGATGAAAGTTTACGTTTTGGGTGAATATTACTACCTTGAACAAAAAGTTCCCGGAATAACCACCGTGTGGCGCTCCCATCGTTCCGATTTGAGTTCTGTTTTTTTTTGTTAAATTGGTACATCTGTTGTTGATATTCCCTTTAAATCTTAGTGTCATAACTTGACATTTGCAAAAGTTACGTAGCCAAGAGTACGTCTATCTCTGTGTGTGTTGGCGATTTTTTACAATTGCAGAAATGGATTTAAATTTGCAACAACGAACTTGTATTAAATTTTGCGTAAAAAACGGATTTAGTGGCGCACGGACGTTGGAAATGTTGGAAAAGTGTTTCGGCAACGATTCTCTAAAAAAAACGGTCGTTTACCAGTGGCACGAGCGGTTCAGAAGTGGTCGTGAGTCAATCGAAGATGATGAACGCAGTGGCAGACCATCGACATCGAAAACCGGTGAAAAAATTGATAAAGTAAAAGAAATGTTGGTCAATAACCGCAAATTAACCATCAGAGAAATAGCGGAGGACTTGAACATTGCCTATGGATCCGCCCAAGACATTGTGGTTAATGATTTGGGTTTCCGTCGTGTAGCAGCAAAGTTGGTGCCAAAAGACCTCAATTCAATGCAAAAAAGAGAGCGTGTTGACGTCGCAAAAGACATGATTTGCGAGGCTGAATCCGATCCCACATTCATCAAAAGGATCATTACTGGAGACGAGACGTGGGTTTATGAGTACGACACGCAATCCAGACATCAGGCAAGTGAATGGCGTTCACCAAATGAGCCGAGACCAAAAAAACCACGTCGTTTTCAGTCAAAAAAGAAGGCAATGCTGACGGTTTTCATGGATTACAACGGTGTAGTGCATCATGAATTTTTGCCAGAAGGCCAGACAGTAAACAAAGAGGGCGTTATGAGACGTTTGCGTGAAGCAATTCGCTGAAAGAGACCAGAAATCGTCGCACAGTGCGTCGAGACCGTCGCACAGTGCTATCATTATTCGTAATTTTTTGACGAAAAATGCAACAAATACCATCCAACAGCCACCGAATTCACCTGATTTGGCTCCCTGTGACTTCTTTCTGTTCAATCGAGTTAAAAAACCATTACGGGGAACGCGTTTTAGCAGCCGAGAGGAAGTAATGGAAAAATCGCAGGAAGCACTGATGGACATACCGAAAACCGAATATAAAAAATGTTTCGAGGATTGGATCAAGCGCTGGCATAAGTGTGTTGCAGTCGATGGGGATTACTTTGAAGGGGACAATATAGATTTAGATGAATAAACTTGTATTTTTAATTTTCTGAATAAATTCCGGGAACCTTTTGATCAAGGTAGTAAGTCATGCTGGTTGAAAAAGTGGTATCTGACGTAAACTTGAAAAGGAGAAAAGATTTTTAGGTAATCTCAAATATATATTTTAAGAAATCTGCTTCTAGAAATTGAAAAAAAAGTGTAAAAGTGTAATATAGGTTCAAACGTTTATGGACAGTATTAAGTGATCATGGAGAATTTAAATTTAACGTATATTGTCATTAATAACATATATTCTTGAGAAAATACTACTAAAAATACGAATGCTTAAGTAATTGATGAATAATATTAAATGTATATTGTGAATAACGTATGTTTACTGGCCTCGACAGAAAATGGGAAGAATACATCTATACTTAAAAAGTTGATCAATAACCATTTAACAACTCGAGTTAAGAAAATTTATTACTGTCAACTATACACTCTTCTTCGTTGTAGCCAGTAGTTGCTGTATATCTATAACTGCTGGGATAGAAACGATACTATCTGGATGCCAATGATCCCTTAGGGGGGCGAAATAACGAGTTCACGTAGCCCATACGAGTTCATTCTGAAACTTTGATGGAACTTTTTGTTTGGTATTAATTTACATAAATGATAATACGTTTACACAAGAGACTCGGTGGTCTAATATGTACCGTATAACCTTAAGGTTCACGAGTTTGAGGCATGCATTTTTTTCTAAAACACCTTATTCTTTTAGTACTGAGATATTTTTAGCATTTTTTTCCACACAAAGATGCAACACCACAGATTACTTTATTGATCGATTTGTCCTGGATAAATTCAGACAGTTATGAGAAGACATCGTTTCCAAGGTGTGCTTAGTTGCAATACTTTGTTAATCACCCGGTAGCAAGGGTATTTGTTGGTAGATTTGTTAGCGTCACGTCGAAGATCTAATTAGAGCGGTAAAACATCCAAAGAAAAGCTGGAACTTCATTTCAGGTATTGGAAATTGACTCAACACATATGGAAAATATTTATTCAATGCTGATGGCAAAAAAATTCAGTTTCAAAGACATTTTGAATGATTAAATCATTTAATTATACTCTCGATGCACTCCAAAACTATCAAAAAAAATGTGCGCCAAAAAACATACACTCTTGGTACAGCACTACTTTAGAACAAAGCTGCAACTCGAGTTTACTGCTGTGAGACATTTGCGGGAATGAATCACTTATTTCAGATACATAAAACAATGCACCATATATGTATGTCATATTTATTCCTTTCACTTTGTCGCAAACTTTCATTGGCTTTAGTTTATGAATTTAATTGAAAACCAAGGACACAGGGTGGTTGGGAATGAACTAGGGTCACGCACATTGGTGGCGATAGCAAAGAATTGTGTGATAGAGCATTAAATGTTAACGGCAAAATCACCTATCCCAACGGACCTGTATCCATTGTCATGAATCTGAGAATGGACATTGTCTACTACATAGTGGTCACTAAAACAACTCGCCTGAAGTCAAATCATTGTTTTTCTTTTCGAAAAATTACTGCTTAAAACAAATCGTTAATCATCTCTAAAGTGACATGACCATAAAGAACAAACAGCATGGTTCGTGGGGCTGCAAGGTATTTTCCTCCGATGTCACGCAGTTAATAAATTCAAAGGCAAAAACTCACATTCAAGGAATAACCCCTGTAGAAATAGACTCAATTTCAATATTTTTGGCTTTCAACTGTGATTGCAGGGCTAATCATGCCCGAATATGCATCATCAAATCGCAATTTTTAATAAATTTAACGTATATTGTCGAGATTTCTGCGCGGTAACGCGGTATCCGGAAAAACAAGAGGAATCAACAAGAAGCTCCCGTCATTTCGCGTCAGTGTACCGAAGACGGTTAAAAAATTCTCGTATGTTTGACTTCAAAAGTGGTCTACTTGGAGAAGGATGAAATGCGTTGTATTTGAATTAAACTTAAAAAATAAACTTGTTGAGTCGTGAAGTTCTAATTGTTTATTTATTTTATGTTTCATTGTCAAAAAATACCGTTGGAGGCATTTTAATTATTATTAAGTAATCTACCGGTGAAGGTAGGTTTTTGAATGGACACAAATACCACATAATGATTTTCTGACTCTTAACAAAACACACTCCAGCAACCTCCTCCACATCAGGTCCCTCTTCATCACCGCATACTTCCTTCCTCCCTTCACCCGGTCCAACATCCCTAACCTGTTCCTGCCCTTTCCTCGTTTGCCTAACACTATATCCTCTATTACAGACTTCAACACCCCAATGCCGAACAACACGCCCTTCATCCATTTTTCCTACCCTCCTTAGGACTTCTCCCAACAAACTCCTCTCCTCGCCCAACTTATTTATTTTAATGTTAAGCTCAGCATTTTTCTTTCTGGAAAATCGCATAACCTTGCTCTTATTAAGGTAAGTAAATTGTAAATTTGTGTTCTATGTTTCTATTTTCGATACAAATTTTTGGACACAATTAAAACAGAATTCATTAACTTAAATTTTATCCTTACTTAATTTATCAACAATTTGTTAAATAATGCAGCCATTTAAATTTGCGGAAGTAATGCTGTACACACAACTATATACAAAGGAATCTGAACGTGCAATTCATGCATATCCATAACAACGATGTACTAATAAAATGATTTACTAAGTCTTATTCTCTCAATAGCTTCGAGTTGCCAAAAAAGAAGAATTATTGCGGTGGAGGAAGAGGTGGCGGTCGACTGGAAAAAGTCTTTCTCATTGCAGGCCGAGGTTAAAAATTTCGAAGAAAAAAATTGGGCTATTTGCTGGAAAAGAAATAAATGTGTAAATAAAGATTTCTCTACGAATGCTAATCAGTGGTCATTTTTCACTTTTCCAAACTTATTCGGAGATGTTATTCCACGCGAGGTCTGAAAGATCACAATGAATAAAAAAAATTAAATGACGTGAACGTTAAGTGAAGCAGTATTTCTGACGGCATAGATGAAATGCCAAAAAATGTATTAACGTCTAAATCTCAAATGGAATTACTTGTGCTAACTCCTAAAATATTCCCTAGTTCCTATTACTACACCGACGGCAGATCATACTATTGTATGAGGTTAAAAAAGAGAGATGAGAGACGGTAAGTTACAGTAAATAAAAGAGTAAGATTACTTAGAATTATTTTTTTCAAGTTCCCGAATGCTGAGAATTCATGAATATCTTAGAAAAAATGAAAAGCAGATCAATTAAATGAATTCATTATCAAAAAAAGAGAAAATACATAATAGATTGCATTGGGAGACGCTTCAAAAAATACAGACAGGCAACGAACGACACTCGATTATCAAAATCGGGCGTTTCAGAAGCCTGGTATACGGGGAACATAACTTGCGTGGAGGTATCCTCGTAGAGGGTTCACTTGACTGGGAAGAAAGGCATTATGGGTAATTTCCACTCCTCCGTTCGCGCCCCGGGGATAGCCCATTGGCCGAAGAATGCTGCAGCAAAGCATGAAGGCGGAGTTAAAAGTGGAAAGAAAGCGTATCAGCCAATCCGGATATACCTCCCATTCAGGAAAATGGAAGGTACACTTATTTATGATTGGCTAGTTTTCCTTGAGGGAACCAGAGGATCCACCTACTTAACCATTGAGCCAATAGGAAACCAGAGAATGGTGGAATGGTGTGAGACTATCCCCTCGCGGAACCAGGAGTCAAGTGGCTCCTTCTACGAGGATACCTTCTAAGAGGATACCTTCTCGGGGGTTATGCGGGCCGGGTAGAAATCTGCGAAAACACTGATTTTCACTGCCGCGCAGGGCTTTTTCCAGTTTACCCTCGAACATCGCCCGTATTATTTGCACTCCCTACCAATATGCTAACAAAATATCCGATTAATCGAAAATATAATATGATATTTTCCATTATTTTCAATATTTTTGCAAGTAATTGCTAAACTAAGAGAGTTAAAATGTTACATACTATATGATGTCCAAAAAAAGTTTTAACTACGTAGGATATTAGGTTAGTTAGAGCGCCGACGTAAAAGCAAATGTTAAACTTGTACCTAAAAATACATTTGCCAAATAAGAAGACAGTAAAGATGTAAGTGATGAAATTTATAATTTAATTTATATTGCGAATTTCTTCATTATTTATTGCCTTTGTTATTGACTTGTAAATACATTTCTTTTCACGATGGCTTTTGGTCATACGAAGGAAACACTTATTTTTGACGTTAAATTTAATATTCTTTAAATTACTGTTAATTTGTTTATAAAACTGCATCTAGAACGACAATCCTCTGTAAACATTACTATGTTGCCATACGTAAAACATATTAATCTAATATGATATTTTCCATTATTTTCAATATTTTTGCAAGTAATTTCTAAATTAAGAGAGCTAAAATGTTACATATGATGTCCAAATAATGTTTTTACTTCGTAGGATATTAGGTTAGTTAGAACGCCGACGTAAAAGAAAAAG
>CM073768.1:40841746-41215971 GCA_037158775.1 Hetaerina titia | reverse complement strand
GTTTTGTCGTGTAACTACTTATCCTTATTTTTCGCCAGCATACGAGGTTTGTCCAATAAATACACGAACTGAGGCCATAAAAACTTTATTTTGCAAAATTGAGTCTACATCTATTTTGTCTCCTCCAAAGAACTCTCCATTCGTTGCTATGCACCTATTCCATCTTCTTTTCCCCCTGTTTAAAGCACCCTTGGAAGTCCTAGGCAATAAGGCTTTTTATTTTTCTCGTCGTTTCTTGCTTTATTGTGTCCACATCTTCCCAGTGATGTCCCCTCATCACATTTTTGCATTTTGGGAATAGGAAAAAGTTGCAGGGGGGGAGGTCTGGCGAATAAGGATGATCAAGGATGATGATTGAATTTTTTGCCAGAAACTGGCGAACAGTCAATGCTGAAAGTGCACGATTTTTGCACCCATTAAAAAAAAACCCAAATGCTCGGTTAAAATATAAGTGTACACTGTTGATTTTCCTAAATTCAGTTCATCAGCTATCATTCGGACAGTTTTTCGACGATCCGTGAAGACAAGGGACCGCACACGATTAACGTTGTCGTCAACATAGGTGGTTGAAGGTCGTCTTGGCGTTGCATCATCCGTGGGGTCTTGTCGGCCATCTTCAAAACGCTTAATCCACTTGAAAACGGATGTTTTCTTCAGAGCATTATCACCGTAAACAGCTGTCGACATCACAGTGATTTCCTGATAACTTTTACCGCACTTCACCAAAAATTTGATGTTGTTTCCTTGCTCCGTGATTTCGTCAATTTCTATTTCCCCAAACAGTAAAAACAAGGGCAACAGAAACTAACAGGACTAGTACCATACGCACAGCTCGACGATCCGCCAAGCGCAGACGGCTCATTGGGTTTCAGGCAACCACTGCCGCTAGTGGGCGGGGCTAGAATCCGCACCATGGCCGCTAGATTGTATCAGTTCGCGAATTTATTGGATCGACTTGCTTGCCCGGGAATCGAACCCTGGCCCTCCGGCCAGTAGTCCAACGCTGTTGGAGAACCGGTGTTAGAGTTCACCCGTTACCGGTGTTAGAATTCAAGAGTTGGTAAAATATTAAAATAGGGGTTTAATCAATATTTTTTCGATGTAGTTCCAGTTTTGGTTAAACGGGTTTTGGTAATTTGACTCCATACGCACATAGCAAAATGTTGGTGGGGAAGGTGACCCTTTTGGACGTATCTTTCCGAGTACATCAGATTATGTAATGGAAGAGTGGATGTACACAACTTCATTTTCGATCGAACATAATATTTTGGCGAATCGATTTGTAATATTAGTCTTATATTAAAAAAAATAGTTATAGACGTTTTGCAGACACGTAGGCACTTTCGGCCTGCTTTCGGAAGTACCACTGACTTCGAGGAGTAAAATTATAAAAGCGATTTTAGTTATTGCTCAGTGTATGCCTTTACATTTGTAGTAGTATGTGTTTAATACTGCATTTTTATAGTTACTTTTTGTGCATTTTATTCAACCATCACGAAACATACTTGTTTGCTTGAGGTAGGGGAACGTTTTTCAATTCTAGTGCATATTAGGTAAGTGCTTATGCTTTTAACCTAATGAGTGACTTTTTGCCGTATGAATTGGAAAAAAATAATGTACGGAGTTGAATAATTATATCTCATCTATTCGATGCATCACTTTCATAATTAATTTGTCATCTGTTAAAGTGTTTTCGTAAGAGTTTTTACATATGCTCTTGATGTTCTTTCATAGATTTTTGGTGTGGGTTTTAACAGAAGGTTTGGTTATGGCTATGGTTTGCTTTCGTGTTGTTCACGTGTCATTTTTGTACTGCATCACATAAAAGCTGTGAAATACTGTCGCAGTAGCCGCCACCAAATGGCGCTTCCTCTAATCATGTCGCGTTGTCACACGCTACACTCCGTGTGCATCCGGAGTAACGTGACATTGGATGCTATCGAAGGTTCGAGTCCTGAAACTTCCCATTTCACTTTTTGTTGTTATGTTAAAAGGATGAATTTACGTTCCGACGAATTTTGTTCAAAATACATGAAGGTTTCCAGCCAGATCGCATGTCGAAGTATCGATTTCGTTAAAGTTCATACGAGAAGTTTGCTACGGGCTTTCTTCTCTGTTTGAATATCGGTAACTAACGTGGAGTTCGTATCTTGGAGGCTGCCTATCGTGTGCCTGTGTTGCAGCGCTGAATATTTCGCCCATGAGTGTACATAGAGTACAAAAGGACTCTTTGGGCTCAAGGAGCGTTTATCTACTCTACTTGTTTCAATAGAGTCACGTTCGCGGGTTCTTCTGTTTAGCTCGTCTCAAGTGATAGTGCAGGTGTGATACATTTCTTGTCATTTATTTATCGTTTGAAGAGTAAATATTGCGTATTAGCTTACCTGCGTGCATAGCTGTGTTTCGTGTTTGAATGAATCGAAGCAGCTGGTTTTTCCGCTTTGGAATAATGCCTAGGATTGATTGATTGATTGATACTCGACTCGTGGTTTTCAATGATAGGATAAACTGGTGTTAATCATTAATGCATGTGAATACCTATAGGGTTTATATTGTACATAGTTTTGAATTAAAAAAAAAATTATTGTTAGCAGGTCACCGACTACGGTACGTGCAAGTACGACACTTACTGCAGGCTATTCACAAATTCACCACATTTATTCCCTTGCGTTTGTCGAGAAGGGTGAGAGAGCCTCCCGAACAAAAATTACCGCTTTCGGTATCTCCAATAAAGAAATAGTTGGGAAGCTGGTCCAAATTTATTCCAATCAGTGGCCCTAGTAATTAACTAGTTCTTATCAAATTTTTCAATTGTGATCACTTTCAGGACGTGGAGCATCATTATTTTATGTTACTCGAGAATTACAAACTTATCCGAAGAAAAGGTCATGTTAATTTTCAACGTTCGATAATTTGATTTTAAATTAAACAAGAAAGAACCGAAAACTCGTGCGATTTTTTTATGATCGTCTAAGAATTCATAAGCAGAATATAAACTTTGGAGAAAAGTCGCTCGTGGTAAACGGCCGAATACATTCGCGAGCACGAAACGCAACTGAGCGTCGAGGGTGGCCTAAGGCAGATAAATAAGGGGTAATCTCATTTGGATGGGGTACGGGTTTCTCTTTGTGCTGGTGTACGAACCAAAGTACGGCCAGCGATAATGCATTCGTTAAGCATGCTTGGTATAGGAAACATAAAAAAAACACTTCGATACTAACCTTTCTCATTTTCCTCGGTTGCCCTCGTTGGTTCACATAATAATGTTTTCCATATTCGCCTAGCAACAATGCCAATGGATTCTCATATTCGCGCGTGACATAAGGTTGAAGGAATTCAAGATATGCAAGGGAAATATTCAACTGATAACTGACTTAGATAAGGTTCTGAGGAAGACTGTTGTAGAATCCTGCTTCATGCCTTCCAAAGAATACTTTATAAATAGACGTGAGGTTCAGTACTCAAAGTTGTCCACACTCTGCATTATATGGCCACAGTTTCGTTATTTTTCGTATCCACAAGGCATAAAGTGAAGCCAAAACCGATTCGTTTTAAAAACTAAAAAATGAGTTCTGAACCTCATTTGCAATTTGTTTTTTTTTTTGGCGGTTGACTCGTATTTGTGATTGGTTTTAACTTGAGTAATTAAATGTCATTTTTAATTATGATAACAGCTCATGGCTTTCTATCGTATTTTTTTTCTATTTTTGACTCTCCGAAAAATGAATTGCTAATTTATTATTCCAAGGAGGCTAGAGGTTGATTTACAAGATTTTGAATTGCCTAACATTTTCACTCAGGGAAACTTTCTCCGAGATTCATCTCGTTTAATCAACTTTGCCTTCTTACATTACATGGAGTATTCATTCCGCGTATTAATCGCTCTAAGAGCCTCCATCTCGTCGAAACTAATATGCAAATAAGCTCTTATAAAATTTCCGACTGCATCCATCGTCCCTCTCGCAGAATTGACTGAGGGATGATTCCCATAATCGAATCATCGTCTACCTGCTACTTTGAAAACTTCTTTTCCTCAATTATCTACCTTAAGTTTATTTTTTAATTTTTTCAGGCATCTGTTTCAGTTTTGCGTATTTTCTTCCCATACCGTCTTTCTTTTTTTATATGTACTGACAGTATAAGCCATTGCATAATTTTTACGTACGAGTAATAATGTGGTAATGTGATTGTATTTTAGATTTGCCTGTGTGTGAGAGTTCATTAGACAATTTAAGTTTCTGGCTCGTTTTAATTTTTAAACTATTCCATGTTTTTATCGATTTGAACTTCGAAAACCTCCGAAGCAAGTTACCGAATGCATAGTATATGTTTATTTAAGAGCCATACTCAATGGAAAGAAATTTGGTGAAAATAATAGATAGGATTTCAATTAAAGGAGTGCTCCTCTACTTAAAAAATATCAATGATGATGATTTATTATGATGATCCGGAGTTCATGAATCTGGTGCACTCCGATGGTTCCACGCAAGCAATCGGACGGAGTGGTATTTGCGACTTTCACATTCAAACTTGCAGAAGAGACTTGCGAAACAAGTCATTGATTTTGTCATGGGACAAAACGACACTTTTAGAGAGAAATAATATGGGTGACGTCTGCGATAAAAATGTCGCCAAACTGTTACTTAGGAAATGTGTAGACAATTCGCGAGCTATTACGAGCTTGAGGATATTTCACATGTACCAATGGTTTCTGAACATCTTTTTGAGAATAATTGACCTTTTTGTTTCCAGTTCAGAACGTATTTAAAATTTTAAAATCATGATTTATATCCTAGAATTCGTTTCGAGCTCGTCTTAAATATGTATAGCATTCACCACGTGGTTTCCGAAGTTAAAAAATGCTGGACCCTATCGCCCGATCGTCTTTTGGCCACGTCCCGCTGTCTTCTTTTGTCTCGCCATCACAATTCCTCAGCCCGCTCTTTCTATCAACACATCCGTCCAAGCATACGCCTTCCCTCCCCTTTTTTAATCTCTCCCGGACCCTCTTCACTTCGCGTATTCCTCAATCCGTCTCGACTCCACCGGCCCCAAATCTCCCTCTTTCACTCTCGCCCCGTCCCTCGCCTCCTCATGTGTTTGTTGTCCCTCAACCCTTCATCCCTCCTCCAGCCCTCCCCCGTCGACTCCACCTCGCCACCGCTTGTCGTGAATCGCAATGCCTCCGACCCAACCCCTCCGCCCGCCCGCCCCTTCCTGCCACTCTCCCCGTGCACTCGGGCCAATCTCGTTTATTATTCACGGCCGTCTTCGCAGCCTCCCTCCCCGAATCGGTATCATCTCACACCTGCCCTGTTTTCGGAAATCCCCGGTCTCCTGTGGGCGACGTCCTCCACCTTGGGATTCGTGTGACCCCTTTGGAGAGACCCTTGCCCTCCCCCCTCTCATTCTCTCCCCGTCCTCTCCGCTTCCTCTCGTCTCTCTTCTTCCACCCCCACTATCCTCCTTCCCCCACCGGCGGACCTCCCTCTCCACCTCGCCCGCCCTCCTGGTTTGAAGGAGAGACTCCGGCGTCTCGGGTCATGGGGACGCGCTCTGGGCAGGTCTTGTGTGGGGGACGGTGGGAGGCATCCCCGATGGACCCCTGGTACCTGTCGCAACCCCCCATACCCCATTCTCATGAGCTCATCCCCGATGCCAGGGCCGATTCGGTCAGGTCTTTGCCCCGTCCACCAAAGGGATTTCTTTGCCTTCAGCGTGGCGGAGTGTGGTCTTGGCGGGCCTCAGAGAATTGACCTGTGAAAGGATCGGAATATGCCGTCCGGGTTAATTTGGTGGGCATAACACTTACGTGTATCTCTGTAGTAGTAGGCATGCATTCCGAGTAGGTAATGGGTATTTCGTTGTCGTTACAGATTCCGGTGTACGTACTCCGTTATGGGGACTATGCAGTTGGAGATTCAAATTGCTACTGCTATTCGGGATGCAGTAAGGGTATGGGTGTCGGAATTATGGCATAATAATTAACGAATAATCGAAGAAACATTTGGAGGGAACAGGTTTTTTACAAATCATGCATTTCCTTAATTATTAGTGTGCTCCATCGGTTATAGATTCACTCTTTCCAGTTGTATAACGTAAGATATTTGTCGGCCTTTCCGCTGGAAGGACGAAAATTGATTAAATTAGTAAGAACAGATCCATGTTGGTGAGTAGAGATCGTACGACATTGAAGTATTTTATAAAGCTTAGGAATTATTGAACGCACTAGGTCAAGGGAGAGAGTAAGGAACTGTGATGTAATTAAAGAATTAGATTCTTGACACCTTAAAACACCACCTCCGTCCTTCGTGGGTGGGGTTCTTCGAATAGGAGAGAGCGAGAAGTAAAATAGTCCCCTTATGACCTAGTGATACATTATGCATTCTTGCGATCCCAGCAGCTGTTATGAAGTCCATTGGTTTTCTTTTTATTACATGGGCTAATAGTTGTTGACAGAAGTCTGTTTAACTAATCAATGCAAGCATCTATGCATACCCTTCGACTACTTCATACCTCTGTAGGTATTTAATATGGGCTCCAAAAGATTACTAACTCTTTTTCAACAAATAAAAATGTTTTACTTAAATTCTTAAAGCTCTGACCAGGAATCCATGCTGGAATAAAATAGAGGAACATTAATGTCTTGAAAATAGCAAAAATGTGATGAATTTAGAACAAGGGACATTGATATTCTGTTTATGGCCATCTCACTACCATACAGGCATTTTCCATTTCGTTTTTCCTCGTCCCTCTTCTTGGTAGTAGTCATTAGGGGAGAAAACCCACTGCTGAGGTCGTTCTTCCGCTGTCTTTAATTATCATAAAATAAAAATAACATGCTAAATTGGGTGGTCTTTCGCGAAACTAGCTACAGAAAAAGCAAAACAGGAAGGGCAGCGTGTACGTCTTCCACCGCTCTGTCGTGACTTTGTAGGCGGTAGTTTTCGCATCACCTTCACCATTACCTGCCCCGCTGTTTGTTTTCTCTCAATCCTTAACTTTAAAACCATAGAGGGTTGAATTTTATCGGTCTTTAGTCTATTTTGGGACTCATAGGTACTAATTGCATTGTCCCTTCGATTTTGCGATGGATAATGTGCATGGTTCAGATGAAAAAAATATTTAAGTCTTTTTTCAACTGTGGTTTTGAACCTTTTTCTGACATTATAGTAGTGAAATTACCCTTTTAATTGTGATATGTTTTCGTATGTATTTCCTTTATGTAAGGGGTGTGGATTTTCCCATTTTGGACGGATTTCAAGGGATGGGTGTGATTAAAAAATCTCGTAAGTTCTATGCATGGAACCTCTCATCTTCACCAGCGTTTATGGCGGGTCTGTTAACTTGAATTTTTAATGTGATTATGTCTGTACCAAAAATTTGGCTAGTTTTTTCCTCCCATCGCAGCATTTTGTGATAACTGTAATGGACTGAGGTATTTACGTTGTCCTCCAGCTTATTAGTTCTTCTCCTTGGTGAATTTATGGGCTTAATCAATTTGAAGTCACGACAAGACGGTAAGATTTGGGCATCTTTGCCTTTGTGGGGAAATTAGGTCTTCTGAAATGCTTAAGAGGAACATTATAAAAATGGCGTGCATTGAAGACTGAACTGAACACAGCCGTCCATTCCATGTCCTTTATCTATGGTACCATTCCGATTCCTACGATGTCCCATAAAATCGCACCGCTCAAAATTTAGAGGTGGCGTTGTTCTATGGTATCATCCGGGATTTGAGCCAAGCACTCCAGTCAATGCCCAAACGCTCTGTCCACCAGGCTACAACCCTTTTCCAAAACCATTAACTATTAAGAATTATTCCGGTGTGCTGGACTTGAAATAATGATGGACAAAATGATGTGGCTTCAGACTTAATGCCTCTGATGTGTTTTCCATATTTTTGTTTTCGTTTTTACCTTCCTTTGTGATGCTGTAACTCATTCATTCATTCATTATTTATTCCTTCCGGAGAATATTGGACTGCAGGCCTCCTTTCTTTCGTATTAGGTGCTAAATCGCTTTCTTCCTGACCTTAAGCCCATCTTTTGTATAAGTATGTGGTACTTCTTTATTTGGCTTGCGTATTTGTCCATGGTTTTTACTTGTGGGATATGTCTTGTTATTATAATCCATCGATTTGGTTCTTTTCCATAAAATGCTCTGAAATAGTTTCTTTCCCTTTTACTCTTCCGTAAACCCTCTCCAGTCGCACATTATCCTTCCATTTGATCTTCAGCATCCACCTCAAGCTCCAGATTACCAAGGCTTTTATCCTTCCCTGGAATTATTTTCCCATAAATCCCATGTTTCTAATCTATGAATTACCACATCAGACACTGTCTGACGCTGATGTTTTCTCGTTCTGCGCTTTTTGGTTTCTTGCTGTATCATCGGTGAGCATACGCAGTAATCGCTTTTTCACAGTGTACGAGTATGTCCTCTAAATTTGAGCTATTTTCTGCGGTTTCTTACATTTTACGTTTTGTCACCGTTGGTAGGTGAATGATTCCATTTGTTCTGATTTCTCCCCAAATAACGAAATATTTGCCCTCATCGTCACCAATCCGTGCATAAGGATTTTTGTTTGTTTTGTTTTGTCGAGTTTCATGATGTACTTGATCCATGGTTTCAAATGACGCCTGTGGGCCTTTTCAAGATCCTGACATGAAAGCCAAGCTTGTAATTAAACTTGTTTATGGACATTAGTCTATTAAAAAATAAAAGTGACAGAAACATCTCATTTTTATAAAGTCATTGCGTCATATTTTTTTGTTCGGGTCTCAGGAAGTCTTTGGAGCGAATGGAAAACATTTCGGGTTCGGTGAAATCTCATCGTTGACTGCGAGTCCAAATTAAGGCATTCCTGGCCAACGGCGAGATACCGCTCGCTACCAAATTTATCTCTCCTGGAACGTTGCTTTCGGAGGAGGTAAGAGCATCCTTTTGGAGAAGAGAGGATGTGGAGTTTGGAAAGATATGGCAATTCAATTGGAATACTGAAAAAATGAAAAAAGCTGTCGATTCTGTTTTTTTAGGGAATTTAGCGATCGAGGACCGCTGCAAGCAAAGAGTGGTTTGAACTGCAAGTACATGTAAGTAAAGTGTTCCTTCGAGACAGCCAGAACTTTCGAATACGTATAGAAGTATTGGAAATTGAAACTTTACGAGTACTTCTAAGTTATCCTCGGAAATTCATTATTGATCTTTTAGTTCAAAGATTTCCGAAGAAAGTCGTCGAAATATCCATATCTTTAAGTGATAAAGTCGGTTTCAGTATTCCCATTGCATTTTAGATCTGCAAACTCGAGAATTCCTTGAATTTTTCAAGTGTCAAGTTGTAATGAGCTTGATTATTCATAGGATAGATTTACGGACGCCCACAAATTGCACTTTTCTCGTGTTTATTGGATTTTTTCTAATGTCTGCCGACCGTTGAATCTTCTTGTCGCTTTACGTTCCAAATTTTTCAATAAAATATTCGTTGTGTAGCTTCGTATTTTATTTCGTTTCATGTTTCGGGCGAAATATCTAACTTAGTTGAACAGTTACTCAATTTTGTACATATAATATCGTTGTTTGGCTTCCTTATTGTAATGAACGTTTGACTTTCAGGATGTTTTTTAATGATATAGTTGTCTTCGCTTTACAGCCAAATTATGTCTAAATGCCGATCCTGATTCGAATTGTGTGTGTGATGTAAAGGGTGTCACGTGCATAATGGTTGCGGGGGCGCTATGAAAGAGAAACAACTTTCTAATTAAGCAAGTTTTCGTTAAGCTTCAATGTCGCCTTGAAGTCTCAAAATATACTGGAAATATTTTATCATGATAAAAAAAGGATCGCCTGCGCTGTAAATAGAGTATTCCTGTTGAACAGGATCCGGATCCCTCGGTGTCCGGCCGATTGATTTAGCCAGTTAAGCTTCCGGGACCTTCTACACTTCGAAATTAAAATCTCAGTCAAGGGAATGAATTTTACACTTTGGCATTGTTGCTTTGTGGAGTGTTCCTGAATTAATTTTTCTGTTGGACAGTCCTGAAGAGACACCAAATTTTAGGAAGTACTATTACTCTCTATCATTTGTTAGTTCGTGGAAAGTGATAGAGATGAAGTGAATTAACGAACAAGTGTCATCCATTTTTCCTTAATCGAATCTGTAAATATAAATTGGTACGGGTTTCATTTCTGAGAGCAAAATTAATTGTAAGTCAATCATTTATGGCGATGGCCAATTAAACTATGCATTAGTTTAAAATTAGTTCTTCTTCTTTTGCTACTTTTAAAGCAAAAATCACTGACGGTGATATTTTGCAAAATCGGATAAAAAACCCGAAATGTATACATTCCTCTCTATCGCTTATTCTATTAGTTGGCCTTAGGCGCTGGTTGTTAGGCTACTACAAGTGATTCTGTGGTAAGGTGATAATTTGATTACTGAAGTAAATGTGAAGAGGAGTCGGGTGCCGATGTTATTAAAGACGTTAAATATTCTAGGGGACGAAATGTGTGCTTCTAAATGTGACCTCACTAGGTATTAGAGCCAAGTGGTCTCCGGGTTTTTTTTTTGGAAAAACACCACCGCACCACGTAACAGATTTGCATACTTCATACACCGCTCCACTCCATCCACTCTCGCATCCCCACCCGGCAGTTTAACATGAATCGCGATTTCGGGCGGGACCCTCTCGCCTTTTCCACGCAGACAAACTCGACAAATAGGATTTTGCACTTTATATTTCGGAAGGTGGCTGAGGTCTCCTTCCATCCCACCTCGCTCCCCCCCTCCATCCCGCGCGCCTCAATCCACCACCCAATCCAGACGCCCCGCCACCCACGCCAACACCCTCCCCCTCCGACGGCCAAGGAACGCCCATTTCGGCTACCTCCACGCACACGCCTCCCGTCATATACGACGTGACCCCTCCTTCCCGCTCCCCCATTTCCGTTCCTGGGACCCCCTCTCTCTTTCCCGGCCCCCGTCACCCGCGCGTCAACATCCCCTCGCCTCCCTCCTTCCTCTCCATCGGCCACATCGCGACCGCATCGGCTCCCTCGCCCGACGCGCGGCCCCACCTGCCTCGCCGCCGTGAATACCAATCGGTCGGGATCGCCGCGCGGTCGCACGACCCCTCATGCGACTGTGGAGGGAGAGCGAGAGGGTAGGCGGCCGCCCTTCCCGGACATCGCGCGGCGGAGGCCAGCCTCGGCCGCACTCCTGGCTCCACGTGCCCCCTCGTCGTTCGCGGGGCGTCGTCTTCAGAGTGCACCCCCTCCCCACGCACAGTCCCCGTCCCCTTTGTTACTGAGGGTCGCAGGCTCGATTGTTGACGCTGGTGGGCTGGGTGGTCCGGATTGATGGCGGCGGATGTCAGCGTCGCGGGAGGTTGAGGAGATTCGGTGAAAACTTGTGTTCCGGTTGTTCGGCGTTGGCTCCAGGAAGCCGACGTCTTAAAAGAATACCTGCTAATATAGGCCCGCCTTTTCATACTGATTGGTAATTTTTGAACTTTGCACTGCGTTGAGGATCAGTTATAAGTACATTAAGCCGTTCGCCAGTTATCGTGATTTATTTTTGTGTTGCAGTTTCAGTTTGTAAGGCACAAACTTAAACTGCAGCCCAACTAAACTAAACTAAAGCAAAACGAGGTCATACTTAATTTTGCTGAATGAACAACGGTAATCTGAGCAAAATAGTCCTATTGTGTCGGCTTGACAGTAGTGTATAATAAAGACGTACTTCATATAAACATGTGTGTTTGGAGAATGACAAAATGGATGGACTTGAATGCTAGTGTTTGTAGTATTATTCAATGAGGTATTTACTTGAGGATCTTCCCTATGCATGTTTTATGTGGCATGAAATAATCCTGCCCGAATTTCTTTAAGAGCAATAATTTCCACTTATAATTGTGACATGATCAGGATTGTCGGAAATATTTTCGCGGGGGATAAATGCTGAAAAACAACCATTTAAGTCAGCGAAATGATACCTACGTAAACCCCCCCGAGAAAAACTATCCTACCTCCTTTTTCTGATTACGAATAAACGGATCATCTGAAAATATGCATCCCTGTAATGCCCTTATCGTGTAAGAGTGCTAATTAGGGCATAGCATGTTATTTGACGGGACCTAACGAGACGAAACGAATCGATTTGTGATTGTCCTCCACCCTCAATGATTGGGGTTATTGGATATTTGCGTGAGATATAACTGCACGATGGTGACTTTGAAAAGTCTGTGTAGTTGAAGACTGTAGAAAAACTGTATGAACTTTGGGCATAAGAAATCTCCATATTTGGACATTCTTCCACCTTTAAAAACACAGTGTGAAACTTATTAAGAATGTGGATGAGAAAACGGTGGGACGTCATACAAGTAATGAGAAAAAAATGCAAATAGAAAGGCGCTCAGTAAGTACTAGGAACCCGTGCTTCCTGGTGATAATTGTGGCATCAGTTAACTTACAATTCATTCTCATGCCACTGTTTCTGAATCATTATTCCCATCCTTGGCCAAGATAAATTGTAAAAACGATTTGGGGCAAATATTTTTTGACATGGCCCAACTTGAAAGTTAATCGGAATTCTGGGAAGTAAGCTCCAGCTTCAGTTTATAATAGTCTGATAAAAATCTTCCTGGGGATCTATGCTAATTATATCTGAAATATTTTCTCCTTTCAAGCTCCACCCGTAACAACACCGAATAGATGTAAGAACTCGATTGTAACAAGCCTAACCGCTCGAAATTATATACCTTCGCCATCTATCGGAGTTTGCCATTCAGACCCCGTTGGTAAGGCCTTTCAGTGACCTGGCGCATATTATACGCGTATTTAAATACACAAATCGACTTTCCGAGACAAAAAATGTGGTAAACTAGTGGGCAAATCGACGAAAAATAGTGCACGTTTTAATATGCGCCCGTGCATTGTTGTACGTGTTTAATGCAGTGAAACCGGTGCATTTTAAATTATCTGAAAGTGCATCATAGAAAACGACCCCTGAATCATACCCAAGACGAGTCGGTGCCATCCTCACGCAAAACTATGGCGTTCACCCGCTTGGGCGTGACCCCTCTCCCCCCACTGTCCGGCGTGTCCTTTCCCCGCGTTCGTCTCCCGCCATTAGCCTTCCTCTCGCCGTCGTCCATCCTCCGGCACCCCGCCACCATTTCCAAACCCCCCCTCTCCTCAACTTCTCTCAGTCACTGCCCCCGGGCCCCCGCTCCTCCTGCTCACTCGTCCCACCCACCTCGACCCCCCACTCCTCTCTCTCTCTCTCGCTTTGTTCTTAGTTCTCCCCCCCCCGCCGCCTCTCCTCCCCCTATTCCCGCCCCCTGCTTATTGTCTTCTCCTCCATACTCCAGCGTCCCCGACCCCTCTACCCTACACTTCCCTGTAGTCTTCCCCTCAATGCGCCTCCTCCTCCTAGCCTCCATTCCCCCGTCCCCTCTTACTCATTGCCTCCCGGATCCTATCTCTTCCACTCTTATTTCTTTTCTCCTAAGCACTTGCCTTTTTGCACGACGCGCACCAACTACGCAAAGTTGTTCTCCCTGCATGGAAAATTTGAATGCAAGCTTCGGTGGAAGTGAATACACGAAGTTTCAACTCCTAGCCGTCTGCGTGGTGTTAAGTATATATTTTTAGCGCCGGTCTCAGTTTTCGTTTACGTTGCTTGATTAAAAAAAATGCAATCTCCGGTAATTTCGTGACTTCAGCTTTTAGATATTAGTGAGGGGTGTTGATTGGTTTCTAAACTTGAGGAAATGGAAAAATTATCTTGAGGCGTGCAAAGTGGCTTAAGGATATTTTTAAGTTACAGTTTATTGTTGTAAACTACCTCTAAGCAGAAAATTGTATGCAATTAAAAAAACAATGGTTTGGAGATCCTTTAGAGTTTATTAAGCACGTGACTGGTGGAGAGTAGGATTCTGTCATCTAGGTGATAACATCTGCTCACATAGCTGTTTGGAGACTTGAGAGAGCTGTTATGGAAATATTTAAAGGATGATTTTCTCTCAATTCAATCCATTTCTCCAGATTATTTTTCAGCCGGTCATATTTTACTAATCGAGTGGTAAATATTTGCGTATGGGTCGGCCAGAATGTTTTTCGACGATGATTAAGTTCTCTTGCATTCAGTCGCCAAGTCAGAATAATATCGGGGATATGTCTGCGTTGCAACCTTTCAACGGAGGGATGAATGTGAAATTGATACGGCTTTAGTCATGCTTGCCTGACATAAACCGCACTTGAAGCGCATTCCAAAGCGTATGCAAGCGCGTATTTGATTGGTTCTTCCGCAGTCACGTCTAGCTATCTTCCGCTTTTCGTCCCGAAGCTTCGACAGTATATGTCCCCGTCTGATAGCCTGGCCATTCGCATTCACGTAAAGGTGTTTAGAATGGTAATGCGTAAATGTTGTATCATAGTGGAAATGGAATGGGTAAATTTTAGTTTTGCATTCCCGATTTCCCGTTTAGAATATGCTATAATTGGGCCGCCATTAGTCCAACTTTGGGCACTTTTCTTGTATGGATTCGCTACCTGCAGTATAGCCGGAAATGACGTCTCATCATGGACATTCGGAGTATTTACTTTTTAAAATGTATATGAAGGTTATGTAGTGGTGATGTGAAGATTATGTGAAAATAACCGACGGTTGAGACCACGGTTAAATTCATTCATTAAGGTAGTGAAGAAGTTTAAAACATTTTTTTTAATAATGACGATTTTGCGTTCCACAGAATAATGTAATTTAAGTAGTCTCACTTCACTGTAGCATCTTCAGGAATCTATTGCAGTGAAACTAGTGGAATAAGTACAAAATTCAGTGGAACACAAAGTTGTTATTGACATCTTGAAATGTCTCTCTGATCATTCATTAATTTGCTTTCTCTGTTCCTAGTAGTTGGGAAAGCATAGTACTCTTATGTGTGGTTAACATCAACGCGGGGACTTCAACGGAAGTGCGCACAGTGAACACATTTTACCATTTTCTTGGTGATGTGTCTGTTTACATGGTTGCTGATGTGCTTAGAGGTTTGTGAGCTCGAAGAATAGAAATTGCTAAGTGGAGCAACACAAAATTTCATTCTGGATGTTTTTATTAAGGGTTGGAGATCTGATTAAATAAATTTCGCCATCATTTACCGACCATAACTGATGTTTTACTTCGGGTCTTGTGACTGTTTCGTATTTTTTTTCTTGGTTATAGTGTCATAATTCGGAATAACGTCTGATTGCTGAATTGTAGAAACAATTTTTTTGGCATACTAATCGTGGATTAAAAATGTTCTCCCCACATATTGCATTATTTTGGAAGTTTTCTGTATCATTCAGTGTATTATTAAATACCCCCATAAGCATAAAATCAAGTTTTCTCGGCCGATGTAATTCATTATCATAATATACTACTGTTAGAAATCTAAAGACCTTTCTGGACAATTGGAACATTAGAACATTAGAAAATTTACAACGTGTCTGGTTTACGAAAAGCAGGTAATACGAAACACAATGGGTTTGTTTTTTAAGGTATTCTGAAATCGGGGGAAATGAACACACGAATGGATGCTGTATATTTACAATGAAAAAAACCTTGATCGAAGTCCCTCATGAGAAACTGATATAAAAACTAGGATACTATGATATTATTGAGAAGGTGACCAACTGGATTAGGGAATTATAATCAAACTTTAAACAAAAAGTCTCCGTCGATGGTTTCATTTCTTTAGATTTAGCTCTAACTTCAGCATTGCCACAGAGTTATTGGTCCACTACTTTTCTTCCCACAGATATAGATCCCCTACGTTTCTTGATATACATTAACGACCTAAGTTCCCACAGCAGCGATCTTAAATTTTTTGCATACGACACAGTGATTTACAGAGAAGTGAGGACACCGGCAGATTATGGCCTACTCTTGAGATTGAGACCGGATTGGTGTAAGGAATTTAGAATTAAATATCTGAAAATTTACTGGACTAAAATTTTGGAATAAAAAAACAAGAGGTCTATTGTGGGATCGTGGGAAATGGATGGAATCCAATTAAACAGCGTGAAAGGTTCCAAGTTTTACACTGTCATCAAACCCGTCATGGGGTACACATCGGAAGAATATGCTGGTCAGATTTATATGAGATAGGTTTCATCAGACGGGTTGTAGGAAAATTGAATGAAAAAGTAGGAGAGAAGGGGTAAATCCGCACAAAATTGTAATGCCAGTCCCAAAAAGGCAAACTGCGATAATTTTTTTTAGGCTGACTTAGATAACCCATCCCATGGATTAGGATGCAAATTAATATAGATGGAAAAATGAGAGATACGCCACCTTAGTAATATACTATATACGTGAAAATAAAGTTCGAGCGGAGTGAATATTGATCGCTCCCCATGATTTGAAATACTACGGTCCGAAAAAAGGGGAGATTTCGGCCCTACTGGGAAGCCTTCATTCCCGCGGAGGCTAGACACATCTGCGTCGGACTTGTTGCCTCGAGAGCCTGACCCTGGGCCGCGAAAAATGAATATCAGCATGAGGGCGACCGGTGGGCATTATGGCGGGAGAGATGGGTGGTTGGGGTGAGGGGGCGACTAAGGGAAAGTGCTCCGCAGTCCCGGCGCTAATTTTCCGTATCAGCATCCAGAGTCAGTCCCGCGTGGCGAATTATACGGCCGTTCGTGCCGAGAGTGCACCGCCTTGCCGGCCGGCTGCCGAGTGGGGCGGCCCTGGAAACCGCGCCCGCCGCCGCACGGGTGCCCTCTCTAACACACACACACCCCTCCCTCTCGTTAGTCCGCTGCCATGTTGCGGCCGTTGTTTCTCTTTCCCTCTCTCGTCACCTCCCTTTCTTCCCCCCGTTTGCTCCTTGGATTATGGTCGGGAGACACGTGTGGTGGAAGAAGGCTTTATCTGCTAGACGTGAGCTGAAGCTCTTAGTCGGAAAGAGGCCGATAAGCACGGAGGCCTTGACCTCGCAGCCCCCACGACTGTTGCCCCCTTTCTGCTTCTTCCTCCTGTGACATCCTCCCCTCTTCACCTTATCCTTGCCGCGAGAGTCCCTCATTATTGTGAAGTTGCCGAAATTAATTGGTTTCAGTTTGAGTGTTCCTCCGGTTGCGAATGACGATATTTGTTTTAGAATTTCCTTTTCCCGCTGCTGGAAAACATGAATAGCATTTTTTTAATCGGTGTATATATGATCAATCAGTAATTTTGAATGATTTTGTGCATTAAATGCATCTTCAGTTCGTAAAATCCGTCTATTGAGGATATTCCTGTATTTTCTTTGATACTCTCATGTTGGTGTTACCAATATGAGTCGTCCGATGGGTGAAAAATTCTTTAGAATAGTTAGAGATAGTGAATTGGGATGTCGAACGGGTTAAAAGAATTTTTTTGTGATGGGAAAACTTCCCGTTGTTTGAATTGAAGTGGTGGAGGGACATCAGCCGCGGAAGAGTCGACAATTCTACTCTGGAGTTGCTGACTTCTCGGTTATATCCTTATGGCTTTACATTTTTACTCTTTCTCAATTGTTAATTACGAGTTTAGATTTAAATTAAGATTAATTCAAGTAGAACCCCTGATATGATGATGAAAAAAATAAACACAGTAATCAACCCGAAGGTTGGTTTGGTAGGTGATGGTAGAGCTCACCCAGTACTAAGCCCAGCGGCGTGTGAATATTCACACATCAGGGTAGGGGGGGCAGTTCTTTTCCCTGTGCCGGTTATGGTTTCCCAGGAAGATCTGGTACCCGAAAAATCACATAGCTTGGGTGATATGATGATATGACCCATTATATGGTTCGCTTCCAATTTATTACAGCTTCTTATTCTACATTAACAAATATGGAACTTCGGTAAAATATTGTAAGGCTAGATTTTTTAAGTAAACCATAACGTGGTCGCTGAAGCAGGAGGATAGACGTAGATTGGAGGCTTTTGAAATGTGGGTGTGGAGAAGAATGGAGAAGGTGAAATGGACCGAAAGGAAAACAAATGAGGAAGTACTAGAGATGGTGGGTGAGGAGAGGGGTTTGTTGAGAGAAATCCTATGGAGGCAGGAAAAATGGATGAAAGGCGTATTGAGCGGTAGTGGAATGTTGAAGAGGGTAATAGAGGGGAGAATGTTGGGCAAGCGAGGTAAGGGCAGGAACAGGGTAGGGATGTTGGACGGGATGAAGGGAGGAAAGAAGTACACCGAGATGAAGAGGGATCTGATATAGATTAGTTTGCTAGGTGGGGAGTCACAAAAATGTGTATTTGATAGTTGTGTCCATCCAAAAACCTACCTTAAACGGTAGATTACCTAATAATAATAAAACACAGTATTCAACCCGAAGGTCGGTTTAGTAGGTGATGGCAGATTTCACCCAGTTCTGAGCCCGACAGCGTGTGAACATTCACATATCAGGGTAGGGATGGCCAGTTCCTTTCCCTGTGCCGGTTATGGTTTCCCAGGAAGATCTGGTACCTGAAAAATCACATAGCTTGGGTGATATGACTCATAATTTGGTTCGCTTCCAAGTTTGAATGGTTTTAGTAAAAAAGTATAAATGAAAATTCTATGTACCCATTGGTGTGCGAAATACTATGCTGATACTTTTTTATTAATCTTACCTTCCTCTCTTTTTGTTCACTTTCTGATATCAAAATCCCGTGAGCCTCTATGAGGAGCCGGAAAGTAGCTCTTCTTTCTCTTCCCCCTCTCAACCCCAGGTTGAAAAGTACTCATTCATCGTGTAAGAATATTGTGTCGTAATTTTTCTCTGAAAATTGTCTCCGAAATTATTCGTTTTAGTGTTTCGAGTCATTAATTCTCTATGCAAATATTCACTTCAGCTCTTTTCAAGTCGTGAACCAAGAATTCCTCTACTTAGTCTCTATCTTCTCTGCATTACAGTCCATTCTCTAAATCCTGGTACGTGGCTTTTCATTTTGACCTTAGGAATTCAATGTCAATCTATTCGTTCATTAGCGTCATCCGCTCCAGCGTTCACTATACTCAGGACGCCTAAGGAAAACTCATTTCCGTGTGCATTCCGCGTGTGAAATTGTGCATTGAGAAAAACAAAGGGTTCATTTTGACAGAAAATTCTTAATTTTGTATTAATTTCGATTTTTGTGTTAAAATTCCGTTCGACGATTTTTTTTCGGGGTGTGGTAACTTAAGCCAATATTCTAGTTCGGATACTGACCGGAGGGCAGGGTTCAAATCCAGTTGACTCAAAACATCCTCAGCTTGGATTAATATGTGCGATTTTTCTAATGCCGTAGTTGGTGGGAAATTATAGGCGGCACAGAGAAATGAATCTGCTGCACTGCACTGACGTGCGATTTTCACTCGCCTTTGGGCCTGGTACTGGTGGAGCTTTTCCCCCATGCATAAAATCAACCTTCATTACTTTTGTTTTTTTTTTAAACGCATCACGAAGTTCCGCATGCCTTTTGTGAAATCAAGGTTTTAACCCGTGGTGAACACATTTGGCAAAGTGTAGTAATTTCTATTCGCGGGATTTATTTGCGAGGTTAGCATAGTAGTAGAGTTAGCATAGTGAACCCTGAACGTGATCTATTTTCTCTGGAGTATTTCGTTATTATGTCCTGGAAGTTGCTCATTTACAACTATAAAAAATCCCTTTCACCTATAGATTTTGTTGAGTGTGTTTTTTTCCTTTGTATTCCTCCCCGGTAGTCAGTTATTGCCGCTCTTCTGTGGTGGAAGCCACTCGCAGAAACCCGAATCGTATATTTTTGTAGTAATTTTTTTTAAATTTGCAAGGCGTTCATAAATAGGTAACAAGTAGCAACTATGAATGTGTGAAGGTGAAACAAATTGCAATTTATTTGATATGATATCATTTTGTAGGATTTGAAAACATTCTTTATCCTTTTGAAAGGTGGAGCGCATTTTATGCAGTGTAGGACGACTTGGGACATATTTGGTGGAATATTTTTAGTGAAAGACGAAAGAGAATACCTTGAATTTTTTTTATACTTGCCCGTTTTACTTGCAAACGTTCAAATTACGTCCTACCTATAATTGTTCTATTGATGAAATTATTTGAGCGTTTTTGAGTTTACTCGATAGTGTCCCTTAACGGTATGCCAACAGCCACACTAGAGGATCACAATGGATTGCATACCTTTTTGAAAATGACACCGGAGGCTCAAACAAGACAAAAAACTACTGATCAATACCGTTAGGACTGCATACTACGTACCTTACAGAGTGACCAAGCTAGTAGTCAATACCAAGTAGTGTTTACTGTATGATATTTACTGAACAGTTTGATGTGCTAAAGACAACTTCGCGTAAACCTACATGGAGTTGGTTCTGAATGCTCGACGAATACAACATTTAAACTTGATGCTCTTTGAGTTTATCGGAAATTACCGCAACCAGAATAAGTGTCGACAAGTTAGAGATGTAGTGAATATGTGAAGAACCATTACATAATTTCCAATAAAGTTCGCTGCGATTGCAATGATTTTGTGTCAGAAATAGTTTCAACAGATTACAATCAGTAGAGATTAATTAAAATTGGGAATTTTCCACAAAATAATATAATGATTTATTTTGTGGAAAATTGTCAATTTTAATTAATCATGATATTCCCCCATATCACGCCTAAAACATCTCTTTTTATCAGTAAAGATGACTTGTTGTGCTAAGAGATGAGGTCTTTATTTTAGCGTAGAGAATGAGCAAATGTTTTTTTCCATTCATACAGGTCTTCGCGTGGTAACTGTCCTCGTCTCCGTCCTCCGCTATCTTCTTAATTCTTCCATATTTTCCTTTCCCCTTGACTTTATCATCTAACTGGTTCCCCATATGTCCTCTTACTATCTTTATTTTAACCATTCCGTCTAAGGTATCCGCCAGCAAGTATTTCTGTCTTGAGCAGTGGTCTATCCAATTATACAATTTCTCTTCTTGTTTTTTTTGTCATAAACCTCTTCCCTTGCCAACTCCATTAGTACCCCTTCAATCATTATCTTACACCCAGCTAATCTTTTCTACTTTTCTATCTCTCCCCATTTCAAACTATTTCAATCTTTTTCCTCCTTTCTAATATTCATGTCCCTAATGTTTACGTCCGGGCTAGAGTGCAAATCTTTTCCTTAGCGTTCTTGTACATAATATAGTAGTTGTAATTAGAGGCTGCCAGTTACAGTTAGATTATTTTTGTCGTTAGAGATAGGCAATAGTTATTGGATAGCTGTGGTTAAAAGAAACCGGAAGAGGAATGAATGGAAGTGCGTCGCCTTCATTAGCATGTTAACGAACTGTGCCAAGAGGTCATTAAGTTGAACGTCCATCTGACAGGTGGAGTACTTCATTTGGAGTGCTCTCTACCCTACATCCAAGTAGGGATTGGAATTAAATCCTTACCGCTCTGTTCAACGCTTCAGGTTGATTTATGCTACCATATGCCCTACATGGGTGTCGGTAGACCGCTTCCCGACCTGAAATTCACTCATTCAGTATGGAGGGACTATATCCTTTCATTATGCTGCCGCTTGCGGTTTCCAATTCTGGGTTTCCATAAAACAGCATCGCTTGGTTTTTAAATGGAATTATTCAGAGCTTTCACTCAGAATTTGAACCCGGAACTGCCATGTGGCACGAACTCTTTACCCGCTATTAAATATGCTGGTGAGAATCGAGATACCACTGATATTTCCTGCACCACAATGGTAACTTTAAACGGGATCCATTTGATAATGATGGGACATGATACTGGACGTTTTAGTGCAACATCGCAATAGGAAGTCCTGGTTCCACTTCTGTTTCACGTACTATTATGTCAATCGTATTTGCCCATTGGTGGAGTTGAGGGGGTGGTGTATTTGACCGTGAATGGAATCCTATAGATTTTTTGAGTTAAATCTGGCCGTTGGAATTAAATAATTATGTGAAATTAACAGGATATCTGATAGATATTTAAACGTATTAGAAGATGTTGACTCAAGGCGAAAGAATCGCTCTGCGATCGTGAAGAACTTATGAAAATATTGGAGAACTTACTGGTGATGGTCATCGACAATCCAGACGAAACATGTCATTTCATGACACTCGAATTTACTTTTGCTTACAATTAAAATCAATAGTTTGTTAGGTTAAACGACCCGGGTAAAGTAAAGTGGCAGAATTACAAGCTTATGAAATCAAATATCGTATATATTTTCTATATATATATATATTCCGATTTTTACTGTGGCTTATTCTTTCAGAAACGAGAAGCAAAACTCGGTTATTTAGTGTTTGAAGTAAAATTTTTCTTTCACGAGTGTTTTTTGTTCTTTATTGGATTAATTGGTTTTTACATGTCAATGAGTTCGACATCTGAATAACTGCATACTGTGTCAACATACTCTAAGTGAGTCAATAGAATTTATAATATTCTCATTATTTAGTTGATAAAAAATTGATCCGTGGGTTCAAATGTTACATTCGTAAAGGGGTCAATTGCAATCTGTTACAACTGATCTCAGCTGCACGTTGTTTTTGGTTTTCAGTTTAGTAGATAGTCTACTTTTCATTGAAATCCAAAAGGTTAATAGGGATAAGCTGTTTTAATGAATCGTAAAACCATTTCTGATCATCTGAAAGGCGAACATTCGCATAAGGAAGGCTAATAGACACTACACTCCACAAGAGAATTCCTCGAATCTGCCGCCGAGGTAGTGATAGTGAGCCATCAGTCAGAATTGTCGCTAAAAAAATTGGAATTTGTCGCATCTCGCCGTTGAGACACTAAGAAGAAACGCAATCAAGAAAAACCGAAAACAGGTTATATTCCTTACGACCGCGTGTTCAGCCCCCATCACGAAAATGTGCTTCTGGGTTACTTCAAAAGAGCTGGTGATCTATTGCATGTGTATGTATGGCCTTTCAATGAAGGCTTTGGGAACACTGACTTATCAGCGTGCCTTTCACTATTTATTAAAGATTCTTCGGAACTTGAATGATAAGAAATGGCTGCGTTTGACGGGCGCTTTCATGTTTAGGAACACGTATATATCAAAACGGCGACTGGAGACCAAAGGTTATGAACTTAAATCGTGAAAATTCGACAATTTGTGCAGAGTTCAAATGAGCTAAAGTTGGAATTTTGATGCCTATAATGTTGATGAGACGGGAGTCAAGGCTGTTCATAATTCTTCTATGATAATTATTAATGCAAAATGGGAAAAACAAGTTGGTGCCGAAAAGTTTTGTGAAATGGTCACTCTTGATACGTGTTTAGTGGTAAATACAGCAGGGAAATGTGTCGCTGCTGTTCGTATTTCCGAGAAGTCACTTCCATGACCAGTTTCTTCTTGCTGTACTTATAGGCTGTATTGGGGCAGAATGGTTCCGGGTGGATGGATGTAAGGAGAGCTTTTAGAATGTGCCAAACATTTTTCCAAACAGATGAGGCGGAGCAAAGAAAGTAGTCATCTTGTTACTTTATAATCACGAGAGTCATGTTTATGTTCCAACTATTGATTGTTGGAAAAGTGAAGGAATAGTTTTGTTATATTTCTCTAGACCATTACATCCTCTCGAAGTTTAGCCCATTTAACAGATTAATGAACGCATCAATGGAGACTCTAGGCTAAAGAGTCACCCAGGAACTCGAATGACCACTTACACGAGATTCCACAAATCGTTAAGCGTACGCTTCCGCAAAACTTAAAACCAAAAACAGTTTAAGCAGTATCTGGCTAAGTAGCAGAAATTTATTAAATGACTCTGATTTTACCTCTAGGAATATGGCTAGTAGTCAATTCACAGAGTTGTAAGGTACAATCACACTAGAGAGAATTGCGATCTCATCTCAGCCGTCAACATAAATTCAATTTCACTGGCAGACTTCGGGAAAGCTATTGAATTAATGTCGTGGAAGAAGTCTTTAAACTATTTCTTACCAGAAGTTTCAGTTGTCAGTTTCTCAGGCAAATTTTGATAAAATTCCGAAAAAAATGGGAGGAATGAGGAAAATTTTAGTTCTGATGGACAAGTATGGGAGACGGTCACTAAAACATGGGAGACACTTAATGTCAAGTGAAGAAGAAATCTTGGGAAAAAAAGAAAGGTCATATTATAAAAAAAATAAGTAATGAACAGAGGAAAATAGTTCTTCAGTGGAAGAAGATACCTCGTTTGCCTGAGCAGCTATACAAACAGAACAACTAATGAAAACTAGATTCAGTGCATGGGCACTAAAGTGGTACATTAATTGATGAAGTACACCGAGAAATTTGTTATAGTTGACCCCGGTCTTCCGTGGCCTAAGTATAGTCAAAAATATTAAAACCAGCGTCTTGTAGTCGAATAAGAATTTTTCGTTCCCGATTCTGACTGCAGTGATTAAGTACACTTAAGTACGACTTCAGGCGTGAGTAATTATTATTGTAATGAGTATTTATTCTCGTCATACGTCTGAATCGTCCTATCTTGGACGATTCAGACGTATCTGTTTCGGAATATTGTATTTCAGATGTCACTTTATACAAGTAATTTGCAGTATTTAACTGTGGGATAATCATTTCTACAAATATGGGATAATCATTTCTCTTATTGGCCCTGTGGAGGAGCATCAACTTTTATATGAAAAATTTATTTTTCAGAAAAAAGTCGACAGACTTGTACCGACTCACATTTCTCAATCGTGTTTATTGTCCTTTGTACAGATTTCATTATCCTCATTATTTCCGAATTTCTAATCTCTCCCACAATGTTCCTCACAATAGTTCCATTTTTATGGACATTCAGTATGGAATTTAAATTGAATATTCAGGAAGTATTGGTCACTATTTAATGTATTTGTGTGCATTTGTAATGGTAGGGGATATCAGTATCGCAAAAGGATTCAGTTTTATTTCAAACTGTTGTTGTTTTATGCAGAAATCACGGCCGTAGGATTTTATTTATTAATTATGCATTGTCCAATAATGGAATGCAATGGTTAGGTGACTTGACCCAAGTTTCATGTGTGAATAAGTCAAATAGGACGAATACTATCGTGTCTTCATGGCTCATATTCCGGAAGAGCCTTTTTTGTCCTTGGAAGTGGTTCTTATCCTTGGGAGTATTTCTTTTTGTCTCTTTCAATTTTTGTGTCAAGTCTTTAACGCAGGAAATTGTATGCATTACAATGAATTAGGAGAATTATAACGCGTACATTCGCAAAACGGGTCTCTTAATTTTCTATTTTTACAAGTGTTGTATAGATTTTTCCACAATTTCACAAAATATATTTTATAAGTGGGTAATAACGGCGTTCTACCGATACTCTTTTAATAAGGTAGGTGTTCTCCCTTTAACGTCCATCTGGGCAACTTAACTTTCCTCAATATATCTGATTGTGAATTTTCCCCGCTTAAAATGCAGCTCCACACCGGTCTTACATTTTAAGTAGTGGACATTGCTGATTACCATGTTGTTTCAAGCTTATGCATTTGTAAGAGAACGCGTCGGCGTAAATTGTGGATCTCGAAAGCAAATTGCTCAAACTGATATTTCGTTTGCTGTAGTGCAAACAAGCAATCTCCAATGGAAATGGAGACCATCTAATGTTGCATGCAGTATGGCTCAGTGTACACACCTGAAAGGGTCCTCGCTTTGCTGCTGCATAATTTTTGCTTATTCCCTCGTCACGCACCGTAGCCTTTTCTGCATCCCCCAAACCTTATGTGCGTCGGGCTTGTGTACGGAGAGGTTCCAATTCATTCCGAGTACCGAGCGATTTGTTATAAAATGTAATAGTGGTAAAGGAGAGCACCCCAACCCTTGAAAAGTTCATATACATGCCAGTATTTGCTAAATAAATGTTCATGTCCTCTATAAAAGAGGGAAAAACTTTATTTCAACTATCCTAGTAGAGTTATTGACGGTTTTTTAAAAAATAAAACCACTTTTCTTTTCCACATAAACTTTTTATTCTCACGACCCAGGTTTTGTTAAAGCATAACATCATCAGGTAAAAATACAAGTCAATCACAGTATATATACATATCTATGGGCGAAGGGGAAGAGGAGGTAGGAAAGAAAGGATTGTTTGAGCTAGGAAGAGGGGGGCCTAAAAGTCTATGGTTTGAGGCGGAGAGGAGGATTTTTTTTTAAACGTCAATATGAAGATTTTCCACCAAGTTACGCCAGAAACTGTTTTATTTATCTAGTAGAGTTGTTAACTAACTTAGTTTTTCAAGAATTAAAATTTTAAGAGTGACGTCCACGATGTTGTAGTAATTAAATTTTATTTAAGATGATGAACAATATCGACATTCTCAATTCTATCTTCAAACAATTCTAAATTCAAACAATTCTGAAAGCGTAATTAAGTTCAATCCGCTAAGTTTGCATATGAAATGGCTTTGTGTGTATCGTGCCTCTCATAATTCTTTCAGTTTTTCATAAACACCCGAGTCAGAGCTGAAGACGTGGGAGAGGATATGGACATCTGTCCTATTGAAACAACAATCCTAATGCCATCCAGGCCTAGTCTGATAGGTAATGCACCAGCCATCCTTCCGGTGGCACGGATACCATTCCATCAATTATTATGGATTTTTATGCCCAATTACGGTTTCTATTGGTGGAAAATTCAGCATAACAATTAAAATGAAAAAGCTTCTAGCGTCTTAAGATCGTTACGAATTTCGGGTTAGTTAGACCCATCGGTAAAGTATAGCATTGGTACTCAGTTCGAAGTTTATCTCTTTGTTTATAAGTTAGCACTGTAAAACAATAAGCCTACGTGTACGATTGTAGTATGAACTCACCTGTGTAGATCGTTCGATCGCGTAGGTGGAAGTGTGATTTAGGATGATTCCCTCGAGAAGAATGCATCCCTGAGGACGTCCCTTGAAGTCAGCCTGTGTGTTTGAATCATCCATTTGTAGGATGTGAATATTTTCGCTCTTCTGAGTTGGATTGTGTCTTTGAATGAGTTAGTTGTCGGCTGGGTCGAATGGGTCTGAACGCATTTTTTGGTAGATGGAATCATAAACTTGCTTTAGAAATCATTAGGTAGGCCCTTGAGAAACTTTTAATTTTCTTCGTGAATACTGCGAATTAATTGAGAATTCATGAAAATTCCATTGAAAACTTTTATTTCATATTGTTTGTTACTAGGGAAGCCCGTGGCGTGGAAGTAACTCGAATGCTACCTTATTAGCGCATGATCCTAAATGTAGCAAATAGCTCCCGAATGAACGTGAGTGGGATCGCTGCATAAACTTCGGACCGAGTGAGCAAGAGTGCGTAGAAATTTCCGTAATCTCCGTCGCCGAGATGAGCCAATTAAATTTCGGGTCCGTCGTGGTAATTAGGGGGCGTTCTTGCAAACTTCTCCGCTCACCTCACCCCCCCCCCCAACACCTCCTCCCCGACCGAAGGTACTTATCTAGATTGCGTTCGCTTTGATCGCTTCATCCCTCCGGTTCTCGCCCCAAACAAACCGCGGCAACTTCACCGCTATCTCGAAATGGCGCAACGGCTCTTCCTCGAACCTCGTCCACTGCCTGCTCTCTTCTCTCTCTCTTTCTCCTCGACAAAACCCTTCCTTCCCGCATGAACCGCGTCAGCTAAACTCCTCCGCTACTCCCGCACCCCCCTCCTCCCACAAACTCCCTTCTCTTCTGGCATTTTCCCCTCCTCCATCCCCTTACGCCTCTCCCACCCCGCCTCCGCCGTATCTTCGCCTCATCTTCTCCCCCCTCCCCCGCACTTAACCCCTTCCCTCCCCCACAACCCCCTCCCTCCTCCCCGCCGCAATCTCCTTTGTCTTGCATCGAGAGCGGCTTGCGGTCGCCGACTCTTGCCTCACCGCCGCGCCGCCCAGAGGAGGGAGTCCGCAGGCGGGGCGAGGGAGGGTGTCGAGTAGTAGGGGGTGGGTGGTGGGGAAAGGAGGAGCGCTGGATTGAGGGGGAGGAGGAGGAGAAGGGGCCCTTCCCCTCCGGTCTCGGGGGAGGGGATGGCCGAGCGGCGACCGACTGCTCGCCTATGTTCAGTCGACGTTCGAGTGTTCTGCCTTGTGGTTGTGGCCCGTGCGAGAAATGTTGGTGCGCCTCCGCTCAGCGACCTTCCGGTGACGTCGTGATCTCCCAACAGTGGACGACCCGAGACCCCCCCCCGCAATGCGTGGTGACCCCTCAGTGCTCCTCCTCCCACGACCGCATCCCAGATCGGAGCCCTCCCGGTAGTCTTCGTCTCCCGACGCCCCAGTTCGGATTCCGTCGCCGCACCTGTCCCCGGGCTCTGCTCACCGACCGGAGGAGGAGGCCCCCTGTGGTTGTCACCGGCACCCTCCACGCACCACACAAGACGTTCCATCCACCGCCCTCATGTATGCATACGCGGCCGCCGCGGCGGCGGGGCCGCCCCCGTCTCACTTTGCCCCACCGCCGACTTACTTGTCGCCGCAACTTCCGCTCTCCGGTGCCCAGCACCCGGGTGGCTCCTCCCCGCAGTTGTCACCGTCGCCGCACTCCAAGAGGAGGAGGTAGGTTCGCTGGGGGAGCGATGCGCCTGACGCCTGCACTCACTTACAGAGGGTTCGGTGGGAGGGAGGGAATTTAGTAGTGGCGGAAAAACTAACAGGGGCATTGGAAATTGATGGTAACAATAGTATTAATCCATTCGTCATACTTCGGCAGTCAGGAACAATGCGGCGGCTATGTTCCAAGCATTTCACACGCTTCGCCTTCCTTTGGCATCTCGCTGTTTGTTACGGTTGTGCCAAAGTAGTATTTTACTGCATTCATCTTGAAATCGTGATGGCATGTTCATTTGGCCTTTGCCAGTAGGAATGCCGCGCCACTGCCAAAACACCGTTCACCAAAAATTCTCAATCTCATGAGATTTTTACTTAGCTGATTGAAGTCTACATGTACATATTTAGTAAACGAAGAGTTAAATGAAATCAGATCGTTGAACTTGTAATTTATTGGGTAGAAGATGATTATATATACAAAATTATTTTCTACCCAAAAATAATAATCTATGATGCACACCAAGATAGCCCTAGCGATCAAAAACACAAAAAAGAAACTGACACATTCCGAATTTTCGGTGGCGATACCACCTTTCTCGAGGGAGAGAAGGAACTGACTGCTGAACCAGACAGTACCACCTTGAGAAAGGTAGTATTCCCACCGAAAATTCGGAATCCGTCTGAGTTTCTTTTTTGAGTGTATATGTGTTTTTTTTAGTACGTTCCTGAAGATGCTACAGTGTAGCGAAACTAGTAGAAAATAAAATAAGTTATTTTATGTGGAAGCTGCAAAGTTATTTCTAAACTCCTGTTATATGTGTTTTTGTTCTCTGGTGCCACCTTGGTGTGCGTACATTATTATTCATACACGTGAGACTTTCACACAAGTTTTTTTCACAAATCTTCGCAATAGAACTCTCTTCGGCGACGCAAAAATAAATAAAAACACTGATATAATTTTTTTAAACAGAAACAACAAAGAAAGGACGCTGATAAACATTAAAGGTACATATGTGAGTGTCTTTTCTTTGTGTTTCTATGTTTAAAAACCTAAATCAACGTGTTTATATATATATATATAAATTCAATGATAGTCATAACAAACACAGAAACCAAAACACAAAAGAGGAAAAACTCACTGGTTCTCGAATTTTCGGTGGTCCAACCACCTTTCTCAAGAGGAATTAGGAACAGAACTCACCTAATTCCTCTTGAGAAAGGTGGTTGGACCACCGAAAATTCGAGAACCAGTGAGTTTTTCCTCTTTTGTGTTTTGGTTTCTGTGTTTGTTATGACTATCAGTGAATTTACATTACACGTTTGTGGGTTTTCCAAAAAAGTGTATATATATATATATATATATATATATATATATATATATATATGTGTGTATGTATATATATATTTTTATATATCATAATCTACAATGATTAATTGAATCCTGTCCCTTAGCACCCATTTTTTGCGAATGCATACGAATGGTGAAGGAAATTTTTGCGATGTAATGTACGAAATGCTTTGGTTCTATTATGGTTTTCCAAGGCAAAAAACTAGTAACTACTATTTTTCGTCTTTGGAATCAAGTGACCTACAGTTTTGGGGGCCTGAAACCAAAACGATTCTTTGAAAAAGGAGTGAATGACTAACGACTAAAGTTTTCAAGAATTTAGCACGCTCGTGTCTGCTTGGTTGCATATCCGTGCCAATGGACGAAAGATCAAAAAGGTTTAGAAAGTCATCACACTATACATCAAACTTGTGTGGTGGATAAGACAAGACAAAAATGTTGACCTGAAGGCGTATTATGTACAGTTGATTTTCATCCGATTCCTTATTGCTTGGTAGTGTGTTGCATTATTTCAAAAATACTCAATTCGTCGTGTTGGTTGATATTATCGTCGCTAGCCTGGGATATGTTTAATGGGCTTAAATCCTGGGATGTGTTTGATGCGCCTCTACGTATACCTCTCCCTGCGCTGGGAGGGCTGTCTGCTAAGTCTTCATCCATTCACATTTCTTCGTTTTCTTGTTTTCCACAGTTTTGTGTGAATGCTACGGTAGGTAATCTGTTTTCTGTTCAATTTGCCTTCCAGAGTTGTCTTCAGTATGCTCTGGTAGCTCAAAATATGTCGATGGATTTATTATCCGTTTACCTTTTTAAAAAATTTCGTTGGTTCATTCTCCGCACACTATTTGTAAAATTTCTTCGAGATTTTCCTGATACGCCGATCTGATCTTTTGATTCTGCTGCGTTGTTGCTGTTTATATCTCGAGGACTCCTTGAGAAATTATTTTACTTTTCGGCATATGCCCGATAAAGTGTGTTTTCCTTTGCGTATATGCAAACATTAAAAAAATGAGCTCTTTGGAGAAAACTGGTGGGTTCAAAATTATGAACAATAATTTTGTATTTAAATTTGAGGTATAGATAAGATTTAATTCCGGGGTTGCCGTTATGTTAACAAAACATTTCAACACGAGGGATCAAGTATTCAGGTTGCCTGTTAGTGAATTTTAATAAATGTTTGGTTTTATTCCCCTGGCGATCATAATTATAAACAAATTGAATTGTAGTGTTGCTCTAGGAGTCCATGAATCAATGGTGACGACCAAACAAACAAGTATGTGATATGGCTATCCTAGATACAACGATTGTAAATTTTCCCGGGTTCAAGTCTTTTTCTTTTGGAATTTCATTATTTTTACCCGAGTCCTTCTGGATCAAAATAATAATTGTCTCGGGAAAAATGGACTGTACGTAGTCAACTAGAAGCTCCAAAATCGTAATGGGGCATTTTGTGAAAATAAAATGGATGGAATTTCCTAGTGCGATGGTGAATTGTTGATAATGTGGCATGGTAGAAAAACAATTTTATTATTCCGTGCTAGAAGCATTAACTAATCAGTATTTTTTTTAGCTGCATTATTTAAATATCACATCTTTCAGCTCTTTGACACCTTCGTTTTCGCCGATTATTTCGGTTAAGTTGATGTGCCATGAGCCTGAAAATTGCCCGCGAAAGTCTAGCATTTTGACGTTTTCACCATCCAGTACCGATGCTGACGTGAACAAGGATGAAAAAAAGGCAGCTTCTTCGTTTTCCCATTGCCATGAAACGCCCCTTTATGTTAGGCTCTGAGTAAGGACGAATTCCGGTGTGTACAGATCGTATGTATGTTTTATGATGCATAAACTCATTGCTACTTTCATGATTGCTAAGACTTGGGCATCCTTCATCAACGTAGTTATGATGAATATTTATACCTTCGGAAATATTCTCTCACCTTCCAATGGTATAGACGTTTGGAATTAGTTCGTTTCATAAACGTTTTGGAATTTGGAAAACTGCTGCTCTGTCAAGCGCGTGAGGAAAGCATTGTGAAATGGCGAAATCAGCATGGAGACTTTGATGGGTGTTCTGATTCATGTAACGCTTCGTATGATATCCATTTGGCCATTCTTTTGAATGGTTGTTACTCGGTCTGAAGATACTGGCTGAAAAGAGTTAATAGTAATGTGTTTACTTAAGTTTTATGATAGGTTTCTTGGTACCGGATTATGTAATTATCAATTTATCGACAGTTGTCGATAAGTACATCCATTTATAGTAATCCACCCGAGGCTTGTTTTTTTTGATTAGTCCATAATATTAAAAAAACTATCGATGATTCATGAAATTCAATTTAAATCTCATAATTGTCCCTAGAATCTAGGAAACATAAATTCTTCAATGTTATATATTTTAATGCAGCAATTTTGAAGTGTAAAAATCATTCGCCTAGGTCGGAATGATTAAGGATTTTTACACTCTGAAATTTTTGTATTGGAATGCACATTTACCGGATGACTCTGTCAAAAGTTACTGTCGCGGTATCTCCTGCAATTTCTTGGAACTTGTTAAATCTTAGTACACTTATCGAACATGGAAAAATGTATCTATCGGTTACTGAAATTGGCTCTTGTGTTGCTATTGGCATTGTCTTGTTAGTTGTTTCCAAGTAGGCACCATTGAACGAATTGCCTAGAGCGACTTGCCCTTGACGCTTAAAACGCCCATTAAAATACTGATTTCAATTTATGCAAAAGCGATTGCACTGTTCTTGTTGATAATTTTGTTTGTCGGCTGCATATCGTGACTCGGTCGTCTGCGGGAGCCTATAAGTGTGTGTGGGATTTCTCAAGTAAATTCATTGGCTGGTCGGGGAAGGGGAAAAAAATATTTTAATCGTGCAGTGCGACGCATTCTTGCTCAAAATTTGCATAATGTATTTAATAAAGCGTGAGTTAGCGTTCCATTTGTATGAACAATGTTATTTTTGGCTGCGTAGATTTTCGCGGCGGTTGGTTGAAGAATTCTGCATATTCGGGTTTTCACCGCGTTGTTGTTTGAAACCGACAACAGTTTCGCCGAAGTTGCATCCGACGTCTTCAGGTCGAAGATGTTCATCTTCGACCTGAAGACGCCGGATTTGTTTGGCGATTGTTTTCTCGGAGATGTGGTCAGGGGCTTTTTTGTTCGTCCCCACTGTTTCCACCCGGAAGAGACTGTGGTCCGCGGTGCCAAACGGATAAATTGAAGACATATTTTTGTCATTTTCGAGGTGTTTACTTGCTTTATAGTTGAGGAAAAAACCCACGAACGGCTTAAATGTTTTTTTAAAAGGCCAGGTTATTACTTTACATAGTTTATTTAGCATATTTAGGACCTCACATTTCCATAGTTTATCTCATATTTTGTGAGCCTCTAACAATTTGGACACAGTATAACTATATACTATTTCTGAAGGGAACAAACTACAAAGAAAGACCACCAAATTTTGTTGAAAATGCTATGAATGAACTGAAGATGTCTCAAGTTAATGGCGAAACTTACGATGGGAGCTGCTTAGTGTACGAGAATCAATACATGATTTAACGTTAAGCCCAAGGCCGAAAATGAGAGGGAATATTTATAATCTTACTGTAATTTAATCGGGGAACCCACGGTGAAAACATATGGATATTATAATAAAGTCGCATCAAGTTTGCAACTCTAATTTTTTAAGTTGAAAAGCACTTCCATTTTTTTATTTGTGAATAGCAAATTTAATTTTTCGTGCGTTTTTTTCAGGAATACGGCCAGTCAGAGGTCGATTTTCCGCATTGATATCATTGAGACCCCCATCTTAAGTCAGGGATGTGTTTTTTTTAACTTATCATGAACAAAACTATGGATAATGACAAAAATTCGACTGAAGGTAATTTGTGGCATCTAGTTATTACAAACTCCTTTAATATGGACATAAAGCAATGCCACGAAGTGAAGTCTGAAAGTGTAAAATGTATCCAATTATTAGCTTAGTAAAGCTCAACCAAGCAAAAATGTACGTAAGCGAAGGAGTTTGTTCTTATACCAAGGCGCTAACACCTATAGTCAACACCTGAGCTATATAAAAGCGTGTACTATACGTATACTTGTACAAGTAGACCGTCGGTAACCTCCAAAGAAATTAAGAAAAATGGTAGGTATCTTCTTCCTGGTTGTCTCTTGACTTGATAAATGCGTTTGTCTTCACGTCATGCCAAACTGGCACAATTCGGTATATTTTGATTTTATATTCGGGATTAATTGCGGATCCCCACAAAAATTAATTTTTAGCATTATCAATGTATCTTATTATTATGTACGTACGAGAGACTTTTCATTGCATGTATTCTATTGTCCAATGAAATCAAAGAAATGAGAGATGCTCAATGAAGGAATTTCAGTTCTTAATGGAAGTATGGACTTTATGGGCTTCGACAAGTCAAGCAGACACAATTTTAACTCGGTAATAAATTTTGATATTATACTAGGATGTCGACAGATACTGTTATTAACTCCTAAAAGATCTAATTTGTGTCATAACTTTCATATCTCATTTAACGGCAGGCAGACACATCCAAATATTTTAAAATACAAGAATTGCAAGGTGTGAAAATCATTCGCCTTGACGAGGATGGTGGGATGACTCCGTGAAGGTTCCTGTCGCGGCATCTCCTGTAATTCTTTGAATTTGTGAATTACAAAGATTGTATAAAAAGTGTCGGCAACGATTTTTTCCTGACGTGTACGTGAAGTGCGTAATTACAACCGTCGGTTAAGTGTGCAGATGATCGCAGATCGTGTTGGCATTGATAAGATGACAGTACATACTATTACCACTGACAATTTGGCGATAAACTCATCCCGAAGGTCTTGACGGACGACCAAAAGCAAAGTGGAGTATCTGGTTACGAAGACCTTCACCAACGCTATCTCGACGATTCCCTAACCCTATTACAGTCCCAAATTGGCATCAACAGACCATTTCCTATTCCCAAAGGTGAAATCCTCCCTAAAAGGACACCAGCATGGGGACCTAAGTGCCGTTAAAGAAGCTTCCACACGTACCTTTAAGGACCTTCCGGAATCCGCCCATCAGGGAGCCTTCGAGTCGTAGAAAAGCCACTGGCAAAAGAGTGTCGACTCTCAATGGAAAAACTTTGAAGAATGTTGAGGCACTGTAGCAATATCTTAAATAAATCCATTTTTCCGAAACCTATACCTATACTTTTTATGTAAACCATGAGTTATACTTCGTCTGCTCAGCTTTTGATTTTCTAAAAAAACATTTATTGAGTGAAGGAATAACTTGAAATTATATTTTTTTTCGTAAAATTCGGAGGGAACGATGAAGTAGTTGTGTTGATTCATTTACTGATGCTAAACTGGATTGAGAACAATAGTGACATTTGTTTGCCTAAATTTCTTCAGTTTCAGTGTCGTCACACCTTCCGTCGTAATACTTTTCTACTCATAGTAAGGACTCGGGTCTTGGTGGCGTTATCTCTATCGAGGGCTCGAAACATTAGATTAACTCGCGAAATACGATTCCCAAGCACGCCAAATTGAAATGGATGAAGGTACCCATTATTATGTTTTCATGTACCGATTTTGAATAAAGACCGGGTAACACCAAGATCGGTAAATCGGTCTTTATCACATGCCAAATTATATCAGTATTTCAGTACTGAAATCAGCACTAAATTCTGGACAATTACAATCGTATCGTCTGTAAGGGGGAATCGCATTCGATAAATGAGTGGAACTTCACTTTAATAACTTGTATGTAACTTCCAATTTCTTAATTCCGCTGTTCATTATGCAGCATCGCCAGAACTCCAGTACCAATCCGTAAACGTTCTCCAGCGAATACCATCCATTTCCCAAATTTTCCCTTTTCCTTTTGGGCATTGAAAGGTATGACAAGTAACATTACCTCTAATACCGTAGCGGCTTCCTCCTCACATCCATGGATGGAGTCTGACATGACGACTTTGCTTTGTTGGAAGGGAAACGTATCGTAAACACTGCGTCGACCGAAAACAAAAGCGTGTGCGCATGCTTGAAATTCGAAAGTCCTTGATAATTGGATCGTGTGTAAGGGTTCATCTGAGACTCTGTACCAAGTTTGCACTCAATATTGAACATCCTGATTTCGGTCCTGAAATCAGCACTGTTGTAGTTATTACAACTTGTTGTAATATTATTGTATATATATATATATATATATATATGTTGTTGCATTGTATTGTATATATATAGTATTGTGTATATATATATATGTTGTTGTATTATTAGCAACTTGTAGTTATATTAATATATTGTCGTGGATTTAAGTGTATTTTGTGTTGTGTTGATCATGGTTTAAGGGTATAGTGATGTGCTTCGCTTGGGGCCACCAAAAACGTACCATAACCCGGTAGACTACTGCAAATAATAATAATCTTATCAACCCACACCATGATGCATATAGATAATTATGAGTATCTTTTGAGCATACAAATTGTTATTATACCTGATAAAATCAAATATGTTCGACGCGCAGAATTTTTATTCCTTGAAAGATAGGTCTTTTCATTCAACAGAAGCAACTGGCAGCAAAGTTGAAAGATCAGTACAGTTGAGCAAAGGATTTGACGCTTAATTTAAGTCTACGGGGAGAAATAGACTTTTGAATTAAAGTAATGCACAATCAATACCACCATTAAACTTTCATCAAAAATTAATCTATGTCGCAAAGGCAATTAAAATAATAAAATCCAAATTTTCAGGTCGTATCTTAGATGGGGCATTTCAAATAAAATTTTTGCGACCGTAGATTAAAAACCATCGAAGGCAGCGCTACGTTAGCAAGTATTTCGCTGTAAAATAGTGTTATTACTTTCAACCAAAATGGAAGCATTTTCTTTTCTGCTGATGGAGATAGATTCTGCAAATTCCGGGTCGTCTACTAAGCATGGCTTTTGAAATTTAATTATGGTTTTACATCGCCATGGATATCGTACAAGTCCGTATTCTAAAAAACTTATATGCTCTCTTTTTGTGGGGAAATACACAGCATATTTTGCAAAGAGGTGATTATCTTTCATACCATTATTTTTTCAACCCCTATTGGTTTCTCGTGTATTAGCGGTTCTGCATAAAACCTTTCCCCGAACCTATGGTACAAAGTTGAACATTAATGGGCCTCGAGAGAAATGAAATGACAAAAGCAGTTTGTAGATGTTTATGTGTGTTTAGTGGTTTTTTAAAGATATAAAGGAGCGTCTGGTCAGAGTTAAATTCGGTTTACCCTCAAAGAAAAGATGTTTCCGCTCATTTGTTTATTCGTAGTCCGAAGAGGATAGTGCCCTCGGGTGAGTTGTAATCGGTATGAAATGGTTTATTAATGAGAGCAATGTCTTGCAATTTGGGAAATTTTGCTCTTTTGTCTTAATAAATATGGCTACGGGAATCCTGTGTTCCATTTTAACATTTCTCGGTATTACTATTTATGGTCCATGCCAACTATTCGATCTCATGAAAAATTTAAAAATAACCAAATACAACCGTAGGTTCTCAAGAACTTTAAGTACAATAGGTTCTGAGCGTCACAAATTTGGAGATGGGTGTGCACGAATGATACGTTTTCAGTACATAAATGCCAAAGAAAAACTTTGTTTCAATCCACCACTTTATTTCAGGTACGACTAGTTTCAGGTACGACTAGCGTCGAAACTAGTCGTACCTGAAATAAAGTGGTGGATTGAAACTAAGTTTTTCTTTGGAATTTATTAAAATGAACTTCCACAAAGTTGAGGCTGAAACTATGGATTTTCAGTACATCTTTTACTGGCTAAACATTTTGAGGATAAGCAGGGAGTGTTGTGCCCTAATAAACATGTGTGATTGTTAGTTTATGGGATTTTAGTTTATTGTACAACTTTAGTGATTTAGATTAGTATTGATCCAAGAATGTGAAAATAAACATAATCATAAAACTTACTCCTGGAATTTAGAGTACAATATATTGTACAGAAATATTTATATTATGCATATTTACACACGTATGTCTATATACGAATATATAAACAACATATTTATGTATGCGTTGTCAATGGTCAAGTGTTAGTTATCGACTTGAAAGTGGATTATTCGGGTTTTTTCAAATATTTTTGGGCCCTGAAAACGAAAAACATTGGGCGTCACGAGTCGATAAATCCGAATAACAGGTTCTGTCCATCGGCTTTATATTCTTCTCTCAATTATAACAATTATTTAATTATTAGATTTGAAAACTTGTTCATTAACTGAAAGTCTTCATGCGGAATGATTTCCTGCCATCAGAATCTCTCTCATGATACTATATATCATTTAAAATGTCATCCAGAGAACCAAAAATTACCGTCCAGAAATCGCCGCCCACCCTTTCACGCCCCTTCAACCCTCCTGGGTGGCCTTCCAAATCCTATTGTTCCTATGGAAATATTATTTCGTATATTTTCTAAACAATTTTCATGCGGTTGTTTCGCTAGGTAATTTTTCCAGTCAACAAAGCAATTATTTACGTAGAAGTGTTGCTGCTGGCCAGATCAGCCCAGCCAGCAGTAAAATACGTGAATGCCTCTCTTAGGTTGGTGGTTTCAAAGATTACCGTGGGAATTGGTAAGGCAACCGATGCTCATAAAAACCAGCGCTGGCTCTCAAATGTAATTTTAGATGTTCCGTAGACGATAAAATTGCCTCCACAGAATTTGAGCTAGGTGACCCTGACGAATTTACCAGTTTCTGAACTATCGCCTTCGACTACTTTGTTTGTGTAGCTGCCAACTTTAAATAAAGACACAACAATGACCTTTGCTCAGCAATGCATTCAGAACAGGCTATTATCAGTGTATAACTTTTGAAATGGTTTGTTTTCTGCCTCTTGTGCGCCGAAAAGAACAAATATTTTTGGATTGATAGAGGCTCACTCCGTTCGGCATTGTGTCTTGCCTTGTAGGTTTCGATTTCTGAACTTCATTCCTCGTGGCAGATTGACTTGACCCCCTCCGAATAGAGTGGTTTAAATTTTTTACAGACAGGTCATTTATATAGCTAGCAAGGTGCATCGGCATTGTATCAGAATCAAAGATTAAACATAAAATTCGTTGAAACCGTAGCCTTAGTTTTGCTGATAATGGCTTTAAACTTACTCAAATTATCGGGAATTGGAGATTTTGCATGCCACTGTTGTTTACAAAAACTTGTCCTTACCTCAGTGAGTGTGTAAAAATTAATAAAGCACTCCGTAAAAGACTGGAAATTTTCAAATTTATGATTTTTGACCAATTTTAAAATAAATATCGGTGGAAGCCATTGCAGACTTCGCTCATAGGTAGTGGTAAAGGAGCCGGTGGATTAATAATGCAGGAAGGAAGGCTTCGAAACGTTATTTTAGGCAAATCTCGGAGATACTGTGGCTGCTTCTAATATTTGGAGTTTCGTTTTGAACATATAATTTAGGCTCATACGTAAACGCGTTGTACATTATAATAAAAGTATGATGGTCAAGTGCAAACCTAAGTTATATATCTATGGCATTAAGTTTAATTGATCCATAAGGAGTGCGGTTTATTACTGCGCTTATAGAGTCACGAAAGACGAAACCCAACTAAGAGAAACCTCCGTTAGGTCTTAGGGGAATTTCTATCATAACAATAATTCTACCGTACTAATTATTTTCAAATTTACTTCTTTGACTTGATGTAGATTAGGTTGCTGGATTGTGTTTTGTTAGGAGTCGCAAAATATTTATTTGGTAGTTGTGTCCATCCAAAACCTACCTTAACCGGTAGAATACTTAATAATGATAATCGACTTAGCACTCACATTTTGGAAATAGCTGTTATTTAGTTTTAGTGCCTCTATAAATTCATTCTGATCACTTAATAAATGTTATATTTGTTTTTTTTCGTATTTTCCAATAAATCCCATGTCATAGGTCTCATTTTTCCCCGCCATACGGCTTTTCTTTTCTACATTTATTTGTTCCGAAGATCTTATCATTGGTATACTCCTCTAATTGACAAATTGCACTTGTTAAATGTTTATCGTGATGGTATCGTTAAAAAAACAGTGGGTTTGTTTTTTTATCTTTTCCGTTAGCTTCAAAGTCCTATACGTCTGCTTTACATAGGATTTATTCAAAATTAAATTCACTCAAAAATATGTACTTAAAATTGTTATTCCTTACGAAATAACATGGTGACAAACAGCTTCAGCTTTTGTTGTTAATGCATTAAAATAGGCGCCGAAATACACGAGTATTACGTAATACCAATTTTGGCTATTTCAATTCTCTCACGATACGGAGATACGGATCGTATATGCAATAACATAACGCACATGTTACTGCTACGCTTTTATGAGACATTTTAATTGTGTTATAAAATTTAAAAAAGTGAAAAAATTAGAAATTAAGAGGGATAGTTATTTGATATAACTTAAGGGATGCGTTTGGTTTTTGATGCGATGAATTCGGTCCCACGACTAATGTAGTTGCTATTCTTTTGGAAGGATATTCCGCATGTATCCACGTTACATGACAAATTAAGAATTACCTTCTCTTATCTCAGTCCTGACCGTTCGTTTCATGCAATTTTAGCGTGAAACTCGTCGTATGCATGCCCAACTTGTCAACTTTCCACAATGGCAGTAATAGCATAAACCAACGTCAGGCCTTCTCACTGAAGATATATTCTCAAAGATGCTGTTTTCAATTTAAGTACCGTCGAGTGTTTGAATTATTGTATTAGTTCATTGTGTTGCATTGCTCAACGAATAGGCCTTTCATGTTTTCGTGAGGATTCATAATTTCCTGGTTTAGTAATGGCAACATTAGTTAGATGGATAATGTATCCAGTTCGTTACTGGGATCTCAAAATGCATTCGAGAATTCTGACAGCCGATTTATTTTATTACGGCTGTCGGATATTCTAGAGAAAGGAGTAACGTTTCATAATTGCGCTGGATAATCCCCACGCAATCTTTATTATTCTGGGTCGTGCACGAGAGAAGTTACGCTGCTTGTAATGAAAATGTTTTAGGAGCAATCTGAATATTGTACATTGTTCACATGAGTAGGTTCTGTTGGTTTTTTCTGGGGCAGAGTGTATCATATTTTCCATAAACAAAAGAAAAGCTTAATGCTATATCCTGGGAAGGGTGATTTTTTTCTACGTTTGGGATTTGATAATCTCTAAAAATGGTTTTCAAAAATGTCACGACGGCCCAAATTCCTGCCATTCATTTATACTGTCTCAGTCGATAACGCCGCAAAATTACTTCTAGTGCGAGATGTTCAGTTTTGCTGCGAGGAATTCAAGTGAGCACCTACCAAACAGTTGGTGGTCAATGTTAGGAACTCAAGAGTCAATACAATGATAAAGAGCTGTTCCACTGCAGATTTCATTCTTTTATGTGTTGCCTTCACTTGCTTTGGTGGCAAGTAACAATTTTCTCAGAATGGCAATAGTTACAATACAACAATTTCAGAGTGTAAAAATCATTCGCTTTGACCGGGATTCGAACTCGGATCCCTCGATGTCCGGCCGACTGGTTTTGCCAGTCTTACACTCCGAAATTTTTGGGGGCTCTAAAGGAACAAGATGTGACGAAATACCGTCCATACAATGTCACAAGCATTCGTAGTCGTGCTCGATACGCCACAGTCCACTCGGTTAAAGCCAATTTTGAACTCCGAGGGTGTTTTACCTTTGACAAATTACAAGAAACTACGGAAGATATCGCGACAGTAATTTTTAACGGAGTCATCTGCAATATGTGCATTACAATGCATCAATTTCAAAGTGGGAAAATTATTCGCATTTACCGGTAGTAGTGGTTTTAGGGGAGGTGACCGACAGCTAAGGTCATTTGCGCCATTAGGGAGGGATGGAAAATGACGGGTGGAGAGAAACCCGTCGTCGGTATTAGCCCTCTCTTGTCGAAATGCGCCAAAGGGTCCGCAGTTTAACGTATCATCCGACGGACGTCATACTCACACAAATTTCTCTCCACAAAGCACCTCAAGTAGGGATCGGGATACCACTGAATAATATCCGCCGCCGCTGGGATTCGAACCCAGGCCCTTTCGGAGGGAAGCCTGTACGTTAGCCACCGCACTATCTCGGTCAAGGCGAATGATTTTTACCCTCTGAAATTGTCGAATGGTCATGCGCATATTGCGATTGACTCCGTTAAAAGTGACGGTCGCGGTAACACCCGCAGTTTCTTGTTATTTGGCAATAGTTGTAATTTCCAGGTTGTCAGTGTAAGCATCTCTGTAAAAGAGCGTTAAAAAGAATTGTTGAGTGCATTTGTATATTTTAATGAAAGTTATCGCATAGTACCCTGGCGCCATCGTGGTGTCATTGGAATGTGTGGTTAGATCGTGCTTATAGTTGGCATGGCAATCCTCGGTGAATTAAGATTGGAGCTATATGTAGGACGATACACGACGGAAGGATGAGCCCGCTAAGCAACTTCTGGGACCGATAATGAACTTATGACTTTATAATCATTTAAAAATATATGCCGGGGTTGGTGCAAAAATATGCACCCGAGTCATCTTTGTAAGGCGTATTTACGTAATCTTGAATTTCGGAACCTAGGAATGGTAAACTTCGGACGATTCCTGGAGTAAATTCGGAAACGGCTCAGAAAAAGCAGGATTCACGGATAATTAATATTTTAAGTCACTTTCCGGTGCTATTTGGTTAAACTTTTTCGTTGTTTTTTGTTCCGAGATGGAAACTATGATTACTACTCTACGAAAAGCTCACAGAAGAACACATTCATTCACTTAATTTCCCTTTTCTCGTTCACCTCATTGGCAGTCTCCCCGTTGAACTGTCTCAATGTAATATTTCGACGTTCATATCAATGTCATCTGAAATGATACGTGTAAATCGTCGTCGTCGGCTCACAATTTTAACGCACTTGATCAGCCTTTTTGTTTTCATCCCCAAGTTTGTTTCTTTAAAATAATGACACATCTTCTGAGTGGCCTATCCAATAAGTCGAACTCATTTCGGCTAGATGTGTTCTGGTAGCAAGCCAAAGTTAAATCATCGGCGGATTATTATTGTCCTCTTATTCTTGATACTCCTGGTTCACTTCCATCGAGAGATATGCAGGTACACAAGATGGATTACACTCCAAGGGAGTGAACTTTCCAATGCCAGCAGTCTTTACAATTAGTGCGAGGGGGGGAGCGTCTCTTAGGTCGCTCCGTTTCGGTATTATTCCAGGCTGAATTAATCGTGCTATAATCTAGTGGTATTTTTGATTGGGTTGCTCTCCATGTCTCCAGTCTTTCATGCCGTCTACAACCGTTGCTGTTCACACCTGTCCGTAGCCGAAGGAAAATACGTGGACCCTTGCTCAGCGTAGTGGAACTCTCCGTCTCTTCCACGGTGTCCGTCGCCGCCGGCGTCATTTCGTGCTTGGCGTGATGTTTATTGGTCGCCCCCTCAGCGTAATTATTTAATTTTGAGTGGAAATTCATGGCTGCGAAAAATCACCTGGTGCACTCATGTTGTGGGGTTTTATCTCTGTATCGTTTCGCGCTAATGGAGTTTGGTGTGCCACCCCGCGCTTGCCCACTGCTGTACACTGCTCCCTTATCTGAAGAACATATATTTCGTGGGAAAGAAAAAAGTTGATGGTATGGCATGAGTAACTGCACGTAGCTTATTTTAATTTTAAAAAATCATCGGAAGAGGAAACGGCTCTTTATGAATATCTTTTGAAGGGAAACATTTTCGTTTTCTCAGTGTTTGTTGATATTTCGTGATTTCATGTATTTATTTACGAATAGATATGCTGCCAAAAAAAATGACCCTTTATGTATTATTTTTGCTGAATTCACCTTTTTTTCTTCTCGTAGGGTTTTTATAATGGTCTGGCGGTTGTGTATTGAATTCGTATACTTAATTCAACGCTTGGGAACAAATACCTGTCCCAGCTGACTCTATACACTAGTTATTATAAGAATATTGACATAGATGTCGGTGCTTTTAAAAAAAAGTTTCCCAGCCGCGTTAGCGCAATGTTTCCTCGTCATAGCCCATCAGTGAAATGTCATTTATTACATGGGCGTTAGGCTGTCCTATAGTAGTCATCCGATCGGTGTGTTGATTTCATCTTGTGTAGAAACACTAAAAATGGACGAGAAATTGTGAGCCGATGCATGTGTGGATTGTAAAATGACGCATGTAAAACGTCATTTGGGATGGCATTGGTATGAACACCAAAGTTGAAAGATTGCTTTGAGACTGGGTATCAAGAGAACGAGAATAAGAAAATTAAGTGTTTGAAATTTGTGGTCGTCGGTGGGCACTTAGTGTGTCTTTGAGTGTCGGCAATGACTTCCATCTCGGAAGAAAAGCTTTTAGGATTTAGCAGAGTGTGGCCTATTGGAGAAAAATAATATTAATTATCCATTATTCCAGTTTTTTTCTGGTGGGTTCCGGGTTTACTTCAGGTTTCGAAGGTGACTGCTATTAATTCGGAAAATCGTCTTTCCTAGGGTATTGAGCGCCTTTGTGTCTGTTAAATGTTTCATAATCATCCTTTTTCACCTCAATTTGGAACGATTGTTGGTGCGCGTCTGGCATCATCTCCCTTCGTTTGAAATTGATTTTTCTCCAGTTTCCACGTATTTTTTACCTGTGAATGGCACACTGGCAATGAGTACGCAGGGTGATGGAATCAGTGACTCGACCCAGCAGAATTAAAGATGTCACAAGTGAACACTTCCACGCCGGGGAATCCAGGGTGGAATCTACCTCCCCCGGAGGTCGTACCGCGTTCAATATTCACGTGAGCCATGAGGACAGAAAGGGAGAGCTTCTTTTGCTATCAATCGTAATGTTGCCCGATAGTGAAAGAATGATTTGTTAAAACAATGCAGCATTCACTCAAATCTTGGGTCGGCTATTCCGTAATCGTTTCTCCACAGTCGTGAACCGCTAAGGCGTGTTTTTTTCGTGGATGATTCCTGGTGGTCCCCTCACTTCCACGTGCCACTGAGCCCTCCAAAGGGTTCCTCCTGGAAACCGGGGTCCCCTCCCCCCACACCCACGTCGAGGAGCACGGGGACCGTTCCCGCCCCCCATAAATGTGGGCGGGGAGGACTGGGACCTCCTTTTCCACGCCGAGGGAGTCTCATCGCGTGCCAATCGGCCGCCGCGTGGCGATGTCACGCAACTCCCCCTCCCCCCGGGCCCTATCGGTTTCGCCGGGGCGCCCCCTCGCGGCGTCCGTTTCCCCCTTGGTCACCCTGCTCGCTCATACGACCCCTGTTCCCCTTCCTTCCGCCTTTCCCTTCCGCAATGGAATGAAGGAGGTGGTGGGCTTGGCTCACCCCACGTCTGGCTATTGACGGAGATAGAAACCGAGGCACCACAATTTATCGCAGGCGTAGTGTAGTGTATTATGTATGAACTATGCAGTGCGTGATTTCTTTCAGCGCTCATCTTTTACTTCGTCGTGTTTTGTATTAAGACTCGAAACTAGAACGCTTAAATGCAAGTAAATATTCTGTCACGGCAGAATGAGGGATTACCTGCTATGCATCAAAGGCTTGGGAACTGTTTACCCTTTAGTATGCCTTCTCCGTGACATCTTAATTGCCGGCAGCACACGTGCGATTTGTTTTGAATTAGTGCATTGCGGAAATATGCTCATTATACCTTCATCGCTGGGAGTGAAGATGAAATACGTAAATTTTAATGCATTGCACCTTAGCCGGTGAAATTTTTATGTGCGTACAGATTCATATGAGCTATTTTTCCTGGTTCTTCAGTAGACATTGCTCGAGCAGCATTATTTCGTATTTTTAGATTCATTGAAAAGCCTTGTAAACCAGGTCAATTGTTACGTTTGAATTTTCATGAAGTGAGTTTTTCATACTTCGTAAAATATGTGAAGTGAAGCTCAGTACGATGTTGAGTGGGCAGATTGCACCATATGGTGATGGAGGAAATGTGCACTCTCATTGCTTTAGTTGACCAGTGTATAGCGCCGCTCAAAACGCACATTACTACTGTACATATCGCATTACTTACAGTTCTCTTTGTTAAAAGGTTCGAGTGAAAGGTAGTGATGAGAAAAATTCATTAAAACTGATGCGATTTCTTCAGTGACTCTGCATACACTTCCGTGACATCGAAAGAACATAATGCCAAAAATCTTAATCTCTTTACAATTTGATTTACTTTCATTATTACTCTTTGTGTGTCACCCTACTTGCTCACCTTACGTACCTCCCTGCGTTTTACGAATTTGACAGATAAATGGAAAATTTGTCGGAGTGTGATGCATCGTCACGCAAAAAAGGTTTGATTATATTTTGATAACTCGGACGAGTCATCTCTTGTTTTCTCGTGTTATTTTTTTCATTTGCAGCTAATACGCTGCTGATCACAGAAGGCCTAAAGATAGGAAATATAAAGGAAATCTTTCTCAACTCGCAAATGGAAGTCAATGTACGTTTGGACGTCGTTTGGATTCAAAATCCTGCGGAAAAGTAGATGTGCATTATGCGAAACTAGTCTTAACTGTACGAGATGGGATCGCCGAAAGAGTGGAATTGGGAAGCTCATTGAATCTTGCGTTCGGTGGTGGCATCCATAATGCTCCCGCCTCGGATTTCACCCTTGCCCTTGGTTTTTATATGCTTTTGGCATTTTCGATCTTTTCCTCTGGCCATGGTGGCCGTTCCTGTCTACCTCCCCGATGTCCACACGTCATCATCTCGTCTTTGTGGGGGGGGGAGGAAAGGAAGGACCTTTCGAAACACGATTGCGCTCATTCGTGACAGTGTTCGTGTCTATAGAGAAGGAGAGCTGCATGGGTCGTAACTGTTTTCGGTGCCCTCTTTGTGGTGAAATAATCGGTTTAGCGATGGCTTAACCTTCGTAAACGGGAAGTGCCGTTATGAGCAGAATTATAGGTTCACGTTTGAGATGCTAAATATCGAAAATGTGATCGTAATGCCTTTTCCTATTGTGTTCTGATTTGATAGATATTCGCAACGTTGAATTTCTTCCTGAATGTTAAATCGCCGATAATGTTCCGTGTTTTTTCTCAGTCTGTAAGTTTTATGCATTTATTTATTTCACAAGTCACCCGAGAACGGCCTAATTGGCATAAAAAGGATACATAACAATATGAATGAAGAATAAATCATATAAAATAACAACAAAATGATTAATTAGGATGGAATGAGCAGAGGCATGCAAATTACGTGTAAAACGGGCAAAAAAATATGATTTCAACAAAACACGCAGTTGAAACACAAGTAGATGAGTCCATTCGTCAATCAACCGCAAGTTATACGACAGTGATTAGAGCGGAAGTCTGCGGATTGAAGACGGGAAAAATGAAATGGGGGATGAGATATCTATTTCAGAAGATGGTGGAATGAGAGAATTGAAGGTGTGCTGGTGACTATATGTTATAGATCCCTGAGCCACGGATGAATGGTCCTGGGGAAGGCGAAATAATGCCGGGTGCCTCGTTTTGCGAGAAGGGACACGGAAGAGAGAAAAAGTAGAGTTCGCGAGACCTGTTGCGACCGTTTATGTTCCCGTGGAAAATATTTAAATCCGCTATGTGCGTCCCCATTGCAGAGGATCAATCCCAGTTAAATCCCGAGGTTTTATTTTTACCATTACTCAACTTAGTTCCTTCCCACTCGGTATCGACTCTTTAAAAAGTTTCAGTAACAGTAGAGAATGGTGTATAAATGTTGGAAAATGGGGTACACGTGCCAAGCTTATTCGCTCATCTCGTAAGAAATCATTTTAATTGGTATTTTTATGGTGTGATATACCTACTACCGTCTACTCTCGTTACGCATGCGACTATATTCGTTTTATTGACCGTTGGGATTGACCAACTATGAGAGCGCGCTGCATTTTACCTGAAAGATGTTTGTTAAAAGTGTATAAATAAATAAACAAGCGCATAAATAGCAATCGATTTTGTTTAATGCGAATAAAAGACAAATAAGCGATATAATTGGAAACATTGGAATGGGAGAGTTGGTAATGGATTCATTACGTGAACGGAATGGAATTCTCATTAATCTGAAGAGAGGTAAAGTGCGGGTAATGAAGCACTGTTCGACGCATCATATTTAATCACCTTTTGCATGATTTTCCTTAACTGACGTGTTACAGCTTGCACAACGGTAAGAAGGGGCTTATCGTAGTTAAGACGAAAGGAAATCGGTGTCCGGATTCTATTCTATGCGCACGGTGTAATTGTGATGATATTCTCATGCTACGGCTTCGACGAAAGTATAGTGTAAGCATTCATTTTGCATAATAATTATTTTCATCCGCCGAGCCAATGTACTCCCATCTGTAGGATGGTTCCGATGGTTCTACAGAAGAGTATCTTTGTGCACTGGTGGCGAATATTCCATCCCGCTCCTGCGATGCTTGCCTCACTTTTCTTTTACTTTCTATTGCCAATCCATCCGTCATTCTTCGAGTTCTACGTATTTCAAGGCTGGTACGAGTTGTTGATAGCCGAAAAGGAGGATGAAAGTAACGATATTTTGTGTAAAATTATTGTACAGTAAAATATACATACAAATGCCTTGTTGGTAAGTTAATCTGTTAGTTCCACGCTTTTAATTTTTCTTATTAATTATAATGGTGGTTTCTAATAGATATTTGCTACTGCCCGTGTGCTTGTAAGAAAAGGGGCATTTTTCTGGTGCTAATTGAAAATTCCCTTTCTATTTTTTCTGGGGCACCATTTTAAAATGGAATGCGATTTCAGGATGCTAAACTACCAGAGGAAGAAGGTATTAAAGCTTCCTGCGGTTAAAACAAACTGGATGTAGAATGTCGTTTCAAGAGCCAAGGTTTTTTTTCACTGTATTGATGTTTATTTAGTTTCTTCCTACGAAAGTTCGTTGCGTCTTAACTCTAATATAATGAGGTAAACTTAAGTTAGTAAGTCTAAATGATGGCTATTAGCACTTGTTCCTTGAATCTCTGAAAATAAAAACTAGCAAGTTGGTAATATTTGCATGAATATTTGTACTCCGCAAACATTACACGGGAGGGATATGTGGCCAACACTTAAAGGGCTTGTTAAAATAGCATCTCAACGGGAAACATAACCTTTGTGGTGCAAATTGACGTGCCGTGAAGACCCATATGTTCGCTCCCTTTTGGTGATATGTCCGGCTTCCTTTCGCATTTTTCTCTCTCTCCCTTCAATAAGTGGATGTGTTCGTTACAGTGCTTCAGTCCTGTTGGAAATTATGTAGGCGTTCTTTGAATAACACAGTGGAACGCAAACTTTACTGTCCCTGAATTTTCGAATGACGCCACGTAACTTTTAGCTCGAAAACTCGCAAGAATATAGTCATGTAGTTGCTGTAGTATGACCTAGGACTTAAGTATTGGCGCTAATGATTTGATGGTGCACTATCTGTTAAACACTAATAGTATATTCTGACCTCGATTAAGTGCTTTGAATAGCACGGGGACACACCCCTTGCATTGACTTGCACACTGATCGTTTTTGTAAAACTTCTCTAAAATGTTGAAGCACGTAGAGACATTAAATTTTAGTGTCGTAATAAGAATTAATGAAAGCAGTCCCAGGCACTGGGGCTGGAAATGGTGTCTCTCGGGGCGGGGGTTTCAAAATGAAAACTCTAAACTTAGTCGCATCTTGCGAATGGAATCATCTTATTAATGGAGCCGTAATGACGCTAATGCAAGTGAAAATGTACACCCTTTAAACGAAATGTCGGCCATTTCCAACTCCCGGCGAAGCAATAAAGTCACATTGTAAACAATGCGAGAATAAAGTTTGTGGTGCGCTTTTCGTTTTCGTCGGACTTTGAGTTTATTCCAGGAATGCTTCTGATGAATAATTCATTAAAATTGTGCAGATTTCATATAAATTATTCATAAGCAACATGCCATTCACCAACAATATCCATGGGTCATGGGATTGCTATTTTTTAGGATCCCCTTAAAAAAAAAGGTAGACTGAAGAAGTTATATATTCAAACCTTTTTTTTTAACTTTTCATACGAGCGCGGCCTGTCTTGAGAAAGTAATCAGTAATGTTACGGAGTGATGTCAAAGTTATAAAAACCTTTAAAATTATATTTTTTAGAGCCACTCTCAGTTAGCCGTGAGCCTTGAGTCTGAAACGAAACTCTTTATATTCAGCCCAAATTTCTTGTTTACATCCACCCTGATTGGAATCGGAAGGTTGAAATTTCTCTCTGAATTCTCTAACTTTAAAGACCCCACAGATCCGCGTCATGTGGTGGGAAAGCTATTTGGAAGGTCGCGTGTTCGAGTATCGCAAAGGAAAATTCGTGGGCAATGGTTTTTAAAAGGATATATTTAAAGATACCAATAAACACCAATAAACCAGAAGCATCGTAGACCATAGCTTAGAAGACAAAAGAGTCAACAGCATTACTATCCACATGGATGATATTTTTTTATTAGGTAATCTACCGGTTAAGGTAGGTTTTTGGATGGACACAACTATCAAATAAACATTTTGTGACTCCCCACCTAGCAAACTAATCTATATCAGGTCCCTCTTCATCTCGGTGTACTATGGATGATATATAGAGATATTATTCCAAAATATTGGTTTATTTTAATATCAATCAAATGTGTTGACAATCCATTTAGTACCTTGGTTTGTTATATCGTGATTTCTGGTTACACGTGACCTTATTGACGTTACGGACTCTCCTCTTATCCCGGTTAATCGAGAGTTGACCATGGGCGTAATTCTCTGCTGCGCTCGTGCACCGATGCCTGGATCATTGGGAAAGCGTGTGTTACTCTCGATCCGGTGCGGACTGGTCGCGAAGTTTTGCATTCAGATGAGGTGGACGAAATAGCCCTACGCCTGGAGAGGGTCACCGGTGCAGCAGAACACATCTGCGTGGGGGTCATTGTGGGTGTGAGTGCTTTCTCTCGCACGGTGGGATCCGTTATGAAGGGGGATTAGTGCGTCCCCGCCGCTGAGTTTGCGGCGCGAGGGACGTGATCCATCGCCCGCGACCTCCGCACGCGCTCCCGCCACTGCACCCGTCGACCCAGTCCCGACACATCACCCACCACGAGACTCCCCCAAGCACCCCACCCTCCGTCTGCCTCCCTGTTGTCGCTTCTTCGTTTGTTGCCATGTAATAATCCGTTCATTCTGATTTTTGCACGTTGTCTAGCGTCTTTTGTTGCGCTGAGTTGAGAGATGGGCAACAATAATTGTAACTCATCAATGCCACTGCTGTAGACATCATTCTTGTTTTCTTTGTGAATTTGTGTGTAAGCGTTCCCGTTCCTTTAACCTTACCTTCAAATATTTTGGATTGATTTTTTCCATGAACGGCTCTCTCTCTGTTCCTGTGATGTAGGTGACCATCAGATGATTAAATCACTTCCAACCTTCATTTGTAATTTTAAGAAGGTCACTGATATCTCGATTAATGCCTATTTCGCTTTTGAATTAATTCGTAGCTGGCCAGTGGGATATTGATATAAATCTGGAGCTATTTTATTTCGATGCTAAACCAATGGGGTGTCTTGTTAACGACCAAACATTGTCACTTTGAAAATTCGTAGTGTACTTAAGGAGTTAGTGAACTCTTCATGTCCCTCCGTATTTCCAAGTTGATAGTCTTATGCTTAAAAACGAGATTTAAACAGTATTTTTGTGAATATTTTGTAGTGTCCTAGAATCGCAGCTTGTTGGCCTATTCTGTTGCGTATCCGAACCAGACGGAGTCATCGGCCCGTACCTGGCAAATCAAGGATGCACGGAACACAATCGTGAAACTTCTAATTATTGTTAATACGGTATTATTGAGTGATTGAGATTTATTTTGGCAACAAGAATACTTACGTTCAATTCAATTATTTTGACCCGGTTAACCTGATGGTCTCTAATCGAAGAGGTTTTCTTCATGTGTCCCACTCCCCTCCTCTGCCCCCACTTTCCCCTCCGCCTTTCCCCGCTCGATTTCTAATTATTTGGACTGTATTTGAGTGTCATCAAATAGTATTTTGGTTACAAACATGCTCGCGCTTCGTTTAATGTGCCATCGAAGGACGCAGCGGTCTTCATTCGAAAGGGCTACCTTCCTCTCCCATCCCTTTCACCTTCTCCCCCGCCCTCTCCTTCCCGCCTTCCGCATTTCACCGATCCTCCCAGCCCCCTCTCCTCCTCCCACTTGTCTCTCGCCCCGATTTCCTTCCGCCCGCTTCCCTTCCACCCTCATTGTGCATGGGGGTCGCCCAACTACCACCCCTAATTGGATTATCGTCGAGCGAGCGAGCGACAGCAGTGCCTCAAAGGGCGCCCTGCCTCTCCTGCTGTTCCCTAACCCCGCCATGGCTCCTTTGAGGCGCGCGTGTCGCCGTGTGGCCAGCCCTCTCACCCCTCCCCGCCCGTCGCTGCTGCGCGCGTGTTGGTGCAGGGTTACCGTCACCCACCCTCCCTCCTTTCACCCCCATCATTGGAGAGGAGCGAGAGAGGGGGTGAGGCCGAGGATGACGTGCGGGATTCCACTCAAACACTCCCATTTTTCACGAACCACCCCGAGGGTGTCCGTCCCCAGGGGGGGTGGAGGGGAGGGTGGGGTGTGTGTGGCGGGTGGCTTCGACCCCGTGAGTCCCGAGGCCGCGTCCTTTGTTGTCGTTTTCGCTCTCGAATCCGCCGAGGAGGTAACCTTAGTGCCGGCGACCTCTAAAAGTCGTTCGCCTTCTCGCCCGCCAAACTACGGCGAGTGTGAGTTAAGGCGCTTTGCGCATCGTTTTCTTTTCTGCGCTTCCCCTCCCCCCCCCCAGGCATGTGGGGCATGCGTGCACCCCTGTGGTCCCGCCCCACCCACCACGCAACTCCTGAGACTAGAATGGGAGGTTGAGGGTGCATTCCTCCCACGTGGTTGGGCCGCATCGGCTTGCGTCGATGGCCTCCCTCGTCGACCTTTGGTTCGGATTCGCGCCGTGATGTGGCCTGCCCCGGCTAATGGCTTTGGTAGGTCGGTAAAAATCAACGCCCATGGATTTTTTTTCTTTTCACCTGGCCCGTTGGCCTCGGGGAAGGACGAGTGTGGTGTGGTCCACGTCCCGTCGGAAACACGTGGAGCGTGTTCGGGGGAAGAGATTTGGAGAGTGTTCGGCTATTCTCTCCTGGCCCATCGGGACTATTTCACTGAAATTTTGAGTGGTATACAATTTCGGAAAACGTTTTCTGTTGGGCGGAAACGTAATGTTTAAAAATGTTTGCAGTCAGCATTTAATGCGCGTCATCTACCTTTGACGCCGAGATGGTTTTGGCCATTTTATCTCCACTTTTTCCATATTTATAATGCATGAAATTACCAAGTCATCTTCTTTAAATGTTGTATGTTTGTTTCATGTATTCCAATACTAATAATGGTGCATTATGATTTTCCCCTAGGGTGATAATGCGTTGCTCACGGGTTTCATTGCACTCGCTAGTTATTGACCAGTCAACTCCATAGGGAAAACAAGTTGAGGAAGTTTAGGTTATGCAGACAATTATCCATGAGAATTATCAAAGAGCAGAAGTTTCTGAACAGATTGGGGACTGGATATTGAAACAGAATTTGTTGAATTTATTTTTTCAGCTTCAAACAAAATTTTCGAGCAACGAAGACAAAGGAGAGTTCCGGTTGTTTACTTAATGGCTGTTCCCTTATTCGTGTTATGGATATCCTAACTTCCGTAACCGCCTCTAGTTAAGGAACGCTACGGATATTGTGAGTCAAACCTCTCCCTCCTAAGCACACAATGCAATCAATGGACGGCACCTTAACAAATGCCGTATTAGAATATTTAAATAGATATTGCTGGATAGGTGTGCTGTTGATGGCGTTGCAGCTTGCTCACTCCTAGTAATAAATTTCATTGGTCCTCAATACCTTCCGAATCATTTATGGGACAGTGAGTTAGATCGGCCGGATAAGGTACGGGAATTGAGTGGTAGAAAATGAAGAAGGGAAGTGAACGCTGGCCAACTGCTCTCCAAAGTGGTCAAGAGGTTACTTAAATGGAGTACGGTGCACTTTCGAATTTGCAAAAGGCGTTATGTGGACTTATTTTATGTCAGTGCTGGTCACGTTCGATCGATTTATTAGAAAGGGGATGTGATGCTTACATGGAAAAGTTGACATTTAATCACATCCTTGGCATCTGTTTCCAGTTGATTGAGATGACTCTCCATCTGACTGACAGTGAAATCTGATAAAGGGCTTCTCGTGAGGTTGCACGCAGTGTAAAAGTTTTCCAGATGCACTTTAGAGATTCGAGCTTTTTCATGCTGAACCGTCGCAAAAGGAAGACGTTTAATTTTGCCACTAATTCACAACGAGAAAAAAATTGAAAACAAGAAATAATTAGGTTGAGTGTCATTAAAATCTTAATCAACACGACGGCTATTAGAAATGAATCAAAATATAATGTAAAAGGCAATTTTGTGCCTAAGTAAAAAGATTTTCTGGCAGGTCGTCCGCAAGTACCGTAGACAAAATATGCAAACTACTGCAGTAATACAGTGAATCTATGCATGTAAAGCGAATTCTATGGATGCATTGCTATTTTTAGCTTCCCTCAAGCTTTTTAAGATAAATTACAACTCATAAAAGAATAACCCAGTTGATGAAATGACCATCACTCACAATGATCTGCGGCCTTAATTGGAGTTGAAAAATTTCCAAATTAAATTATTTTTCATAGTTTTTTCTCCACACGAGGACAAAAATTATGATAAAACATTACTGTAAGGCCTCCGTGGATTTTCTCCTAAAAGAAAAACTCTTTGGAAATTCCATTACAATTTATTTTTGGTAATTAAGACATGTTATGGGACTTTAAAACCAGGAGTAATGTGTTGAAGCGTGAGTCTTTCAAATGAAATATAATGGTAGTTTTTAAAGGTTTTTCCTTCTTAACCCGAGAAACTTGGTAAGATCGTTCTTCCATTTGGATTCTATTAGAACAGTTTGGAACGGGAGGGAGTCAATCCTTCCTCTCTCTGAACCTTGTAGGAATATTTATCGTGGAATCGTGGGATGGAAGCATCATTCTGTTCCTTTCAAATTATCGTTCTTTGGCGCTTTGCCCCTTCGAAAGAAATAATTCAGTCCTGATCAGTTTCTCATGGAACCAGAGTGGGGGAAGCAGAGGTATATTTTTCCTCAGGTGAAAAGCTAAGTAAAGGTTACCAATAAATGTTGAATAGTGTGTGATTACAGGAAGACTACAAAATTGTAAACCAAATACAAAAAAATTATGTGCCTGCGCACACTATTCCTAAATGGCACTCTCACGTAGAACCTTTGTCAGGCGTTAGTAAGTGGCGTACGGCCTGAATGGTGAGGGCACCAGTAGTCAGGTGAATATACAGAAAGAGAGTGGCATTGGATTACAATAGACTAGGTTACATGTAATAGTGCGTAATGTATAATAAGATTGTATTGGTCAACAAAATAATGTATCAATGTATTTTCGACATTCATCCTCCAGCTAACGTGACGGTGTGCCTTGTTTGAAAAACTGAACCCATGGCCAATAATACTCGAGAAACTACAAGTATGCAAACTACAACTTGTATTGTTGATAGTGTCAATAATTTCACCTCCTTCAAAATCGTTCACCTTGGCCGATTAACGATTTTTATCCTGAAATCCTAGCATTTCGGTGCACATAAGCGGATGACTCGGGTTTGTCTCGGCATTTCCCGCAATTCTTTGAACTTCAGCTGCTGTTTGAAGGCTAATGTGAGGAGACACGGAAAGCCATAAGAATTACCCAGAATAAATAAAAAGTACCTTGGGCATCTTTGCCCCACCATACATATATAGGCACGCTTAGAGTATTGGACATCGACAAATTCTTCAAAGAAATATGTTGAGTTGAATTGAAATTTCTCACTTCGTTTTTATCTTGAAATGGTGGCAATTTTTAAAGGTGTTAAACTTATTAAGGAGCTGTGAAATGCATATATTTCCGTGATTAAAAGACACATACGCACCAAAAACAGGTATTCTCTGCGTCCATATTTTTAAGTAGGATTCATTTTTAATTTCAAAATTAAATTATAAAAAAACGAAAAATGTGAGTGCAGCCTAGTGTGCTTATGTTGATCGTGATAAATTCGCGACCCTCCCTTGACTATGCTATCGCTGCCGTCCTTACCGATGTTATTCAGTCCTCTTCCGTCTCGAAAAACGTTTCTTGCGACACTAGTCCCGATCCTGCTCATATCAAATCCATTGTTTTGTACACTCTAAATTCTCGGTGCGAAACTTCCGGCTTGAGCTCGTATACCAGGTATTTTTGTCATGAGGAATAGGAAAATCCGACCATAAACTTCGGAACCTTGGGATTGTTATCTTGTTCTCTTACGAATTCCTGGTGTTGGCGGACGTTCTTCCCCCAAATCGGTTGCGCCCTCCTCCGCCGTTTCATTTTCAAATCGCCAATTAGTTGCCCCCTCCCGAGTACGCATTCTCCCGAGATGGCCGCCTCATCCTGATCACGTAATGACGTTTGGGCCGCGTGCGATTCCGCTTCGTGCCCACCGTCGGAGCGCCCGCCCTCCTCTCGGTGTGGCCTCAGGGCTAGCGGGCGATCCCGGCAGCGGCGGCATCATCCCGTATGCGGCGTCAGCTCTCGCCTCCACTCGTGCACGCAAGGGTACCCTCCTCCCCCATCGTTCTTTCCGATCCCACGCCCCCACCCCTCCCTTCTTTGTGCGTACCCCGACCGAGTGGACGGACGACGCTCTCCGTGCCTGGAACTTCCTTTCGCATCCTCCGCAACACGGTGTGGCCACACCGTGTATTGCTCCGTTTGCGCCAACATTCTCGTTCCTTGTTCATCTTAGCTAGTTGGCAGCGGCAGTATGACAACATCATAAACTTTCACTTGAACTTCTTCCAATGGAGCTGTTTCGCTTGGACTTCTCGAAACTGCAATAAAATACCTCAGATGTTTGATTCGAAACTGCAATAAAATACCTCAGATGTTTGATTCGGCATGTTAAGGGGGCCACTTCCATGTGTGCTACACGTATCTCTTGAGGGACTCTCGTCTCGTGTAAAACATTAATATCTCTGTCATTCGGTCCCGCAGAGCTATATCAGAATGGAAGATGCCAATGACTTTTTAAGGATGACTTAATCTGTTAGTAATTCAAAGCGGTACTCGAAGCGAATCTTGATTGATGCTGAGGTGCTCCATATCAATTGTGACCAATGGCACGTTCGTAATCGTTGGCACTTCCTTGATCAGGAGGTTTCTTGGTAAGCCGGATATGACGCAACGAATCAAATCGGATAGATTTGCATCTTACAAAGTACCCACTCGATCATTTTGAAACCGCTCCCATACTGAAGACGCCAAGACTTGGTATGAAATTCGCATCACACCTTGCTGATCACACTGCATTACTTCAACTTGCGCCGTTTTTTTTTAATAGGTGATTTGGTAACATAGTAGCAACCAGTTGTTACTCACCATCATTATTCACATCAGCATCATTATTACACATAACCATATATAATTTTAAATTCACAAAAGAGATATTTCTCCGCTCGAGGAATGCAAAGTTCTTGCTCAGTCCTCATTCAGATTACATGGAGTAGAAATAATTTTATTGCAAGGTTTTCTGCTTAATTTTTAGGTAGTGTGAGTTTAATCCGTTCGATAAGGTGATTTTGATGGTTGCAATTGCGAGAATAGCATTAGTCACAATTAATTATGATCTCATCATGACTCCCAAAACCGACATGGCTGGTTCGGGTTTAGCAGAGGCTTGTAAACTCTCTCTTTCTCAATTGCTATCAAATGGAGTTAAGAAGGTATCAAAGGGGGTGTCTTGGTTCGTGGGTTTTTTAGTTGGAATGGATGCCAAATCCCGTTGCTCAAGTGTGGTTGCGTGACGTGTTGCCGCGCGGACCCATTGGCCCGCGGACACTTGTTTAGACCCTCACGCAGAAATAGTGTCGGTCAACGGGAACTTTTCGTGTCTTTCGTCCCAAAATTCGAGCTTCCCCGGACCTTTATTATGTGCTTGAATATTGCGTAAGGGATACTCACGGTAGTATTCCACGGGCAACACCCTAGAGGTAGCGTTTGCTCTCTCTTAGAATACCGTGCCGTGGTAAAATGTACGGAATGATTTTGGGAAAAGGGTCCTGTAGTTTTTATAAAAATAGTAACGGAAGGAAAATAAATGCATGGTAGGAGTAATCAGATTCGTCTCTCTCTCCAGTAGTGTAATATGGCCATCTAGTTAGCCAAATATCATGTCATTGGTATGTTTTGCTTGAAATCTTTTTATTCGTGCAGGGGTAATCATGTGGTAGATGCTAAGCTTTTCGTGGTGCTTAAAACAATAGCCAGCCGATTAAAGCACAAAAATACACGATATAATTATATCGTGCTCTGCCTCATAGTAGCGGGCTTTATAACAGCGTGATAATTTGAACGATAGTTTTACATTGGTAGCCTACTTGGTGTTGAATCTCTGCGCTCATTTTCGGATTTCTGCGCGCGATGAAAGAGAGGGTCGTTCTCCGAACCCCAGGGATGCGACATGATTATTAATGTGGTGGAGGGTTGAGATGAGCACCGGGTAAACCGTTGCGGTTCCTTCCCTCCGTGGGTTTAGACGGAGGGAGCGCGGGGTAGTCTCACGAAGGGCTCTCCGCGCATCCCACGGCTGTCGGAGAGACCCTCCCGAGGTCCGCCGTTTCGGTTCGTTCCATTCCCAACCCCCTCTTTCCTTCCCCCCTCCGCCGGTTCCGTGGCACGAATCGGTCGGAGAAGGGGCTCGCCCGCCGGCCGCCCAACTCGCCAACACGAATCCCTCCACCCCGTCGCGCCTCTTACTCCTCCTCCCCCGCCCTCTCGAGCACACTCGCCCGCGAAAATACTTCCCTGGAGGATGGAGACGCCTCTTCGCGTATCGTTCTCCACGACCCCGCCGACCCCTGTTGAAGGAGCGAGCGAGGTAGGGTGGGGGGTATGAGGCGACCCCGCCGTGAATCTTCTCTCCCTTCCTCCGATCGAGATCGGCCCTGCTCCGCCTCATCGTCTGCTCTCTCTCCTCCCTCTTTTCCCTCCCACACCCCCCTTCTCCCGTCTCCAATCTTCTTCCATCCACTACATTCCTGCCTTCAACCTCGATACCTCTCTCCCTCCCTTCCAATTACACACTCCATTCCCATCCTCTTCCCTCTTCGTCGAGTGGCAAGCGATTTGGTGAATCGTTGCTGGTCTTCCTCGTTTTGTTGTTCAACGACCGAACGAACCTCGCAGCTGAATTACAAGTATCATCGCTAATGTCATGCCTCATGATAATCTGTGGCATTTTCATTGGGTAGCTCACGAAAAGGATGCACATTTAAGATTCTCGTGAAGTGGAAATAGGGAATAAATCTGAATATATGGAATCTTCTACCGACCAAGAGAGGGGTCGTGTGTACAGGTGAATAATATGAGCTTTAAGCTTTCATACTTACATAAGAGGACTAATGCTAGTCTCATGTTACATTTTTAGATGAGCCAAGTGTGAAATGTCGGACAAAGTGATACATAGGATCATTATTCTCTTGCACAACTCGCGATTAAATTCAACGAGGGCATGGGGCTACATTGGTTAGGTTTTTCGGTGTTATGTTTGAACTGCTTATATAATTCGATTGTTTTTGCTCGATTTGCAAATTTTTACTTAATTTATATTATTTATATATATGTATATATATATATTTTTTTAAAGAAGTTATTAAGTTGGTGGTTCTTAATCTTCTCGGTTGATCTGTGTTTTCAGTTTCGACTGTTTCTACGGTGTATGTTTCGACCAGCAGGTTTCAGACGCGGAATGTCAAGGGCGTAAAAGGCAGTGGATTTAATCACCACCCAATATTTGCGTATGCATTGAGAATGGTCTTTAATTTCTCTTCTTGGCCTATTTATTTCAATTACACTTCATCCGGACTTTTTCGAGGAATCGAGAAGGCCTTTCTAGAAGGCTGTGCTATTGTGAGTTTGTAATTGTTGGAAATTGCTATTGATTGGTGTGGATTACATGTTTTCCGTTGCCGCATGAAACTTTTGCTATCCATTAAGTAGGTACTACTTACCGACTCGGTATAATTCCAAGTTTTCAGTTTTCCTGATCACGTTGCACCGACCGGTGTAAAAGCGGCGTAACTAAATCATTCCCAAGGTTGGGTTCTCGACCCTGGAATCAGTGCGGGAAAGTGCAATTCGCTGTCCCGGTCCATTCGGCTCTCTTTTCCTCCGGTGCAGTCTTCCCTTCCTCCCGCATCCGCATCTTGCAGTCCACCTACGGGCCGTAATCATGCCTCACCCCGCCCTTCTTCCCACTCTCCTTTTTCGTTTCAAATGCACGTGAAGTGAAAAACGACGCTGGCGATTGTGGTTCGATGGAAAAGTGCGCCGACGAGATTCCTGTTTCCTCTCTTCCCTCGTCACCGTGCCCTCCTTTGACCCCTCGGTCCCCCCCCCTCCCTAACCCCTCCGCAACGAAAGCATCCACTTAGCGTCCTCGGGAGCTTAGGCAGCTTCATGAGTGACGTCTTTTAGGACCACTAGAGGAGCAACTTAATTTTGCTTATCGCGGCTAGGATCTCGTGGCCGATGGCGGCGTTGTTTCCATCTTCAGAATTAGGTGCCGGAGGTGTGAGATGCGATTTCGGTCAGTCTTAATTCGATGGCAGGGAGCCGTTGGAGCATCATCGAAAATACAGTGTGCCTTGCCAAGCGGAAGTGATTTCATAATTAATAATTCATGCCAAGTAAGCTTATTAAAATGCACTCGAATGATAAATTAACAAAGTCTTCCGATTATCAATCCTTCAAAGAGTTTATAATGCGTCGAAAAACCATGAGTTGTAAACTGTGCGTGCATCCAAGCACGTAGTCGCGCATATTTAATTTTTAAAAGGGAAATGTGGCAAAGTTAACGTGTGATCCAAATAATTTTTCGTCTTTAATATTTAATAGGTCTACATTTATTTAATCTGAATGAAAATGCTCTTCGGGGAGAAGAAAAAAAATCATAATTTGATGTGCATAAGTGATATATGTGGCTATCAAAGTGGCGCACATAAGTGCAAGTACAAGTGGACGCCCTGTTTTCAAATGATAATGGAAAAAATATAGAGGAAATGCACTTGGTATAAAACACCTAATATGAACTTAATAAAGCATTTACAGTAACAAATGAAGCACCGTTAGAACAAGAAAAAATGTCATGCTTGTGCACCTTACATCTCAAGGGACTCTTTCAACAAGTTTTCAGCGTACACTAGATAACATATGAGATATGAATTCGATGATTGTAATTATTTTAACCAATTTATTATTAGTAGTGATCTATCGATAAAGGAAGGTTTTTGAGAAACCCAAGGAGCAAGTCCCTCCAAGCCCAGCTAAGTATTGCTTCTTAATCTTCTGCATCCAATTTTCCTGCCTTCTTGGAATTTCTTGGGTAACCTTACGAGTATCTCTTCTCCTACCTCGCCTACCTACCACTTCCCCCTACAACTTTGTTTTTACGTATGCACATTTTATTGTTTCATTCTTATCCCCACCCCGAATCTGGAAAGTTTCCAATCACCATCAGCCTCTTGCTCAAAGTTTTGCCATAAACGTTTTGAATTGATTCAATGATTTTTAAGTAGGTACATGAAGTGAATTTCAGATCGCTGTGGAAATAAAATAAATTGTGATATTTTGTTATTTTAATTGGATAACAGTCAAGGTGTTAAGGTTCATTAAACGAAAATGATAATGGGATAAAATATCTTTACCCATTGTATTGCGTAGACATTTTGATTCAGCAAGTGTAAATAAGTACGTAGTATGAGAAAGTATAAAATTATGAAATTTCTTAATCATCTCGCGAAGACTTAAGGATTAAACGCAGATTCCGGGATCTCGGTCAAGACGGATGATTTTTACACTTCGGAATTCTTGCATTGTAATGCACATTAGGGGATGACTCCGGAAAAAGTTATTGTCGAGGCATCTCCCACAGGTTATTTGAAATTGTAGTTTGCTTTAAATTATTAGAAATTTGCCAATAGCCAATGAGCAATAAATCAATTTGGGATGATTGATAGTTTAAGAGTGTATGAAGGTAAAATATGTTTCCTGATTTGAAATTGATTCGCCCGTTATCCTATTGCAATTTTGTGTGTCTTGCTCTTTAAGTTTGAAATTAGAAAAGCATTGTTGTCTCTTTGTGAGTGCGAATTGTTCAAAGTTATTTTGATTAATAAACTGCTCATTTGTAATCAATGATTATCTGTTTGTCAATGATGAAGTTGACTTATGCGGCTTCGAGGTTGCGTGCTAACTTCATATCTCTCAACTCTGATCCAAAGAAACATCTCTAGGAAGTATGAGAATGCTCACCGATACTTTCTCACCTTTCCTTTAAAATATTTTATTCCAAGAACCATGAGGAAAATATGGCAACCATTGGAAGAGCAATGACGTTGAGGAACTGCGGGAAATTCCGAAAGAGTGATTTAAGTGCAGTCATGCCACGATGCAAATATTAATAGGAATACTTTCAGGCAAAAATATTCTTGATCCAGCTTCACTTTAGAATTTCACAGAAATGTGAAATGAGTGGAGTTGTAATCATGACGTATGTCTATTCTTAGCAAATATTTAGAATCTTATAAAATGGTAAGAATACTTAGTATTCAACTAAGCCATCAATATCATTCACTTAAATTATGGGCAAGATAACTTTTATCATGAATAGAAATTTTTTTTTTTTAAAGAATGGCACTGATCTGTTAGCAAGCACGAAAGTACAGTACTTTGAAACGCGTGATTCAGAGAAATGGTGCTAATGTACATAAAAGATGTAACGGCAACCAGAATATTCGGTGAAACATGTACGAGCTCGTACATGCTCGCATGTTGCGTTGTTTTTCCAAATGGTCGTCAACAGTTTATACTTAAATTTGCATCATTTACATGAAGTTTATACTCCTCTATGAAGTGTGAATGTGCGGTGATATTATCAGGAAAATGCTCGACTAAATGTCCGAACCCAACTAGCAACTTGGTTAAAGTTTACGAAAATTAAATTGTGACGGCTGAACCCGAGTCTCACTACTACTGTAAAAATTGTACAATGAGTGTACGGTATTTTATAACCGAGGGATATTTGATTCTATCGAAGTTGTGAACTTGGTCGGTACCTACAAGAGGACTGAGAAGTTTAGGACCTACATATAATTGATTATTCTTGGGAAAGGATATAATTATAAGCAAACGTAAGGTGTTACCAGCAAGCATCTTTCAGTTTGTTGTGGTCGTAATTTCGTTTTCATATGCAGGAATTATTCTAGGTGATTGGGAAGGATTGGTTCAGCTGGCCGTTTGCTCTCACTTTATTACTGCAAGTTCACATTGTCGTTAATAATTTATTAACGCCTACAACTAGTTAGGTATTTTTAAGTTTGTCATTTTCGATGTCCACCGTTAACGTTAGCTCTAGTTATTCCTTTACATAATTTTAATGATTACCTCTGAGGAAGCCTGTCGGGACATGCATTGAATATTGGTGCGGGAATATTTTTATCGAACTGTTGATGGGAATTTGTAAATCAAAATGTATAGGTATAACTTTAATATCGCATGGAGAGATTCTTTATATTTTTATGCCCTTAAATGTTTTTTACGATATGAATATAAGTAGGATCAACTCATGGGACAAGGGCTGATCTAGTAGTACCGAGATTTATGTTTAAAATGGATTATAAACTTTTTTCAGGTGAAACGTATTTTGTGAACAAAACAACCCACGTCTGTTATCTGGTAATTAGTTTGCATGCAGTATTGAGACATTTTACGTATGGGGTAGGAAATCAAAATGGTTGGTGACACTTGTTATGATATCTGTTGTTGGTGCCAACTGTACCGACTGCACTCGTTTCCCCTGCGTTCTTGTAATTAATCTTGCTAGTCGTGGTATACAAATTTTAGGTTTAAGTCAAACGCCAAATTTTGCTATTTTTGGCCTTCTTTACCATTATCATACTTTCGTGTTTAATGTATATATTCGTTCGCTTTTTCGTGCTCAGTTTCCTCACACGTGGATGAACTTAGTTAGATTTATGGACGCTGCTTTGCGCGATTGAGTTTTTGGCATATCATTTTTATTAATGTTCTATAAAACCCATTTTTATTAATGTTCTATAAAACCCTTTCCCTTTCACCGTCCTGCTTTTAGATTTCCGTAATGTGCATACTTCCGATATCCTCGGGTTTTATCCGAGATTATTACGTATTTTTCACAAGTTCAGCCATTCGCACCTTCGCCTCGTTGTGTGAACGCAAAAAGTGAATGTCACCCGAGTGTGTTTAATTGGGCGAAATATGCTGTCAGTGGCAGTTTCGTCTTTTGTGGTGCTATGGTCCTTCACAAGATTTGCCTTGTTGGAAAGCAGTCGGAAAATAGTCGTTTATGCTTCCGTAGTTGTGCTCCCAAAGTAGGCGCTCATCGAATATCTTTTTCTAGGGCTCGCGCAGCTGATTCTTGATGGCTTCGGTTTTTCAACCATCACGAAACCTCGAAATTTTCAGGGTGGACGGTGTAACACATCCTGTTTTGTGATTGAATTGGAAATGTCGATACGGTTGATGCCGAATATTTTGGTTTCGTTGATCGTCGAATCAATAAGCTACAATGATAGAGCATCGGAGGACGAGAAAAGCAGGAAAAGTCCAGTGGAATATATTTTCTCCAGTTTGGTTGTTCGTCCAGTACGAGTGGCCTCAGTATATCTTCTGTTTCTTTTTATGGATTATTTATTTTCCATATCTATTCCCAAAAAAAGAGGAGAGCGAAATCGTTGGAATTTCTGATCGAATAAATTCCGAATGCCTTTTGTCATTTAGACTGGGATATATGGGATCCTGAGTTCCACATTAAAAATGTTGTTGCATTAAGATATCTATTGTAATATTTGGGAGAGTCATAATAATAAATGATCTCTCAGACTTTTCTACGCAAAAGAAACATTGGCTATTACATTCGTCAAATACGAGTATGCACAAAACAGGTTCGGAACTTCACTGGTCGACCTACCAGTGATGCGTCCTTGCAGCGGCGTGAAGGGTATGGTGTACGAGCAGGTTTCCATCGTTGTTGTTCTCACAAACTTTTTGTTTTGGTAGAGCTTCATTTTCATTTAGCCTCTTTCAATTCTTCTGTCATTCGCGATCGCATATCTTTCCAAGACAATGTACGTGCTGATTCAATTCCGTTTGCTAAACCTTTGATGCATATTATTGGTTAATTACCCCATATCGATACAGTAGAAACACTATTACATCAGGTTGTTGCAATTTTTCACTAAAAAGGCTTTAACCATAATCAAAACGCTTGTCTGTGTAATGCCTTGAGAATCACCTTGTGTAGACCGTTGCAATGGCGCACTGGTATATTTTTCGGTTCCTCGTAACATACACAACATAATCAATAGCAGACTTAATATTGCCTTTAGAACCCGGGTACGCGAAGACTTTGGCGCCCCCCATTACTTAGCAGATTCCGAGAAGTTACTTATGGGCAAAGATTGATCAATCGAATTGATAACTTTCTAATTCTATAGAAATCGTGCATTGGCACTCTGAAAGTCGACAGTTCTTACATTGGTAAACAAATACCTGCTTCTGAAGTATGTGCAAGGTCGAAGTGATACCACAGCACACCTTGAGCTCTCTGGCTATTGTTTTGTAAGCATTTTAATTCCACAGAGTGTCATTGGCTTTATTTGCGTGCTTAGCATTTACGTTGAAACGAAAGCAGTCGTATTCTCTGAGCAGGTCTCATGTTGGCGTTCCCCTAACAATCTCCCGCTGACACTTATTGTTCGGTCGGGGATTGAGTAAAGGACCGTTTTCGTCATCCCTTTCCTTAGTGAAGGATTCAGTGCAAGAGGTATTTCCTCAATCCATATTTTCTCTGTGACACTTTGATTTGGACATAAGCGTGACGATGATTAATTTGGGAAACCTTTGGATGCCCCGGGGACTCCCTTCTCAAATTCTTTCAACGCCGCTAAATGTAGGAAAAAAACTGGATTTCGAGGTAATGTCGTCTCGAAGTTGAGATACTTCGGATTATATCGGTGAATTAATTTCCATCCGCCGCGATCGCTTCAGCGATGGGAGGTGCCGCTCATCACACGCGGCGGCACGTGCCTTTGGCCCTCGACGCCTCTTTCTTGGGCCGGCCCTGATGTAGGTGGGGAAGTGAGTGACGTCGTCCATACCTGAAAGCATTCCTGTGACCCCCCCAACCTCTCTCTCCATTCCGCGACTCCCAGCCCACTCCGCCGACCCCCTTCCCCCGACCTTTCCCCGCGCCCCTCCCTCTTTCATGCTGTGGGCCTTCATCAGTTTTGCTAATTGCGTTCCACTTAATTGCGTTCCGACTTGACGGCTCTCGTTTGGGTTGCCGGATGACTCCCCTACTCTCAAGGAGAGTTCCTGGTCTCTTGTTGCGGCGGTAAAAACTAGTTTGCCAGCACATTTATCAGTCTAATCATCTGCGGGATTCATTTAATTACACCTCGTGCAAATCGCGTTGGGCGTGAATGCAAGTATCCTGTTTGAATTTCTTTTTACCCTTAGGAAGAACCCCTTTCTCCATTTAAAATGTATTTTGTGCGCTTTGATAATGCCCTCATCTGGTGCCTTGGATCTCTTCCTGCTACACTAATGAGCGTTTTTTGGCAAATGTCTTGTCTTGTTTTTTTTTTCGTGGACGGCAATCTGATGAGTGTTTTGCATGCAGCAATTTGTTTTCAAGGGAGCAACTACTTAGGGAATATAATCTTCAGTACCGTCTCGTATTTCATTAGTCTAAATACACCAGCAGTTAACGCGATAACTGTACTCGAGAAAAAAAGTTGATTGGGGTTGGTAAGAGTAACCAAAGACAGTCCCTTTTGGCTTTGTCCTGGTGCCTCGGTGTGAGCCTCCCCTCGGTGTGCCCTTCTTCCGTTTGTGTGGTAAATAAAAGATCATTTTGTTGAGTCCTTTCCTCAAAATTTCTTATTTTAGGGTTGCTCCCACTGAAAATTTCATCTGAAAAATAAAAGTTAATATTCCCAGTGGCTGTTAAATGTGTGAGTTGAAATATTCCAGACGTTGCATTTACACTGACTGGCACTTCTCACATTTTCCGTTTTGCGAAAAAATCATAATGCCGTAAACCAATGTAGCTTGGAGAACCACTTGCGGTCCTGGATCTGTTGCAGTTTTTTGTTGTTTATCGTTTTCCTCAAGATTTTACTCATAAAACCTAGTTAATACGAAATCGGTTGGCTTGAAATCTTTTTAACGAACTACTATTATTTCTCGGAAGAAATATGTTATGGATCCATGGAAAGATTCTGTTTGACATATTTTGATTGCGAACTAGGACATTATTGGCCCCTTCAGATCGTAAAATGAGGACAAGTGTAATGTGCATAAATTAAAGAGAACGGAGATTTAATGGGCGATTGTCCCAGAGCCCAAATCGTGCAAAAAGGAGGGGCGTATGCACCGTGCTTTCCTCTACGCACCTCTCTCGAGCCGACGGGAAAGGTGGGGTGGGCCTCGGACGGGGGGCGGGGGTGGTAGGGTCCGCGGGGGACAACAGGTGTCTCCACGTGGCCATTCCGTCCCTTCCCCTCACGTCCCACCCTCCTCCTCCGCCCCCTGCAGACCTCCTCCGGCGACCCACCTTTCCCCCGCCCCTCCCAGACGCTCGTCCGGTAACTCACTCCGCGTGTCCCCAACCCCCTCTTTGTCGCCCCCACCCACTGCCGTCGCCGTCCTGACCTCCGTTCTGTCACTATCCCCTCGCCGCCGCTTCATTCGCTCCCGCGCCCCCCCCCTCATCCAGCAACCCTTGGGGTGCATCTCACCACCCACGACATCCTCCCGCCGCTCGTAAATCCTCCACCCCACCACCTTCTTCCCGTGTAATCCGGGACCCTTTTAGCGTCCCCCTCTCGTACTCCGTACACTCACTCATAGATGGTTTTTTTGACACCCGCATTCAGGCTTTGCCGCCACTTTTTGTGAGAGGGGATTTTTTGAGGGAATGTATGTCTGTTCTTGTCAGTTTTGAAATATTTCTAACTCTCTATAACCCTTCCGTTCTCTAGTTTACAAGGATAGTTTTTCTTGATGACGGGAATGGGTAATACTCAGTTAAGGGGTGTGTTTTTGTATCGCTTCAGCGGCACGTGTCAATACGTTTACTGTTTCTTCGGATATTATATGCATCTCGACTTAAAAACATTTTGAAAATCGGAGTTGATTATACTGAGATATGTTCACTCAGAAGTTTCTTTTACCCCTGGTTGATCACACTGAATGTATAATGCACTCCTTATGGCAGTGCCTTCCTTGCCCTGTTATGGGTGTGTGTTCTTCTAACTTATGAAAAGGTGTTATACTAACATTAAGGAGGCAACGGAGTTCGAGAGTAGTGGTCTACCGAGATATCTCGCATTTAGTAAGGCAAACGCAATTGGTCTAATATCATTGATTGACTTGAGAAGCTTCAAAATTTACGGGCTTGGAAATGAAAGAATGTTTAGCCTGCTGAATTCATCGTAATGGGGTCAAATAACTGCAAATATGTCATTGTTGGCGTTTTACCTGTGGAAGTGAATCTTCAATTTTGTATTCGATCGTCCAGACGTGGTGACTGTTCGCTCTGAGTCATACTCTATTTCCTACTTCGTGTCCTGTGAATCTCTATTCGATGTCAGACCTCCAGGTTCACGCTCATTCCCTTGACTTTTTCTTCCCTTGCTCATTTCTCCTCTACGGCAATCGGAGACTTTATATGCGGAGAATGGGGAAGTTCGAAGGAAAAGGAGGGTGGTCGGGTGACGAAGCGAGGCTTTGATTCATCCCATTGGCGCACGGTCGTGTGTATGCAACGTGCGCCTCATTCCCTGTCACCCACGCCCATTGCTTCCTCACCGTCGCGTTGCGGGAAAAACCACGAGTGGTTTCTCTCGAGAGGTTTCTTTGGTAACGAGGGTATCTTTCGATCTGTCTCTTTGTGTTTTATCCTCGTCGCTGCGTGGCGAGTAAGGCAGTGGATTTCGTTGGGTTTCTCAGATTGGCTGGGACCGGGATCATGAAGAGGCTTATGAAACTCAGTTTATACTCGTAGTGAATGCCACAGAAATGACTCGATCGACTAGTAGAAAGTAGACTTTGAGGATGCTAGTCGTTAAAATTAATGGAATTCAAAATTCAACAAAAGTTAAGAGTGAAAATTTAAGTTTGAGGAAAGGAAGAAAGAAGGTGAAGGAGTGTTTGAAAACCTGGATATTTTATATTTAAAAGAAAATTACTCCTTTTCTTTACAATGTCTTTGGGCACGAGAAATGTAGGTAGTGGACATTACGAGTGAGCATGTTGGTATTATAATCTCCAACTAAAGTTTTCTTAATATCCTTACAGCTTTATGTTCCTTGCGGCCTCGGTCCACATTCTTCAAAAAAACTTTGTGAAAGTGATGTACCGTAATCGTAAATCGTGGTCGAACACAGAAGGCCACTGACGTAGTAGTCCACATTGTAGTGCACAAATCCTGAGTTTTATCCTATATGTGGCCTTCAAACTCATCGCCAAGAGGGCTCATCTGTGATGCCAACGTTGATTATCCATTACGGAATGTTTGAGGAAGGAATATCTCACAAATACAACTTTGATAGGTTGAATAATGACGTCCGATTTTAAGTTGTCGAATATTCTCTTGCCGCATTCATGTTATGGTAGGTTCCACAGCGACATCCTCTAACTAGGAACTTAATATTCATACCCTTATTGCCCTTTAATGTCATATTTTGGCTAACTTGATTAGGGAGTTAACATTTATTCTTTGTTAAATTAGTTGGCAAACATTTTGCATTAATGCTTGCTATTTTATTTACGCTTTATAATTGCTATCTATTAATGCTGAAATCATATACTTGGGAGAGATGGGATTTTGCGTCAGCAGGTTTTTTCAACCCATTAAAAGCTATTGCCGTTTTTTTTACATTTGATCGGAAGAAAAATCACTACTATAGAATTAGACCAATTCAAAATCGGAAGTTCGAAATTAGATTGACTCGAAGAAAAAAAACTGCCAATGAATAAATATAGATAAAAATGTGAAATGTTTTTATTCTATTTGTGAGTGTTCTTTCGTTGTGCATTGTAGTTTGATATTTTGCTTGCATACATTCTCAACGAATACCTTGCAAATAGATTGGCATGTCTCAAGAGTCTTAACTTCTGTGCTTTTTCTTACAGATCCGACGATGAGGACGCTAGTGGCAGCAAGTATCCCCGCCTGGAAGATGACAGCATCCAGGACAAGGAGCGGTTTGCCAGGTAAGCATCAAAGCTTTCAAACTCGCCTGCTTTAGACCACCGCTCTATTGTTTAACCTCTAAAATGTTTTCTCTTTTTGTCATTTATTTCGATTGTGTCATATTGTCATGCATGTCTCATGTAACAGTTTTTAATAGTTACCTGACAATATGCTAATTTTTATTACGTACGACATACAACAGCTAACGTTGGAATATGCCATTCAAGGGTGTTGTAAATAACTTCCTTCGATTCTTGCTTTCGGTCTTCAAATTAATTATTGGTCAGTATTTCATTTCCGTGTTAACTTTGAACGAATGTGACGACTCTCCAGTGACGAGTACAGTATAATGTACATGCTTACAATATAAAACTACATCTGATAAAAGTGCATATGTCTGTGAAAGAATAAGCAATTTTTTTGTCGATATTTAATGTCATTACTTTTTTTACGCAGACTTGTATAGTTGAGCAAGAAATTAAAATTGGGAGTCGCTAAAACCCCTCAAATTAACATGTGAATCAGTTACTACGTACTGATAATAAATTCTATGTACTGATATTAAGTGAGGAATTTTTTGCACTTCACAGTATTCTAGGGTCGCTTTCTATCCTGATGTGTAATAAAAACAGATCGGGCGCCAAAAGGATATGAGCAGCTGTCAAACTATACGATGTAGTGTATTGCCCCGCAAATAACTGGATCTTTATTTTTCCAGACAGTCCCCTCCCTCCTTTGGTAGGCATTTAACCGTTATCTTCAGGCTAGCCACTATGCTTCCACTGTCGAAAAAGGCATTTGAGAGCTGAGCCACGCCCTGTTTTATTGAGCAGTAAGATTGAGACATCGAGTTGTTTTACTGTTTACGTTTGCGAATTTTCGTCGAGAATTCTACGCGTCGACATCTATAAAGAAAATTTTTAATGCAAATGTATGTACTTTTGAGTGTGACATTTTATGAAAATAAATAGTTTATATAACCTTCAATTGTGGAATATTATACGCTTGTTTGCATTTATATTTGACTTGATACAATCGTGAAAAAACAAAATGGTAACCATTAGCTTCATAGTAGTAGTATTTAGAGGAGGCAACCGACAGCTGAGGTCATTTGCGTTATTAGGGATGGACAGGAAAGGATGAAGGGTGGGGAGAAACCCGGCGTCGGCATTAACTTACTCTTAACGAAAGGCGCCAAGGGGTCCGCAGTTTTACGTCCCATCCGACAGACGGCGCACTCACTCGAAGTGGTCTCCGCAAAGCACCTCAAGTAAGGGGTCGGGATGCCACTGAAAAACATCTGCTGCATCCAGAATTCGAACCCAGACCCTCTCGGTGGGATGCCAGTACATAAGCCATCGCACCATACCGATCCCCGCTAAATTCATGAAACGTCTCAGTCCTCATTGGTGTATTGGTATATGCTAATGAGTGTTTTTTTTAAATATTGTAGAAGTGTGAAAGCACATGACACATCGTGTTAATAATGATAATAATTTATTATTATTTTAAATTGGAAGATAGTTTCAGTTTTCCCGAAGCTGTATTTCGGTCGTGACGACGTAAAGTTGATGTAAAACGGTGGGAATGAGGGGATACGGGTCAGTTCATTAATTAATTTAAATTTTTCTGCAGCAATTTGTAAACTCACTGTGGGAACAGCTAATTCTATAAGTAGGTAGCGTGCAATTAATCATAATTGGCGATGGTAGCAACGTGGAGAGGTTAAAATTTAAGGAGAGTATCTGACCTAGAAGGAAAATTTAGAAGATTAATCAGAGAGGAACACTCTTCTTCTTGACTTCTGCTATAGGAGATCGTAAAAAAAAATATGGGACAGAATAAAATTTAACGTAAATGAGACATGGGGGTTTACGTAATGGAACGCGAAATCCCCATATTCCCCATGAACCCAATTCCCGAAATTTCGCGTTAATCAATGCGAAAAATACGAAAAAGCAAACAACATCAGGTGGTAGCGGTTCATTTTCCTAGGGTATTGCTATTCGCTCCTCACCCGGAGGATCTTTTCTCTAGCGTCGGCCACTTCCCTAAGGTAGTTCACCCCCCGCCTCTTGAGTCGATTTATGCTCTTCCCAGTTTCACTTTCCATCACATAGCTATCACTTAATATATAATATTAATACTTGCTATTACCTTAAAAATAAGTGTAGTAATGTCCAGTCTCAGTCCATCCAAAATCAACTTTAAACCGTAGAATGCCAATAATATTAATAAAAAGCTTAGAACAAATTTCACAGAATATAGACTCGTATATAAAATCATTCCATCTACAAGTGCCAAATAACAGGCAGCGATGGCCCAAGGCATTATGAATTACCTCTGCCAAATTTTAAATGTATTGTAGGAACAAAATTTTTAATTATTCGCTGTGAACATCGGCCAATTTTTATGAAAAGTGCCGTTTTTATCTAAACGACTTTTATCTATCGCCATATACGAATTAAAATTTCTCATATTTTCTTGCCCTTTGTTATCTGGAGGAATTTACCATGTAAGCTTAGGTTGAATTTTAAGTAGTAGTAGTTTTAGGGGAGGAGACTGGTCGCTAAGGTCATTTAACCATTACGGATGGATGGGAAGGAGAAAGGGTAGCGAGAAAGCCGGCGTCGGATTAGCCTATTCTTAACGAAAGGCGCCAAGGGGTCCGCAATTTTAATATCCCATCCGATGGACGGCGTACTCACTCGAAGTGCACTCCACAAAGCACCTCAAGTAAGGGATCGGGGTACCACTGAAAAACATCTGCTGCATACAGGATTCGAACCCGGACTCTCTCAGTGGGAATCCAGTACATTAGCCACCACACTATTCTGATCTGTTTGAATTTAAAGGCAATTTCTTAAAAGAAAATAGTAAACATTATTGGCGAATTTCCCCTTGCGTATAGATTGAAAATAATTAAGATTAATAAAAATGAAATAATTATGAAGTCGTGTGCACATTTTGCCCATGGTAATAAAGATGTCCATTTGAGTTATGCGAGAGTTACTGATACGGGAGTGAGGAATGGGATGATCAGGCGGTTTATTTGGGTGGCTTGTTACTATAGTTCCTTGGAGAGCGGGTAGTTTATGTAGCCCGCAACATTGATTTAATTTACGGGTAGTAGCTCGCCGATAGGAGATGAACGATAGGGAAATGTAACTGCATAAAAATCAAAATGATTAAAGCGTCGTCGTGAGATGTGTGCTCTCCCGGATTGCCTAGGATCCCTGCTCGTCTACGCCAAGCATGAGGCGTAGACGAAGCCGAGAGCGTGTTTCCGCCGACCGCATTCGCTTTCGATTGCGCGGGAACCGCACTAATCTTCTGTCCTCGTCTCTTGTGGATCGTGACAGGTCGGCGCGCCGTTCGAATCGCTTCCTTCAGGGAAAAAAGTCACGCGGGGGGTGCATAACCCCCCCCTCTTTCTATTCTCCGCTTTCCCTCTCTCTCTCCGCGCTCCCTCCACCACAAACCATGCTCTTAGGCGTTCAAGTCTCCGCAGGGCGGTAACGCACACGCGCTGGCCGCAATCGGCCGGCATCGTATCCCGGCCGCCGTGCACCATCCCTCGCCGCCGGGGCACAGAGGGGACCGTCCTCCCCAGGATGCCTTCCTCCTTCCCTTCGGTCCGCCCCTCGTCCACCTTCGCGAAGTCTCCTCCGCTGCAGGTGCTCGTACCGCATCTTCCTCCTCTCGGGCCCTCCTTCCGATCTCCTCTTCCCCCCTTCCCTCTCCCGCCCCCGGCCGTCCCCGCCCCCCATTCTCTCCCGCCACTCTCACGCACTCACTCTCCGTGCGCCCCCTTCTCCCGCTCCCCCCCACTCCTCGACCTTCTCTCTCTCCCTCCAGTTTCTACTCCCGGCCCGATTTTCTCGTGGGAATCGTTCCTCCTCCCACCCCACCAACCTCTGAGCCCTCTTATCTCCCATCACCCCTTCCGCCTCTTCGACCCCTTCCCCCAGTTGCCTTCTCGATCGCTCCCCTCCATATCTCTCTCTCCAGCCTTCTTCCCCTTCCCCACCTCCCCACCCGCCGTCATTCTCATCGAAACTTCGTGCTCGCCTCGCCAACCTCCCTTCCCACCGCCGCACCGCCATTTTCCTGAACAGAATCTTTCCTCGCCGCCGTTCCGTGCCCACGGGATGCGCTAGGCCCCCTCCCTCCAGTGGCATTGTGCTGGAGGCAGTGAGCGGCGCGAGGGATTTGGCATAGTTGGTCCGTGTATATTCCGTAGTTTGTACTTCGGGTGCTCTCTGGAAGTGTGGTTATCACTCGGTTGCCGGATGTATTTACCAGAGATGCTAGCAGAATGTCTGAATGAATGTTTCCCGGAACGACAAGGCCGACGAATTTGAGTGGATACGAAGAAATCGTATTTGAAAATTTAAATAGAAACCTGGCTGAAACATTTTTCTCTCGAAAAGAAATAAACATCGGCAATGTTTCATCGTGTAATTCTATGGCTCAATTGTTCGGGTTCTCAGGCAGAATTAAATTCGCGTTTATCATCTGATTCTATTTTATCCTAATACTTTTTGCTGCCCGTGATACAATCGCAAATGAAATCGATCGTTGCTGTTATGTAAGTAGTCGATTCTGCTGAAAGTCTCACGTTATTATAGACAATTTTGGAAATCACTTTATTTTGATCGCAGTTTACGGAAAGGAAAACATCTTACGGAGCATGGCGAATGAGAGTATGGGAAAAATCTGGGGAAATATGATGGGCCCATTTCTTTGGTTTTTTAATCAATGATCCTCTCCAAAGCATTGGAGTGAGTACTTTTAGATAGTAATTGAAAAAAAGGACTAGCCCGGCAAGTTGAAAGGCATAAGCGCCTGAGAAATAACCTTAATAAGCAGGAATATAATATGACAACCTTGAACTTTAAAACGCTTTAATGTATGAATAGGGAAAATATGACTAATCTAGTGGTGCTTGTAGCTGAATGCTAAGCTTAATATTTGCCTTTTAAAAGGTGTTAAGGGAGGAAATGTGAAGATTTAAATAGTTAAGCAGTAATTCTAAATAAAAAGAAACGTTATGGCCATACGATTTTGGTTCTCAACGTTTATCAATAAATGTAATAATGGGCCACAGGATCAGCCCTTTTTGGCCCATGCTGAGTGGAGGTAAATGCGAAACTAGGGAGCAACAGCTGGTTGGAGGGTTATCCAAAGGAGGCATCCAAAACCTTGGCAGCACTCCCATCCATGCTCCGACCAAACGTTTTCTCACGCCACTCTAAATAAACTGCTCCTATTGGTTTCTGACCTTTTTTCTCCGTCACATCTCCGCTTCCGATATTTTCTTGAGGTGAACCTAATGGGGTCCTCTCATACTCTGGTAATCGTTGAGCATCATTCCCCTGTTTGATACATAATTTTTTTCCCTGCATTATGACTTGAATCCACTGGTGGAGTCCTACCTTTTCTTTCGTGTTAATTGTGTGTTGATGGGCTAGACGATGGATGGTAAACTACTTTCAAACCTAGCCGTATGGAATTTATTTAAGCGTAATGATAATTTTTGGGGTATTCATTAGATGCTTATCAGTCTAATACACATTAGACTTACTAGAGTCAACTGTCGCCTAGGTTTAATTTTTACTATTATCGGAATATAAATTTTAGTTTAAAAGATATAATAGAGGTCCTAATTAATGGTTGATTTTGTGTTTGATGTCAATTTATGGCTTCTCTTTTGATGTTTTAGCGTTTCCAAATCGCAAAATATATCTTTACGATTTTTTGACAGTTGTTGAGGATTAATGGAACTCAATTAATCGCAAAATTAACTGTTTTCATGTGGATGTAATTTTAAGAGTCTTAACTCTACATTTGATTTCCCTATATAATGTACAGTGACAGCGCCAGGCCTACTACAACTCAAGATAGGCCGGGGCTTAACCTATTTTCATCCTGGGGGCTATTCTAGTCTTAATTCATTGTGAGCAGTGATATATGACTGATGAATGCACATGACACACAATTGGGTTTGAACGTCACGACGTCCACTGGGTATAATTCAATTATGGCTCCGTCTATGGGAGATTGCTAGGCTGTCTTCGCCCCTACTATGTGACATTCGAAAGAGCGATCAAATTATGCGGTGAACCAAATTACGTATGCTTTGCTTTCTGTTTTAACTAATTCATAAATAATCAAATGGTTTGTTTTCATATTCAATTAAGGAATAGTGAAAGAGCAAAAATCCTCACATCGATACTTCGGTAAATCAGTTTACAACCATCTGGGAAATGGTGGAAAGATGGACTTGTAAATAAGTCACCTCAGACCTACCCTGCGTGTTCAAGTTTATACTTCTTGATCAGTTCCTCTACTGGAAATATGAATGGAAGCATTTCATGTGATTTCAGCTAGAATTCTACATACCTGTATAATCATTAAGAAGCTGTCAAATAATTAATGTAATTGTTGATATCTGGGTATTTTGTCGAAGTATTTTCGCTCTCGGCAGCGGATACCTAGTGCTATTTATCAAAATCTATCATGTAAAGCATTAACAGCATTTAATTAAACCATTATTCCGCAGTAAAGAGAACAGGCAGAAATTCCATTTGATAAAAGTTTAATTAGTTGTTTTAATTCCGTTAAAATTCTATGTAATTCTTAATTAACTACGTCTCATTGGCAAAAAAAGCATCTTTAATCCTTTGATATGAGTTACAACCTTCGCTGTTCGTCCTTCACGAAGATATTATTTTTTCCTCCTTTTTCGCTTTCCGGTGGCTCGTAAAAAAGATGGAAAGGCTTACACGAGTTTTGTTCAAAAAGCAAAGGGAATTTTCTAATTTCGCATTGTGCATATTACGCTGTCAATTCTCGCCGCAAGGACAAACGATCAATAAAGAGTACTAAGTACAAGTTCAACGCCGTTTGCGTGAAACATTACGAAAAAACGCCCGTATTTGTGGCGAAACAATGCACGTCTTTTGCGCCACAATAATGCTGCTACTTCATTATTTTAAATATGTATTAGTGAATTTTTGACTGAAAACAGCACTGCAATGATGTCCCAGCCTCCATATTCGTCAGGCATGGCCCCGCGTGTCTTTTTTAATGTTCCAAAAAATAAAGAGAACCTTAACGGGCCTGTGGGCCTGTGTTTTACAAGCATACGTAGATGAGATTACAAACGCAGCACTGAGAAAGCTAAAAGCAATACCAAAGATCGAGTTCCAGAAGTGTTTGCAGGATTGGAAAAAGCGCTGGCATAAGTATATAATATCTAATGGGGACTGCTTAGAAGGAATATTATTGATTTCTACCAATTCAAATTAAATTCTTTCCAAATAACTCAAATCCCGTTATTTATTGAACACACATCTTACTTAACGTAACGAATGTTAATGTAACTCGCCTTCCATTTTGAAATCACAGCAAGAGGTGACGTTGGGACGCAGTGCCATCTTCAACTGGGAATCTTAGCTGGAAGGGTGCCTCCCACTTCCCCCAACCACATCCATCCTTACAACTCCGTCTGCCGAGGAACACCCTCTTCTCATTTCTTTGTCATAACTTTTTTCTCCGGACCCGTCGCCCCCCCCCTCCACACACAGAACCCTGTGGTAGTCATTGTCACCGTAAAAAACCGTAGGGAGCTTTCTCGTGAGCTTTAATTTTCCTCAGCTCGGCGATGGCCCCAAAAAAGCATGACGACCTGCATGCGAAAGAATCGGCGGATTAACCTCCGTCTCATACTCCTCTATGTTTTTTTGATGTCGCGTCATCACGGGGAAATGATCTTAGGCAAGTTGGAAAGTCAGTCTCGGGAACCTTATCCTTCATTGGACGGATACCTAAGTGAAGCATTCGAGATTCACCTGGATTTTTAAAAGCTCGGAAAACATGAATGCCATTTAATTTTTTAATGAATTCAATTTAAAATTTCAAGAAACTGTAATACGAGTAACTCGTAGTAACTTTAACGGAGTCACCCGCTATGTGTGCATTATAATGCAACCATTTCAGAGAGTAAAAATCATTCGCCTTGACCGGGTTCGAATCCCGGTCAAGGCGAATGATTTTTACTCTCTGAAATGGTTGCATTAGAATTCAATTTAATTAAATTAATTTTTAGATCGCGAACTCCACGGGGCCGTAAAAATTATGTCATTGCCTGGAAATACATAGATGTTGTTAGCCCAGTGGGCAGAGCGCTGAGCTACTAGCTGGAGGGTATGGATTCGATCCCTGGTGATCCGGGGTAGTTGATCTTCCTGGGAAACCATAGCCGGCACAGGGAAAAGAACTGACCCCCCGACCCATGTGTGTGAATTTCACACGCCCTCGGGTTTAGTACTGGGTGAACAGCACCATCACCTGCCAAACCATTTTGGGCTGATGATTGCGGTTGATTTTAGTAAAATGTTAAAGTGATTGCGTGTCTGGTGATTTGATTTTAAGACAGTATATGGCGGCACCCTTTTCATAAAAGTAACGTGGGCATATGTACATAATATGACATGTCATTGTCTAATACAGCAACATATCGTGCTGCCTTCCATAGTAATGGCGTTGCTAAAACACCTAAAATATTTTTGCTGGTAATTTTGGAAAAATAAGTCATTATTTCACAAAATTTATGATAACAGTGAAAATAATCGTAGCTGTTATTGTCTTTTATTTTTTTGTTCCTCTGATCAACAATTGCCCGAAGAAAAGTCGCGTGAATGGGTTGTCGGATGAGGTGCCTTGGTTTGGCTTGAATAATGCACACTTTTATTGGTTTCCAATTTAATTTACACCATCCCAAACTTCTTTAGGATTGTCTTTTATGAAGACCAACTGATGATGACATTCAACGTCCAAACCTGAGTAATGTTTTGAATGAAATGTGTGGAATTACAAAGTCAATTTCATTTCAATATGTTATGTAAATTCCATAAAGTTATGCCGAAGACGAACGATTCTTTAGGATTGATATATCCTTGCTAGTAATTGTGAAACTTGCAATCATAAGAACCGAATACGTGCCAACATCTAACCAGACAGTCCAGGCGTGTTGCGGGAAAAATATACATTTGAGGAGTATTTAAATAGTATTTTACGTCAGTAAAACTATTGCATAGATTTCAAGAAACTGTAACAGTAACTTTAACGGAGTCACCTGCTATGTGTGCATTATAATGCAACCATTTCAGAGAGTAAAAATTATTCGCCTTGACCGGGATTCGAACCCGGATCCCTCGATATCCGGCCGAGTGCTTTAACCAATTAAGCTACCGAGACGTCCTCTTACACTCTGAACTTTTGGGGGCTTTTTCAAGCCTTCAATTGGAGCACTCGGCCGGATATCGAGGGATCCGGGTGCGAATCCCGGTGAAGGCGAATGATTTTTACTCTCTGAAATGGTTGCATTATATTGCATAGATAATTTCCTATCAATGCGCGTTCGCAAGGTTGTGAATTTAAGTTCTAGACTTCGACTAATTTCCGTAATAGAAGAGTTGTCGTGAAGCAGTATTATTTGGAATGGTTCACACTGAAGTGAAATACTCTGAGTGCATCGGATTTTAGAAAATTTTCTTTTAAACTTGGTTATGCCATTCGATGGAGCAAAATAATCTTTACAAAACATCCCTGTGGTGTTATATTCACGGGAAATTCTTCCACGCGATAACAGAGCGATCTCTTTTCTCTCTCTCTCCAGAAGAGTTGGCTAACTCAAATCAGGGTGCGTCCATAATGTTTTGAACATGTAAAACCGAAACACTCGAATATGTTTTTATCGGGAAAATGTGAAATATAAAATAATAATATCGTAGACATTTAACAAATATCTCACGGGATCTGCCACCAATGTCCTGAAATAGTTGGCAAATTTATCCCAACATTGCTGGGTACCCTCTGAAAATGAAAGCGTTTCAACTGATCACTGGAGTAATGAATTCCCAACACTTTTACTAAGATGATTCTATCTAAAATGCGCGTCATTCTTGTGCAGATGTCCGCTCTTCGAGAAAGGCGTTCTGACGCTTTTCGTTAACAGAGTTGTTAATACAGTTTGCAGAGTATATAATGTAGGTAAGGTAAGTGTGCAGTTTGAAAAGCAGTATCATTCAACCGTTGGTGGGAGGTTTCGCGTGAGATATGGAGCACGCAGGCGACGAGCAGAATACAGAAGTCACGCTTGTGTTCTTATTTAGTTGATTGTGGCGTCATATAGTCTGCGCCCATTTATTTGCCCTTATTAGACGGAAGTTATATAAGGTGCGCTCAGTGCTCTTTGTCGTCTTAGAATGGGCTAAGGTGACATGATCACGAAATTGATTCCATGATCAGTTAAATCTGGGTTCCCTGTACGCGTCGCGGAATCCAATTTTGGTCTAAGTGATTGCTAGTCTTATTGCTGGGTATGAGAAAGAAATGCCCATGGAAGTGTTAGCATCTGTCATGGAATGAATCTAGTCTTCAAGATATTTGAATTGCCATAATCTAATCTTAGGTTATTTGTTATGCCCAGCTGATGTCATTCCGGCCGTTGCAGAATTACTTAGCAAAGGCTAATTTGCTTAGTAACCAAGAGTAATGCTTTTTGCCTCAGTTATATAAATATAGGATTTGAGTGTTAGATGCAGCAATTTATTGCTGAAAATTTGATCGGTGCAGATGCGGGTTAAATATTATTCGTTCTGCCGTACGAATAAGTTCACTACTTTGCCTAGTGGCGCCCTTTGTTACGTGTGTGAGGTGGTTTAGCAAAGTTTGTCAGTGAATACAAATTGTTCTAAAACTTTCTTTTCGTATGTTTTCGTTTCTGCCATCTTGAAATCTCCATTGTTAGCGGTAGTGGTGAAATGTTTCTTTGACGTTAGCCGCCATTGTGGAGGTAGGTGAACATTTATAACCACCACCTACGTATATGTTAACCCTTGTGAGTCTCTTTTCCATACTTTAATTCGTGTGATAGATCCATCTCCATTTCGTTTGCAAAACTCTCTTTCGGATTTCTCTCCTGCGAAAGAAATCAGTGGGTTTTGGGCAATGAGTCGAGAAAGTTGACGAATTCGCATTGTTGACACGGGTGGGCAGTTTCGAGCCCCCATTGTCAGAGGTCTTCCGTACGGGCACCAACCTTATTTCACGTCAAATTCAATTATGTGGGTCGCTCTGGCCCATTTACGCGACGGCATTTCGGCGTCGACGAGGGTTAAACTGGTGGGCTTGAAACCAACTCTCCGAAGTTCGCCGGTGACCGTTAAGATGAGCTCTGCGCCGTAAAACAAACAGTTCCATCCTAGGATATTGTCTGCTCCGTAATTTTCGAACTGATTCACGACCCATACCCGATTTTCAGCAATGGCTCTGAATCTGCTGAAACATGCACGTATTATCTTTAAGGGGTGAAAGTTTCTCGGCGTATACGAATTTTATTTTGAGCTTTGTGCTTACGCATGCTTCTGGTTGTTCGCGTTGGAGAGAAGGCCGACGGTTTACTTACGGGCGCCGCTAGCAGGATTTTAATTGATTAGAATACAGGGTTCGTCCGGAAAATAAGTGTACTGAGCTCAGGAAAAAAATGTATTACACTTTTACATATCTTAAGCTAATATTCCTCAAAATAGGACCCTTGTGAGTCGATACACTTGTTCCAGCGGCGTTCCCATTCCTGGAACGCTCCCGCGAAGGCATCATCGGGAACCTCTCGAAGACACGTCGTCACGGCCTCTTTGACGGCGTCCAAAGTCCCGTATCGCGTTCCTTTCAAACTCCTCTTTATCTTCGGGAACAGAAAGAAGTCCGGTGGTGCCAAGTCCGGGCTGTAGGGTGGGTGCGGCAGCGTTGCCACGCCGTGCTTGGCCAAGAAGTCCGACACGACAAGCGCGGTGTGAGACGGCGCATTGCCATGATGCAGCCGCCAGATGTTTTTGGTCCCTAATAATCTCGTGCACTATTGTTTTTGGCACATTACACTGCTCTGCTATCATCCGAACACTAAGACGACGATCAGAGTTCAGTACATCACGAACTTTTCGCACATTTTCGTCGGTGAGTGTCGTTGATGGGCGTCCAGGCCGTGGTTCGTCGTCGACCTCTTCTCTGCCCTCCACGAACATCTTGTGCCACCGAAAGATCATGTTTCTGGACATGGCTGACTCCCCGTAAGCCTGGTTAATCATACCGACTGTTTCGGTAGACGATTTCCCAAGCTTTACCGCAAATTTGATGGAATAACGCTGCTCCAAAAACTTCGGCATCGCGTTCCGTGACGTGGGTCGAGCGTGGAGGTTCGCGTTAACAGAGCTCATCACTACACCACAGCTCAGAGCCGACTGCCTTTTTCAGCGTCGCTTGCCAACATACCCCCCTCCAATCGCAGCCCGTCAGAGCGGTGCTGGGCGCGCTTGGAGCGGCGTGAAAAAATCAGTACGCTTATTTTCTGGACGAACCCTGTAGTTATGGTCGGGAGATGTATATGCTGTAGGTTGATCTTTTTAGTGAATATATCAATGAACCTTTTCCGGAAACTATTTGATGTGTAGTTGTTCGTATTTGGCTTTATGATGGATAAACGTAATTTTTTCCATAATTATTTATTTGGAAATAAATTATTTCAACGCGTTTAATTATCTGGATTCCCCTGTTGAAAATAAACTACTGACTTCAATTATAAAAATAAATAAAATTCCACACATTAGGAGCCCTGATCTGTTTCAGAATAATATAACCGTTCTAGTAAATTTTAATAATTAATCAAATATAAATATTCTCGTTGGTGGTATTTTCATCATGATTTGTCTGAATACTTGATTTCTTGATTTCTCTGAATAGTGAAAGACATTCGTTTCTTGACTAGTTATGTATTCCTCTGTCTTAGGGTGGTGGTGTGGTTGACTATCGAGTTAAGCACTGGGGTATTGACCGTAGGATCCCGAGTTCAAATCCCTCTGGACACCACTAGTTGAACCTAAACTGGACGATTTCCCAATTCTCAACTTCTGGGTACGAGAACTTGGGATTTGAGAAACCACAGGCGGCAAAAAGGAGAGAAACTCCATCCTATCCCGAATGTATTTCACACACCGAGGGGATGTTGGGGTGAACCCTCACCTATCAAAACGGCTTCTCGGCTTGAAGTCTGTGGTTGACGCTTGTGAGGTAGCTTCAGAAGTTCGATGTGTGTGAAGCTTACTTCGACTTCGTTTCCCACCCGGTACAGCGGGCATCTTTAGAAGGATGGATGCGTCAAAGGCTACGCCGTCCACAACGATCATTTTAATTTTGCTCGGTTAGTAATTGTTTTGCATGTTTACATTTCCATTTCAGGGTATCGTTATTACCTTTTCCCGTCAAATGTTTCTTCCCGTATCGGATCGTTAATTACGGTAATGCGCTTTGGAGCATGCCATTCTGTCGCAGCTTGAAAAGTGGACGGTGTTTGCTCCATTCGTGCATATCCTCGGTCTCGGCCCTGTCATTATAAGGTACGGTTGTCTCTTGTTTGGTCCATCGTGCAGGGAATGTTAACAATTTCGGTGCGGAGAGTCTCGTGGAGCGGATGGGAAAAATGTCCGTACGACTGCGTGTGGTTGCTGTGCCCCTCGGACAGGTAGGAATGCGCGAGGTTTGCTGGGGCAGGTATCCCGTTCCCCCTCAGTCCCCCAACCATCCATCCTTAGTAGTCCGTGGACAGAGGGATCCCTTCGGGGCGCGTCTCTTTTGGGGACGGGAGTGTGTCGCTTTGTCGAGCGAGCTGGAGGTTGATGTTTCCCGAGGGCCCTCGGGCGGGATATGGAGGGCTGGTCCGGGGGAGCGTGGAGGGAGGGAGCGGTCGTGATGTGCTCCCGCGCAAATGCCTTCTTGTGGGAAGCGCGCCCCGGACGTAAACATGGGCAAGAGTGTAGGAGGCGGACTTTATTGCCGTGGGAGGAAGCGGATCGTTGTGAGATGGCGAGTACTGAAGGATGCCCGAATTATCTTGCGCAGGTGTAAGGCATAAATGGATTTCGTCGCAAATTTATTTCTTTGTTATGCCTTCCCTATCCTCGTTTAAATGAGTTTTATTGGACCTTTATTCATTTGAACGAGATGATTTTCCATTGCCCTTCATAAATTTTTCCGCCTGCATATTAATTAATTCCATTTTCGACTGAGAAATCGTTTTTATTGCCTATATAATCTATCACATTTGCCCTGCCATCAATATACTTCAGGTTGCTTTTATAACTAGAATTTGGGAAAATATTAGTGAGTTTTTAAAGGTCTGATTTTTATTCAAAATTAATATAAAAACATTCCATAAGTTGCAGATTTAATGTTATGACGTACCGCCATCCAAGTAATTTCCTAAATGTGTCAGACATTTCATCCGTGCTTGAGTCCAGGTTTGCACGTGATCTCCTGAAAAGAATATTAATCGCTTCAAGACACCTACTGCACAAGGTTCTGAGGCTATAGGCATCACGCAAAACACGTAAGCCATCGTGATTACTGGCGCGGAGGGCCGGCGAAAATTCGCGATTGAATCACGCAACACCACTTCCCCACCCTCACCTATAGTGGGCAGGCACCTCCGGGCGCGGCGGAGCCCATTGCGAGCGGCACCCTCCCACGCACTTTTCCCGGAATCGTAGTTCCCGGGAGCGAGTGCGTCTTCTTCCTCTTTGCCGCCCTCACGTGCGGCTAATCTTGGCCGGATTCTCGCCGCAGCGTGCGCCGGGCGCATTGGAAAAAGTTGGGCGGGTGGAGGCAGCGAAGGCGCGGGAGAGAGAAGCGACGTTGCAACATTCGGAGCGAAAGCGGCGGTGTGGGGCGGAGATAGGGAGAGAGGGAAAAATGGGGGAAAAGAGGGAAAATAGTGTTCGAGGGGAGGAATCGTGCGGCCGATGCGGGAAGGGGGGGCGTCGACGGCGGCGAGAGGGGCGGTGGGAAGGGCCGCGGGGGCCGAAAGGTGAGGCGGGAAGGGGTCAGCGGGATTGCGGGGCGGGTTGTGGATGGGGAGGGATGATTTTGTGTGTGTGTATATGTAGGGGAGTTGTTGAGGGCGGGAAGGGAAGGTTTGTACGCGAAGGGGGAGAGAAGGAAAGATGAAGAGGGAGGGGGGGTCGCCGCTTCGTGACTGGCTTTCCCCAGTGGAGGAGAGGCCGCATGTATGCGTGTTCCCACGCCGTGATGCCCGGCCAGCCTGCCAGCCGCGGCGGCAGCAGCAGCCGTGGGCGTGCGTGAGTGGTGCCGGGCCGGGGAGAGTCGTGAGGAGGGGGCGGGGAGGGGCCCGTCGTGCCGCGGCCGCCTCGCCCCGCACTCCCCCATCGCCCCGCCGCCCCTTTTCCTCGCCCTCCTCCATCCACGTCCGTCCCTCGCTCGCCACCGCTGCCCTTTTCGCGGAGTCGTGCCTTGCCTCCCACCCCCCCAACTACTCCCTCCATCTCCTCCGTCCGTTCGGTCGTTGCGCTCGGGAGCGTCTTTTGCGGCGTTCGGGGGAGGAGGTGCCGAAAGGGTGCCGAGGGTGACAGGGGTGCGGTCGGCCGACCGGCGGGCTGGGTGAAACCGCGCTCCGCGGACCCTTCTCCGTGGGCGCCCTAGCCGGGGGGAGTGGATGCTGCCGCGTTGCCTCCTCCATGAGGTTAACCCCCCCCTTCCCTTCTGTCTATCCCCCTCCCCCACCGCCATCCATCCCCTCGCCACCCGAAGGAACGGGTTTTACCTGTTGCGGATATCACGAGCCTCCACCCCCTCCTCCTACTCCGTTTTCATCTTCCTCTTGTCTGCACCTTTTCTGCTCTCCATCTCATCCTATTCTATTTTCCGCGTAGCTCTCCATTATTCTGCCGTATATAATCCGAAAGCCGAAGGTATGCATCGCATGGGGTCCAAAAGGCTGTGGGAGAAATTTTTCGGTGTTATAAATTACTGTTTACCGTAAATCTGGATGAGAAGGTTGTCAAAGTCAGACTCAGAAAGTTGATGAGTTTTTTTGTGTTTGTTTTAATTGAAGTGGCGTTCTTGAGAGCAACATGAAAGTTAAAGTTTCGTACGATTTTTATATCTTTCCACAACCACATAGGTCCCGATTCCCTTTTTCTTTTGTTTTTGTCCAAGCAAAGCGTAAACTCAATTTTCTTGAGGTACATATCCTGTAAAACATTGTTTTTAAGGTTTCGCGTAATATATGGACGCGATTTAATCCATTTTATGGATGGAAACGAAAGGTGTACTTATAATTGACATATTATTAATACACTACATTTGCCAAACGAAGTCGTTCAGCCTGACTTATGTTTTGAGGAATAAAATAAATGAAAACATTCCTATGCATTTAAACTTATATTTATTTTGTTTTTTTTTTTAATTTCCATATTTAAACGAAATGAGCAATGTTAAATACATCCAAAGAGGGCAAGAATTTCTTTGAAGAATAGCCCCAGCAGAATGAATAGTTTTTGCCGCATTTTATTGTTCCCGGATCGTAAGTCCAAGTTTTCCCTTTAACTGGGGGCCCAAATGCAAATAGAATGTTATTTTTTACGCCGCCATAAAACTTTCTCTTCTCCCTCCGCATTTTGCTAGAGGCAGAATGAGCATATTTTAGGTCTTATTATCAGTCCATAATGTGTTTTCCTTATCCCTTTTCGAAATGTCTTATTGATGGTTGATTAGAATACCTCTCGCTCCTTCTAGCATAACGTGAAGTGTATCTATTTCAAATCTCACGTCTCTTTGTAAACACTTTATTTTAATTGGACTGTTTTGTTTATAGTTTTAAATCTCCTCAATGTTGATGATTGCCCGCGCGATGAAACCTCCAAGAGCCATGATAGTTGCCGTAATGTCTCACGGGAATTGGAACTATTGACACTTGCGTGAAAAGGTGATCACAACTCCCACCTCGAGAACCTGTGTCATATCGGAAGCTTCAGAGAGTGGAAATAACTAATAATAAATTAATGTTTTCAATGCACTTAGAATTACGCTAAGCAAATTTTTATATTAACGGTCTATTATAATGATTTGGTGAGGGAACACGCATCCGTCGGAAGTTAATTGGCATCATTCATCCCCCCATATCTGCAATGCAGGTGATTGAGACCGCTTTGTTAAAATAATTATAACGCCGGACGAAATTGAGAGAAATTCTCTCTTCGCCTTTCAGCATGCGCGCAACCAAAAAGCACTCTTTGTGGTCTCGTCATGAGACTCCGAGTGGTCTTTTGTCTCTCCTTCCCGCATTTCCATGTCTTTTCCTCTACCGTCCCTCCCTTCCCCCTCATCCTCTCCTCCTCCTCTCCATCATCCCAATCTGCCGCCCTTCTACTTCTCTCACGCGTCCCCTGAAAGGAATAACGGGAGCGTCGGGCGGGGGAGGGGGTTGGATGGAGGGATCGCCGCCCTTTTCTCTTCCTCGAAGCCTTTCGGAGAGGATTGACGGCGGGGTTCACCTCGCCCTGCCGCCTTGGTGCGTGGTGTGTCCCGTCGTTGGACACTCCCAGCAATCAAACATACATAAATTTTAATCGAGCAGCTTTAAATGGCAGTGAAATGTGCACGTGGGTTTCCGTCTATTGAGTGGAATGTCTTGTGTCGCTTCGTGTTGTCTAAACGTACGTCTTTATTAATTTGAGAAACTTACGGTTCGAAAAGGCATGATGCATTGAATAGTTCCCTCTTATTTTCACCCTAATAGCGGACTTATTTTCGACCCTCGCATTCAGCATTTCTAAGCCAATCATGGGAGGGTGTGACCGAAGTGGCAGAAATTCCTTTCAGTTTGGCAACTAAGGAACGATGTTATTCATTGGTACTGTTGATTAATGTCTTTCAAGGTGTTGTTAATTGATGGATGTTTACGAATGGAGGAGTCGTATCGTAATTGACACGAGTACTCGAGAACCAAGGTTCTCTTGTTTACTCTCTGCATCAAAAGACATTGAAAGTATTCAATGAACAGCAGTCGGAAACGTCGACTCGATTGAAAAAACCATAAACACAGTAATCAACCTGAAGGTCGTTTTGGTAGGTGATGGTAGAGTTCACCCAGTTCTAAGCCCGACGGCGTGTGAGTATTCACACATCAGGGTTCCTTTCCCTGTGCCGGTTATGGTTTCCCAGGAAGACCTGGTTCCAGAAAAATCACATAGCTTGGGTGGAGCTTCAGGTGCCCAGAGTGGTTTACTTTCCTGTAAATAATACCAATTGTTGGTCATTATTCAGGTATACATGCCACCGAGCAACCGCAAGGAGGAAGAAGTCGATAGGATGTATGATGAGTTAGAGGATATCATCGCGAGTGTTCCTGCAGGGAAACATTTAATAGTGATGGGGGATTGGAATGCGACGGTAGGCGAAGGAAGAGATGGTGGTGAGGTGGGGGACTATGGGTTACGCATGAGGAATGACCGCAGGGAGAAAGCAATTGAATTCTGCAGGAGAGAGGGGTTAGTCATCACCAACACATGGTTTAGACACCACAAAAGGCGTAGGTATACATGGAAAATGCCAGGTGACTCAGAAAGGTATCAGTTAGATTATATTATGGTTAGGCACATGTTTAGGATCAGTGTGATAAATTCGCACAGTTTCCCAGGAGCGGACGCGGACTCTGACCACAATTTAGTTGTTATGAAATGTAATGTTCGTTTCAAGAAGATAAGGCAAGGGCGGCGGGTTAAAAAATGGAATTTAGAAGCAGTAAATGAATTAACGAAGAAGGAGTATCAGGAGGCTGTAGAGAAAATGATGGATGACGGTAAAGAACTGAGTGCTATCGAAAAAAAAATGGGAATGTATCAAGAAAGGGATATTGGAAGCCGCTAAAGACACTATAGGAACCGTTAACGGGAAAAGGATAAGGAAACCATGGGTAACGGATGAGATGATTGCAAAGATGGACGAGAGAAGAAGATGGAAAAATGTAAACACAGAGTTAGGCAAAATGAAGTACAAAGAGTTAAACAATAAATTGAGAAGGGCCACAAATAAAGCAAAAGAAGAATGGTGGAAAACGCAATGCGAGGATATGGAAAGTCTACAGAAGAAGGGTGAAATTGGTGCTCTATACAGCAAGGTTAAGTTATTATCGGGAAGTAAGAAGGCAAGATCTGTGCTAACAGTTAAAGATAAATGGGGTAAGATAATAGTTGAGCCAGGAAAAATCCAAGAGAGATGGAAGGAATATATAGAAACACTGTATGGTAAAGAACTTAGGCCGACAAGGTTAGACATAGAAAAGGAACATGAGGTAGAAGAAGATAGCTTAGGTCCAGGCATACTCGACGATGAAATAGAAAGGGCATTAAAGGAGATGAAAGCAAACAAGGCTGTGGGGGTGGACAATATTCCTGTAGAAATGTTGAAATGGTTAGGGAAAGGTGGGAAGAAGGCCATATATGGACTGATTCGTAGTATCTATGAGGAAGGAATCTGGCCGGAAGATTTTGTGAGATCGGTGTTAGTTCCTATTCCAAAAAAGGCAAAGGCTTCGTCATGTGAGGATTACAGAACAATAAGTTTGATATCCCACGCAGCTAAAGTTATTCTCAGGATCATCAACAAAAGGATAGAGAGTAAGGCAAATGATTACTTAGGGGATGATCAGTTTGGGTTCAGGAAAGGAAGAGGTACGCGTGATGCCATTGCAGTAATGAGATCACTAGTCGAGAGAAATATAGAATACAATCAGGACGTTTTTGCCTGTTTTGTAGATTTCGAAAAAGCGTTTGATAGAGTGAATTGGGAAAAATTAATGCGTGTATTGCAGAAAATAGGAATGGATTGGAGGGACAGGAGACTGATCCGCAACCTGTACATGTCTCAGACTGCTCAGGTGCGAGTGGGGAACGGAGAGTCCGGATGGGCAGTGTTAGGAAGAGGTGTAAGGCAGGGTTGCCCATTGTCACCGGTACTGTTCAACGTATATGTAGAGGAAATGATTAAAGAGGCATGGGAAGAACTGGAGGTAGGAATGAAGGTCGGAGGGGAATTCGTAAAATCGGTTAGGTTTGCTGATGACCAAGCATTAGTTGCTCAGTCAGCCAAGGGGTTGCAAGCATTGTTGAGTGAATTGGAGGTTCAGTGCGATAAATATGGGATGAGAATCAATATTAATAAAACAAAGGTTATGCGATTCTCCAGAAAGAAAAAGGCTAAGCTAAATATTAAAATAGGCGGGGAAAGAATAGAGCAGGTAGAGCAGTTTACATATCTCGGAAGTGTTTTGGACCAACACGGTCAAAGTGGTAGGGACGTAAGGAGAAGAATTGCGCTAGGCAAGGAGGCTTTTTCAAAGAGGAGGGAGTTGATGACGGGGACGTTGAGTAGGGATGTTAAGACAAGACTCGTAAAAACTCTGATATGGAGCGTAGCTATGTACGGCGCGGAAACGTGGTCGCTGAAGCAGGAGGATAGACGTAGATTGGAGGCTTTTGAAATGTGGGTATGGAGAAGAATGGAGAAGGTGAAATGGACCGAAAGGAAAACAAATGAGGAAGTACTAGAAATGGTGGGGGAGGAGAGGGGTTTGTTGAGAGAAATCCTATGGAGGCAGGAAAAATGGATGAAAGGCGTATTGAGCGGTAGTGGAATGTTGAAGAGGGTAATAGAGGGGAGAATGTTGGGCAAGCGTGGTAAGGGTAGGAACAGGATAGGGATGTTGGACGGGATGAAGGGAGGAAAGAAGTACACCGAGATGAAGAGGGACCTGATATAGATTAGTTTGCTAGGTGGGGAGTTACAAAATGTTTATTTGATAGTTGTGTCCATCCAAAAACCTACCTTAACCGGTAGATTACCTAATAATAATAATACCAATTGGTAATTACATTTTTTTCAAGACTGGTTCGAATTCCACTTCGTAAGACGAATTTTTGGCATCGTAAATAATTTTCTCGCTTATTTGATCAAAAATATTTTCTGGGAATGCCCTTGGAACATTACCGTTTAAAATCCATTCCTGATGGAAAATGTATAAAAATTCAGGTGATCGAAGAAAAATCTGTAAGGTAGGCCCACATGAGCACTTCCAGAGGTCAGCCTCGTGTAAGCTTTTCATAAGCGTCCTCGGACATCTAATCCACCCCCCAACTCACTCACTTGCTCCGTGCCACCTCACCCACCACGCCCCCCGCCCCCTCAATGTCGATTCTCTTTCATCTCCGCCCTTCACCCAGCCCTCCTGACTCGGTCTCATACCCTTTTTCTCGTTTACCACTTGTCCTTCCTCATCTTTTTCATCCCTGCCAGTGCTACCAACCGTACTTACGTTAACCTCAACCGCTGTTTTAAATTCGAGAGGTAAAATTCTAACAGGTGCCCGTTTCTCTAAGGTACCTGTCAATAATTGACTAGTCCTCCTATTTTACTCGTGCAGGATCATTTAATGTTAACAAATATACTTCAGCGTTTATCGCGTCCACTTTTCAGGAAATGGTTTAGATTGATTCATATTGCATTTACAATTGTTTTTAAGGGGAGTTGAAAATTTGTTTTGAGAAACTGGCCGTAGGTTAAGTTCGTGTAAAACATTGAAATAATAATGGAAGGCTCTTTCAAGTCGTATGCTAATTCAAGTATATTTTTGGGACTTTAAGGTCCGTTCATGAAACATTGCTCCATTACCGTTTTCATCTCGATCATATTCATTACGACGCTCGCATTCATTGATTGGGGATTTTCTACAATCTGCCCCATTTTTCTCCAGTTGTTCAAGATTCAATTTTCCTTTGTGTATTTCTCGTTCTTCGTTTAACGAAAGAAAATCTCCTCTTTGTTATGCATCGTTTCACTTACTCCTTGTGTTCTCTGTCACAAGTGTCTTACATTGTTTCTTTTCTTCTTTCTCTCCCATTCCATTTCACGTGCCCCTTTACGATCTTCATCTCTAGAATAACATTTGAAAGTTAATAGAGTTTATTGACCCATTATTCCTGCTTCATGTTTCTCGTGCATTCAATCCTACAGCCCCACACGGATGCTCCGGCGCGCTCCTTACTCGTTTCAAAAACTGTTTGCATACACGTAAGTGTATTTTTCCCGTGCTCTCCGTGGACCCATTGTCGGCGGTTGGCAACGCCGTCCCGCTCCCTTTCTCCCTCCCTCCCCCTTCTCTCACCCGCCCCATTTCTCACCATCTCCCGCCGCCCCATGAACTTCCATCGCCTCCATCCACCCGATACCCATCCCTCCCTCCCTCCCCATCCTCCTCCATCTCTCCTCCCATTCCCTTATCCTCCTCCCCCAACCCGCCCGCCCACTCCAGCCCTGTAATTGCCTCTTCTCCGGAGCCAAATTCCCTTCAAAACACAGCTTGCGAGGAGGAAACCTATTTTCGTTTCGTCCTCGTTTTTGTTTTTCCACATTTTCTTCCCAAAGAGCCATTTCCCATTGCCTCGTCATTAGGCTCATCCGTCCATATTCATTTCCTGCCGATCAAAAAGTTATCCCTGTCGTTCCTTCCTTGCGGAACCTTTCATTTTTCCATCTTCCCTGGTCTCTCCTCCCACTTCTCTCCTTTTCTCCCGTCCCGTCTGGGGCGTTTGTCTTTGCGAATGATTGAGATTATGCCATTGATTTTTTGAGTTTCACGGCAGAGGATATGTTGAGAACGTTTCTTGTTCGGAATGATGAACAGCCTCCTGACGACCTTGTTTATCCCGACGCGTTCATTGGGGGGGTGTAGCCAGTGCTCCAGCCAAACGAGGCGATTGTTGAGACTCTTGTTTGTGCGAAGTGCCCGGTTTCTAGGTGGAGATTGATTTCATTGGCGCATGTCGTGAAAAGTGACGCCACGAAGACGATTTTGCCGTGAACCTCACCGTACGATTTTTCTCAAATATCTCCATGAAGATGCTTGCGAGGCCTTTTTTGATTCTTGGGCGACAGTCACAATCTGTCCCGAACAGTGTAACATACGTGTATGATAGTAGTTCGCCTTTCCCAAAATGTCAATTTCTGGGAATCCGTGGCCCCTTTGATTATTGCTAACTGAAGTCCTCGTTCTGAATTGTCATGTGCATAATTCTTAATTTAAAATTGAAAACCTGAAAAATCTATACATATTGGAGCTGTTTTATGCTAAATACTTCACGTACTACTTAATGAACTCTTGTAAGGCTGAGATAACGATTTTGTATGGAGTCTCGTATCATCAAATGTTGCCGAAACAATACGAATAGCAATAATTCTTTAGAAAGCGAAATGTTTAGTGAATATGAAAAAACGTTGTTGATCTATACTTCAGGTTTGTAAAAACGATTCATTCTTTACTTTTGGCTATTCACGCATTAAAGCTAACTTTAAGCGTGAAACTCACAAGAGCACAAACGCACGAAGAGTTTAGATATTAAGATATTTGAATATTTTTGAAATTGGCTTTATTAACATCGTGGACTGTGGCGCGTCGCGCACGACTACGAATGCCTGTGACATTTTATGTACGGTATTTCGTCATAACATCTTGTTCCTTTAAAGCCCCCATAATTTCAGAGTATAAGAGGACGTCTCGGTAGCTTAATTGGTTAAAGCACTCGGCCGGATATCGAGGGATCCGGGTTCAAATCCCGGCGATCAAAGGCGAATGATTTTTACTCTCTGAAATGGTTGCATTACAATGCACACATAGCGGGTGACTCCGTTAAAGTTACTGTTACAGTTTCTTGAAATTTAGCAAATTAGTAATTTTTGTTTAGACTCCAAAATGTGGGCTTGAGATGGGTACTTGGATTTTTGATTATTTTTAATGCCGGAAACGCAGCTAAAAATGGCTATGAATTCATCTTTGCCCTGTTCGATGTAGTAATCTTCATGCGTTGATTTAGTAATTAGTAATACGATAATCTGTGAATGCGGATTGCCGTTAAGTGAAAAAAATCCTTGAATGACATATTCATACTGGCTCTTGTATATTTGGGCATTTCTTCCGTAAAACTTTCCCAAAGTGCATTTGGTGTTGGCATATAATGTGTACTGTGTCACCGGAATGATTGATTCCTTTCCACTTTCCCCGGATGGGGCGTCACGCGGACTCCGCTAGATAAACTGCCGTGAAATGTGCATCGGCCAATGTTGGCCCAGCGCAGTGACTCGCCTAGTCCGCGAGACTGTTCCCGACGGTCCACCCACCCGCCCGCCCGCCCGCCATCGCCCCGATCCCATCTAAAAGTGAGCACATGTAGTTACCTGCGCGTCTCGCCTTTCTCCCCAACTGTAGGGAGAACCATTGCGAGATTGAGCGCCGGCGGCGCAACAAGATGACCGCGTACATCACGGAGCTGTCAGACATGGTGCCCACGTGCAGCGCCCTCGCCCGCAAGCCCGACAAGCTCACTATTTTGCGCATGGCCGTGGCACACATGAAGGCCCTCAGAGGTGAGTACCATTCTTTCAAATTCTCGACGTCTCCCACCTTTTCACCCACTGCCTCTCCAATTGTATTAATTTATGTGCATTTGTATTGTGTATGTCTAAAAATATTTTCAAAATGATTGATAAAATAAAAAAAATCACTTATATAAACACGCAGACGTATACATGCGACTCGTACATGCATACACCCACGCGTGTGCGTATTTCGTCCCACTCAAATTTCAAAGAGTAATAAAAACTCCGAAAAGAGAACATATGCGTAAGTAATATTTTCTAACTCACAAATGGGAAGTGCTCTTCGTGAATATCTTTCATTTGAATTCCATGCTATATTCTTCCTTATTTTCAGCGCGAACGAGATTTTCGTTGAATCAGTCAACCTGTATATCGGAATAAGGGAATACGTGTACTAGTAGATGTTGAAATTTAGTGCCCAGGCCACTCCCATGAATGGGTTTATTTTATTTTTAGTAAATCTTTCCTAGGTGATAGGTATTCTGAAGATTAAAGAAGAATCTCAAAATTTTGGAAAATTCACCTAACACCCTTAAATTATAAGTAATACGAGTACGTTCCTTACAAGAATAAGACCAAAATTCAAAACTTATTACGCTGTACTCATGACGTAACCAGGGAACAGGAAACATCGGGAATATTCCTGGAATTCCAAACGTGCTAGAAATTTCCTTACCATGCGGGAAATTGGGGAAAATCTCGGTCGTTTTCCGGGAGCAAACTTATCCCATGGAAATATAATAATTAAAACATCAAATTTGAACTCGTCTTTCAGTCTCCTAGTGAGTGCTTGGTGTTCATCTCTTACAGAAGTTAAGCACATATTCTCGTGCGGGTGAAGTACTCGCAGCCCGTCAGACGATAGGTCACATCCACGTGCACCTCCACAACTATGGTCCTTGATGTTCTTTTCCTAATAAGGAGGGAGTCATCACGTCAATACTGGTCTTTGTAAATGCAACGTAACCCTAATAGTTTCAGGCTCAACTTTGTGGAATTCCTTCATGGTGAGGGTGAAAGAAAGAGAAAAGAAAACTTTGCACTTCCACACCCTTTTAATACAACACGACCATGGTTTCGATGCTGCGCATCATCATCAGGTGGATGTTGTTGTATTAAGAGTGTGTGGAGAAGAAAAAGAAAAAAAAAGAAGTGCAAAGTTTTTTTTCTCTTTTTTTCACCCTCACAACGTAACCCCCTGAATTGCTCATGTGACGCCTGTAAACGAGTAGGAGGAGTAGTGGTAGTAGGTGTAGTAGTGAAATTTGTCCGAATTCGATTATGAAGTATTTGACATTCTGCAACCTAACGGTGTGGGGTAAAAATCACCGTCGATGGTCGGGGTATCGAGGGCGGGGAATCTCGGTTGAAACAGGATTCAGACCTGTCATTGAATTTACATTTATCGAATTTCGAAGTTAAATCGCTGTGGGATGCGGCGAATGTGGTTAGTTTTTCGATTGGAGGGCATGGCCCGGCAACTAGCGCCTCTTGCTTCATGTAACCGCAACAGGAGCAGCGTGCGAGTCTTTTTTTTTTGAAGTGGTGGGCACGCATTGTCGATTACTGCTTAACATTATTTTTTTGACGATTTTTGGCCGATCACATACCCCCTTGTCATCGCGTGTTCACGCAAGTCTCCCCCTCCCCTCTGCCCCCCCCCCCCCCGAAGCTCCGGAAACCGCGCCAAGCCTGGGCCAAAAGGCAAGATACCGGCTTGGGGTGCAGGAAGTTATTATCCTCGCATTTAATATTTTAGAATGCGAAAAGATAATTAGTAAAAGTTATCCCGGGCCTGTTATTAACGGCAAATTATTAGCCGATACATAAAGCTTATAAAATTAAGCGAAAGTTACCCTCCCGCTATCTCATTCATTCTCTCCCCACGAATATAAACTGAATCCGTAGAGCGAGTCTCCTTCTTGGAAGTCGCATGAAGCGTGACATGAACTTAACGAACTCTCAAGGTGCCTTTGCCTATGCCTTCTATGCTGCCTCAGAAATACTTGTGTACTTTAATAGAATTTTCTTGCAAGTAAAATTAATAATGTAAACCAAATCTTTCCTGGTTACACGACTAATCTTGCAGGTCACAAATTCGAACCTCGCCTCGGGTTTTCGTGTTATGTTTCAACGTAAAACCGTAAAGGTGAGTAAATGAGATCGTCCGAAAAACTGTATTATTACTGTCAATTGATGCATAAGAGTTGTTACCTTGGCACCATCTTGAACGTAAGGAACGGAATGTCACAAGAAATCTGTAATCGTATAGTCAAGGAGTGTGAACAATCGGTTGGAAAAATCTGGAAACATTCGGGAATTACTCAGTTATTTGAAGAAAATTGGGACAAAATCGGGAAAATATCCGAATTTGTTGTAAGAATCAGCAGTATGATATGCGAGTCGAGAATTTCCGAGGAGACGATGTTCCTTGTAGTTTTGAGACCAGTTCGTGTATGGCATAGGCCATCGTGAATGCAAGCAGTAACCAAAACTATAGTCGAATTGACATCGGTGACAGCAGTGGCACGTGAAGCGATGAGGAATGATTTTTCAGACGTGCCTAATCAGATTCCACAAATTTCTCACAAGAATCGTGAAAAGATAGGGACAGTGGTCTAGAAAACTGAGTTACCCCCGTGTCATTGGTAACAACGTACTCGTATATTATGGAAATGTAAAAATGTTAAAACCCAACCTATTGACCAACAACGAGAAAATTGTGGAATGTGGACATAAGGTCTTTCGGGAAGTAATGCGTTGAGAATTCCTTAAGAAAAATTATTTGCAGTACATACTTATGGTTTTCTAAGAACAAGCCGAGTTATGAAGATTAAGAAACAGTATTGAAACAAATGAAGTACTTAATGATCAAAACAAAGAGTGCTATATTAAACCTCGAGGGTCTGAATGGCAGCTCTGTATATGGCTAAATGGGAATAAGATTAAATAAGGGCGTAGTCAATCCAAAAACCTCGTAATTGAAATCAGTAATTCGGGGTATTCCCATTAAAAGATACTTACTAACAAGTACATTATCTCAATCTTGATCAAAAAAACATGATTTTTTGCGTAATGATTTCAAAAGCCAAAACAATTTTCAAATCATGTTCCACTCTAATAATTTAAAAATTCTCCCTAAACAATCCTAATTCTGTCCCAAAACTGACGTATTATCTTCCCAAAATTCATAAACTTCCTACCCTAACGCGACCTATAGGTTCCGTGATAAACTCAACAACTTAGTCCCTAATACCTGGCAACTTTCGGAATTCAGTGAATTAGGTTTAGTCAGTACGTTTTCTGTTAAAAAATCCTCAAAACCTTATCCTTAAACTAAAAGCGTTAATGTTTAACGATATATATGAAAACCTAGCCTCTTTCGACTTAAAAAAAATGATTCTCCATCATCTCTTAAATGAATATCTTGACCACAACTCTTAAACACGCCTTGCCAAACTTTTCCAGGTCCCAAAATTATTTCCAATTCAACGACCACTTGTTCGAGCAAAGTTTCGACACCGATGGGGGTCAGTGTCAAAACTTTGCTCTTTCCCCATTCTTCACTGAATTATTTTTTAGCAGATTTAAACCGACATCAAATTTTTATTTTACTCTTTTCCATATGTTGACAACGTTTTTACCATATATGAATTTTTCCAGCCAATATACATGATATTCTCACTGACCTCAGTAATATCTCTGGGTATGGGATACCATAAAATTTTTTACATCGCATCCAATTTCTTCCACCACTACTAAAGCAAAAAATTTTCTTTCAACTTCCTTATGAACCTCTTACTGTCGAAGGCCACTGACTACGCCTCTATTTCATCTTAAGTGCCAAAGTTAAACTTAAAAGTCAAAGCCAAATGTGTACAAAAGCAACCGATGGAAGGTCGAATGAAGGGAAAGAGGACGAGGAGAGTGAAGAAGACCTTCGGGATTTCAAAAAGTATGGGAATGAGGGGCTGTGGAATTTGAGTGAATGACTGAATGAATTGAAGGCAAATTGTGAAGAAATCCAAGGCACATGGTTGTTAAGCGTTGGAAGAAGGAAAGAAAGAATTGGGTTCTAGGCAGTGAAATTAGCGTAATCAAGATGCAAAGGTGGGCCAGATCTCAAGGACAATAACTTTCCGGATCGTGTGGAGACGTAGGTATAGCTTCGTCAAGATTGAGTTTTTTAAGTTTTGCTATCCCTCTGTGGCCTTGTTTTTTTTAGAAATTCTATGAGCGAATATTTTGAGTTAATGGCATTTGTAGAGTAAATTAACACCCATAAAACCAAGAAATCGTAGAGTAGTTGGGTAGTGCTGGCAGAAACATGAAAACAATGTGTGCCGGTTGACTGGCAACCTGTGTATCCTATTAAAGGTTATTTTCACACCTTAAGATGATAGCCAGTGAGTAAGAATTGTACTGAACGAACCCATGCAATTCGTGCTAATAGTAGTTACGAAATATTATACTGAAACTCTTAATAGTTACTGATGGTCTTGTTGATTAATGTCATCGGTAAAAATAATTGATCAATGGGTCATCAACAACTTTTGTCGGAAAAAGGTACTGTAAGCCAATCGCAGTGTGATCAGGTACGTCAAAAGAGCGACTTTGTTTTGTAGGAAGTTTGATCTAGTATCGTCTGAATCCGTTAGCTTTGGCATTGCCAACCATTATTTCTTTTAAAAACTACCCATTGTTTTTATTAAAATACCACCTTTTATGATTTTATTGTTAAGGAACGTGGTGGTAAGCTTTTAATAGTTTCTCGAGATTAGTTTCTGAAATTTTTGTCTTTGGCGCACACATCCATTTTTTGCGCCCAGTCGCCAGAATAGGTGATTGGCGCAATTTATTTATTCCGTCTGGCGTTAACAAGAAGCTTGCGGAGATGCTTAAGGCATGGATCGCTCAATTTAATGCCATTTATCTCCCAGTCAATCCCAGGACCGTGGATTTCCTTTAGTTCTCATGAATCGAGAGGTTGCTGAAATAGCGATAGAATTGTGTTGGACATTCAGGTCTTATGATATGGAGCATGGACGTATTGTGGAAGGCAAGGTCGTCATTCGTGTCGTTGATCGGAGTGAACGCATGGCCTTTTGCAGCCATACTGAATTTCAAAGCGATAAACGCGAGGTCGACATACAAACGTGCAGGATCATCCTTAATATCACAATGCTATATCAATATCGTCGGCATGCGCTTTCTCTGGATTCACGGAGTGCCGCGTCATGAAAATTTCATTTTTAAGACTCTAAAATTCCTAAGTTAGAACCTTTGGACACTTTCCATATGAGTTGTCGGAGAAAGGCTCTTAAAAGTTTGGTACGTAAACGGTTTTAGTTGAAACCAGTCGATAGTGTTGGAAATGTAAACTCTTAATATATTCGTCTGTACACTTTTAATAATTTCTCCGAAATGGACTTAACTATCTAACCAAATAATTTCTGTTCATGAATAAAGCAATTTACTTTTGAGTATTTTTATGCTAGCTAGGTAATTCCAAGAAACACAGCACAGGTATCAACCCGAATGTTGGTTAAATAGGTGTGGATAGAACCCACGTAGTACCAAGCCCAATGGCGTGTGCAATCCACACTTCAGGGCAAAGGGGAGCAGATCTTTTCACTATGTCTCCTTAAGTTAACCATTAAGTTCAGGTATCCGAAAAATCATACATCTTGAGTGAAGCCGAGGGTAGTCAGAGTCGTTCCGGTTGGGGGGGTAATTGAGCCCGGGACCTTCGATCAGTGGTCCAACGCTTTACCCGGTGGACTACCGCGTCCATTGTAAAATAAATAAAGATTATTATGGGACAAGGTCACTCCTGCCCCAAGGAAAGGGAATGGGGTAACGTTGCCCCAGAACAATATTTTATATTCTAGTGTTAATGCAAGCTTGCCAATCTTTGCAGTTAGTTCTTGCGTGTGCAGCATTCCACGCGAACGGTTAAGGTACAGCAGGTCTTTTTTTGGCCCGCCCAGATTGAAAATGCGGCGTTGACAGGGGCGCATTTGTAATAGAGCAGACGAATGTAGGCAATAAAGCGTAAATCAAATTGTTGATATTTTTAAGAACTAAAAAATTATTTTCGTGTGTGGTATCAAATGAAAATGCATTAAAACTGGAAATGAGTGATTTTACTTGAATATATTATATTTAATTATTTTAAGTACAACTGACTATCTTTAAATTTTCCGTGTACAAATCAGATGGATCAGGTGATTTATTAGTACCTGAGAACACTCCTAAACCAAATAGAATAAAGATTTCAAGTTAGGGCCACCAGATCAATTGCCTGTTCTGCTAGCAGTTTAACATATAAAATACGAGAAATTTGGGATTTGGCGTTGTGAGATCTTAATTCATCAACCGAATTTGAACCCAGGATCTTCTGGCAAGTTACCGAAAGTATTGCCCTCATGGCTTCAAAAATAAGTTCCCATAACTTGAAGGGTAATTTTTTCTTCGAGTTTTTCCAATGGTCGAGGGTTTACTATAAATGCCCTTAGGTATTATGTTTTAGCGTCAGTATAAACGGTGCCTATTTTTGAGAGCATATGAATTACTTGCGAAGTGCTCTTTGTTTTACTTACAGCTCATTTTGGGATAATCAAGAAATAAATATATTAAGGTATTTTTGCGTAGAATTGCCCTTGAAATTGACGTGGTTATACAAAATGTCCACGCCAATAGAGGTTTTGTTGCAGGATGTGGATTATCACGTAAATTATGATATTTCCGAAATGCGTCGCGATTCTATCTCATCACCACACCTACAAAAAATTTAAACTTGACGAGCATCTCGCCTTTTGGCGGTGGTTGTCTCGGATATGTCGATTCTGATTACATGCTGTCTACCTTCGAAACATGATCGCTTAATCTTTATGCTAACTGCGCGTGTTGAACCATTGGAAATTTTTTTAATCCTTGGTTTCTTATAATTTCGATGTGTCCAGCGGATTTAGGGTACCATTTAGGACTACGAGTACCTACTTTATGTACTCTTATAATGCGTGGTTATTTTAACGACCTTCATGCTGTGATGTCAGCCAATCCGTTTCCTACATATTTCTACCCTGCGTGTTGCAAAGTAGATCAGCCCACGGTTCATATAAGGTATTAATTTTTATTGGAGACTACCAGTATGGTGAAAGAGAGGCTGTAAAAATAGTTTCATATCGGTGGGCAAATTTTCACGTATCGTCGCGCTGTGGGTTGGGAGGTAATTGATGATGACGACGTAATCACCCTACTGTCATTTCCGCTGAAATGAGGAATTTTGAAGTATCCCCATGTCGCTAATATTAAAGGCCGTGATAAATTTGCTTTTTATATTAGCAAACGGCTAGTATGTCGTATACAAACGGTTAGTATGTGATATCAGACGCGGCCGACAACCTTCACTGCGCCTGGTTCCTATGCCTACATATATGTCATGCCTTTCTAATCTTTATTCCTCTCCTCTGGCTAGCCACTATTTTCGTGGCCACTCAGATGTTTGAGCACAAGCGAGACGGCCAGAAGGGCGGTACTTATTGGCCGTGCTATGAGAAGCGTGATCGCTAGCTATAGCACAAATAGTTCTCTCACTGTTAGTCACGAGCTCTAATCCCTTCCAGTTAATAATCGGTTCCGTGGTTTGATAGTTTGAATATGGAGTATTATCAAGTGCGAAATAGCCACTTTTGTAGCTGGTATAAAATACAATCAGGCTCGTATTGTACGAGTATGTTTTATTTAGTATATTTCTCCGTAGCTCTAGTTGGCTTTTGCCATGTTTATTCACTCAAGCACAATTCTGATTGCTTAATTAAGGTACGTTGAGGATTACCTACAGTTATGTGAAGCTCTGGTAGTGGACATTCTCACTTGGTTTTAAGTATATAAAATTAAAATCGAATTATCATTGCTAAATGTTTCTATTGTATATTTATAATTTTACTACTCGTAATAACTGTATTCCCAGGAGCGGATGCGGACTCTGACCACAATTTAGTTGTTATGAAATGTAATGTTCGTTTCAAGAAGATAAGGCAAGGGCGGCGGGTTAAAAAATGGAATTTAGAAGCAGTAAATGAATTAACGAGGAAGGAGTATCAGGAGGCTGTAGAGAAAATGATGGATGACGGTAAAGAACTGAGTGCTATCGAAGAAAAATGGGGATGTATCAAGAAAGGGATATTGGAAGCCGCTAAAGACACTATAGGAACCGTTAACGGGAAAAGGATAAGGAAACCATGGGTAACGGATGAGATGATTGCGAAGATGGATGAGAGAAGAAGATGGAAAAATGTAAACACAGAGTTAGGCAAAATGAAGTACAAAGAGTTAAACAATAAATTGAGAAGGGCCACAAATAAAGCAAAAGAAGAATGGTGGAAAACGCAATGCGAGCATATGGAAAGTTTACAGAAGAAGGGTGAAATTGGTGCTCTATACAGCAAGGTTAAGTTATTATCGGGAAGTAAGAAGGCAAGAGCTGTGCTAACAGTTAAAGATAAATGGGGTGAGATAATAGTTGAACCAGGAAAAATCCAAGAGAGATGGAAGGAATATATAGAAACACTGTATGGTAAAGAACTTAGGCCGACAAGGTTAGACATAGAAAAGGAACATGACGTAGAAGAAGATAGCTTAGGTCCAGGCATACTCGACGATGAAATAGAAAGGGCATTAAAGGAGATGAAAGCAAATAAGGCTGTGGGGGTGGACAATATTCCTGTAGAAATGTTGAAATGGTTAGGGAAAGGTGGGAAAAAGGCCATATATGGACTGATTCGTAGTATCTATGAGGAAGGAATCTGGCCGGAAGATTTTGTGAGATCGGTGTTAGTTCCTATTCCAAAAAAGGCAAAGGCTTCGTCATGTGAGGATTACAGAACAATAAGTTCGATATCCCACGCAGCTAAAGTTATTCTCAGGATCATCAACAAAAGGATAGAGAGTAAGGCAAATGATTACTTAGGGGATGATCAGTTTGGGTTCAGGAAAGGAAGAGGTACGCGTGATGCCATTGCAGTAATGAGATCACTAATCGAGAGGAATATAGAATACAATCAGGACGTTTTTGCCTGTTTTGTAGATTTCGAAAAAGCGTTTGATAGAGTGAATTGGGAAAAATTAATGCGTGTATTGCAGAAAATAGGAATGGATTGGAGGGACAGGAGACTGATCCGCAACCTGTACATGTCTCAGACTGCTCAGGTGCGAGTGGGGAACGGAGAGTCTGGATGGGCAGTGTTAGGAAGAGGTGTAAGGCAGGGTTGCCCATTGTCACCGGTACTGTTCAACGTATATGTAGAGGAAATGATTAAAGAGGCATGGGAAGAACTGGAGGTAGGAATGAAAGTCGGAGGGGAACTCGTAAAATCGGTTAGGTTTGCTGATGACCAAGCATTAGTTGCTCAGTCAGCCAAGGGGTTGCAAGCATTGTTGAGTGAATTGGAGGTTCAGTGCGATAAATATGGGATGAGAATCAATATTAATAAAACAAAGGTTATGCGATTTTCCAGAAAGAAAAAGGCTAAGCTAAATATTAAAATAGGCGGGGAAAGAATAGAGCAGGTAGAGCAGTTTACATATCTCGGAAGTGTTTTGGACCAATACGGTCAAAGTGGTAGGGACGTAAGGAGAAGAATTGCGCTAGGCAAGGAGGCTTTCTCAAGGAGGAGGGAGTTGATGACGGGGACGTTGAGTAGGGATGTTAAGACAAGACTCGTAAAAACTCTGATATGGAGCGTAGCTATGTACGGAGCGGAAACGTGGTCGCTGAAGCAGGAGGATAGACGTAGATTGAAGGCTTTTGAAATGTGGGTGTGGAGAAGAATGGAGAAGGTGAAATGGACCGAAAGGAAAACAAATGAGGAAGTACTGGAAATGGTGGGTGAGGAGAGGGGTTTGTTGAGAGAAATCCTATGGAGGCAGGAAAAATGGATGAAAGGCGTATTGAGCGGTAGTGGAATGTTGAAGAGGGTAATAGAGGGGAGAATGTTGGGCAAGCGAGGTAAGGGTAGGAACAGGATAGGGATGTTGGACGGGATGAAGGGAGGAAAGAAGTACACCGAGATGAAGAGGGACCTGATATAGATTAGTTTGCTAGGTGGGGAGTCACAAAATGTTTATTTGATAGTTGTGTCCATCCAAAAACCTACCTTAACCGGTAGATTACCTAATAATAATAACTGTATTTCTACTAATATTGCTGGAAGATTATTTACAAATACTATCTGATTGTTTGGTATTGTTAAGCTTGAATCACCTTTGTTAAGGGCTGTTTGGTAAGGAAAGCATTATTCATTACTTCTAAAAATCGGTTACCAATTTATGTTTCTTTAATATGCCCTACGGCTTGCAATTACATTTCTCACGTAGAAAAACATACGGGGGGCAGAGGTAGCCTAGGGGTGCCGGGTTGCTCTCGGTAAAATGTTCCGGAGGTAAATTATTCGTCCAATCGGATCTCCGGGTGAGGACTGCTTGGAGGGGTATATCAGTCAAGGTGGACAAATGCAGGATATGGAATCTTAAGTCATTAGGAGTGTGCAGGAAGTTGGTAGATGCAAATATGGAGATGGATCGACTGGGGATAGACATCCTGGGAATGAGCGAGATTGAGTGTGCCGGGGCAGACGACTTATGGGACGGTGGATACAGGTTGATATATTCAAGAGACGCCCAGAAGATTGCAGGAATGGGTATTGCACGCAAGAAAGATGGGAAGAAGAGACAAATCCTTTGGCAATGCAATGAGAAGATTCTGATGATAAAATTAGAGGGAGAGCCTTTGGAGTCGGTGCTTGTGCATGTGCATATGACGACGTCCAGCTATTCGGAGGAGGAGATCGAAGAAGCATAAGGAGGACTAGAAGATGCTCTTGGAGAAGTAGGAGAAATGGTGAACATAATCTTTATGGTAGACTGGAACGCTTAGGTCGGAAAGGGCCGAGAGGGAAGTGGTGTCGGAAAATTCGGTTTGGGAAAACGAAACGCTGCTGGAGAAACACTGATGGAATTCTGTAAAGAGAAAAACATGGCAGTGGCAAAATATCTTGGAAAAACATTGGAGAAGAAGATACACATTGGAGATATCGGGGGACAGGGCAAGATACCAAGTTGACTCTACCCTTGTCAGAACGAGATACAAGAATCAAGTTAAGCAATGTAAGAACTACCCCGGCACAAATATAAATAGTGGTCACCATCTGGTAGTCGTGGGCAGCTGACAGGGATACAAGAAGATAGAGAACTGACACAGGAACTGTCAAAGTGTCACAGGTCAAAATAAACGAAGGAGTTAGAAGAATGCAACCTCTCGCCAACACTATTCAGCGTATGTCTAGAGGCTATAAACAACACAAGATTTGTGTATCAAAGGAGTCAAGGTGAATGGCGAAGAAAATAACATGCTCCTGTTTGCAGATAACATCGCAGTCAAAGCAGAAATGCGAGAGGACCTGCAAGTACCTCTTAAAGCAATGGGCAAATTACTTCGGGAATAAAATATAAATATCAACGAGAAGAAAACTAAAAACATCGTGCGTGGAAGAGAGAAGCTGAAGACAAGTATTACAATTCGAAGAGTGAAACCAAAGAAGTGAAATCCTTAATCTACCTATGTAGCATTGATGAAGTTCGACCGATTGATTTATCAGCATGATGGAAGAAGTTCTACCGACATCAAGCGAAGAATAGCTCAGGCTAAGAAGACGTTCATTGAGAAGAGGTGACTAATATGTAAAAAAAATCCGAGTTTATAATCAAGGGAGCGGTTCGTTAAGACGTTCGTATGGAGGGCACGTTCGCTTGGCACTCGACCGATCAGAGACGTGGAACATTGGTGAAGTGGATCAACGAAGAATTGAAGCCTTTAATGCATGGTGCTGGAAGAGATTGCTGAAGATTAAATGGGCGGACTACGTGAGGATAGGGGAAGTATTTGGAAGAGCAGAAGAGGAAAGGACCATAAGGAGAACTCTCAGACAAAGAGGAACTAGATGGAGGCACGAAGGATTAGTTTTAGAAACAATAGAAGGGAAAATTGAACAGAAGATCCCGCGAGGGAAACCAAGAGAAAAGTATCGTACTTATGTAATATTTGGTGTTTTCCCTGCGCACTCATGTGACTAAGTTTTCGCGGGTTTTCCACTGGGTCAGTGTCAGCTGCCGAAGTTTCGATGACTAACTCCGTCGTCAGATGACATCTTGACCCGGTGGAAAACCCGCGAAGACTTCACCTATGTAGGACAAGTTAAGAAATAATTATGAGGGCGTGAAGGAATTGACACCGAAAAAAAAGAATGGAGGACTGTATCAAACCAATCTTAGGATTGAAGAAGATGTACATAACTCAGTTCTTTGGGAGATAATATTAAACGGAAATATTTAATAATCTTCTGCCATGAAGTGTAATACGCACAAAAGGATATTCACAAAATTGAACCAAATTTAAGTATACCTAAGAGAGTTTTATCTGTTGTAAGTTTCAACTACGTCGCTTTCCATGCTAGTCTCCCCCTCTTTCCACCCTGAAAACAGTTTTTAGCCTGGGCCCTTGCGGACGATTCCATATCTTCAATCAAAATATTTAAAAAATGAAGAAATATCTCCGTTGGTTTGGAAAACTGTTATTTGTCAGATAAATGTCATGTTATGGTTTTTGTAAAAAATTCTATATGCTTTCCGGTGTTTCTTTTGGAAGATGTTAGTGCTGAATAATTCCCCATATGTTCTAATTTCTCGTCTGAAAGAGGAAAGTGACGCCTCAAGTTCAATGGAATTGATGTTTTACGGAGTGTTTCTTAGCCTTAGTTTAAAAAAATACTGGATTCCATAGAAAACGATGCATACATAATGTCATACAAATGCCGTCCGTCTACTATTTCTTTATTTCATGATCTATGCATTTAAATAAATATAAATCAACGGAATTTTCTCGACACACGTACATGCATACTTACAGCCGTTTTGTCTTAACTAGGCGTCTTTGGTCGTTATTATATATCACCGTTAGACAAGTATTGCGATTACGAATTAAATTGTTTGCATTTCTCTTTTCGGATTACTGCCAATAAGTGAGATTGTTCAAGTGCCGTTGTTTCCAGTCTGTTGCTTTCCTGCGCATTGAACTTGGAAAGATTTATCCTATCCCCGATTGACAGTGGAGGCCATGAGTGCGTTTCTGAGTTTTGGAGAGATACATTCGTAGTAATTATACAATTCTGGCCGGGTGAGGGCATAATTTTTAGCCAACGAAGTTTTCTTTCTTCTTTTATTTGGTGCCTTTCTCTGGTCTTTTTGGCGACATTTATTATTTTGACAGTAAGTTTGACTGTTGTCTTATGAGCAGTGAGTCCTATTATTTATCAAAATATTTCATTGAAGATTATATATTTCAGACTTTAGATATATTCATTAAACTTTGCCTCCGGATTTTTCAGGTTTTAAGATCGTCTCGTGGAACTCTCGCCAGGTCTCAGTCCTTTAGTATTGAGCTCTACGTGAACAATGCCTGCGTCAATATTCTTCTTGTGGTTCGTTTTATTAAATCCATTATAATTTACTAGTCCCCCGAAAGCAATCATAAGCGTAATATGAATAGTTGTACTCGTGGGTCGAATCCCGTGAGTTTTGACGAGTGATGCCTCTTTGAACAGATTTACTAAGGACCTGTGCGAGCCAATTGCTAGGAGATGTGAATAGACTTGTAGCATTTGAGACACGGCCCCGTGGTCTCGCGCGCAAGGTCGCTCGGGCGCCCTGCCGCTCGGAGCACGCGTCATCCGCGGCCCTCCCTCCCTCCCCATCAACCCCAATTCCTGCCGAGTATCTCACTGACGCGGTAATATCCCCTCCTCTACTTCTTCCAGCTTCGTCGAGAGAGAGAGGGATGGTGGAGGAAGGAGACGGGGCGGGGGAGGTCACCGCGTTTGAGGTGGGCGCGAGGGTCGGCGGAAAGGGGTAGCGTGTGTTATGTGGGGCTGAAAGAGGTTTTTCAGGGAGCGAGTGGCGGTGGGAAGAGATGGGAGTGGCGAGATACGGTGTTCGAAGATGCGGCGGCGAGAAGTGTCTCTCTCTTTCGGTCCTTCCAAGTTCACTCTCGCCATGTCTCTATCCCTCCCTCCCCTCCCTGCTCGCTCCCCCTTCCGCCTTTAATGAAACTCCGGTTATCCCCTTGGGAAAAGCCTTAGACGGAAGAAAAATTGCGCGGCGCGCACTAAATCACGCATTTAAATGAGCCGCATGAGCATATGATAGCAAGTGGAAATTGGATCACGTAGCTAATGGCCCTATCTGCCGCCTTCCTCCGCCCCCCCCCCCGCCAACTTCTTTCCCCCTCTTCCACCTAACTCCCACCCCCTCCCCGCTTCTCACCTCCCACCCGCTCCGGGGGGCGGGTGGATGAGAAACTCTTGCTTTGCCTCTCCTTCCGCACAACCCTCGACAGCTCCCCCTCCCCCCCCGTCGGGGTCTCCTCCCTTCCCCGACACTCCTTCCCTCCCCCCAGTCGCTCTACGTGTGACCGATACGGCCTTAATGACTGATAGCGCCGAAACGCTCAGCCGCCACGCCACCGACGCCGCTCGCTCGCTCCTCCCCTTATCTCGACCGCGGCGTCGTCTTCCTCGCGACCCTCCGCTCCCACCCTCGCCCCGCATCCCCCCTCCTACCGCGGCTCACGGAGGAATACCGTCCCCCTTCCAGATCGATTGGCGCGGGAGGGAGGAGGGGACGGGTGGGGGGTAATTCGCGGCATCGCCTCCAGCGGGAAATGAGATGGCAATTATGTGACTCCGTGTAGTTTTTTTCTTCTCGGGGGAAGCATGGCGTTAAATCCCATTTACGAATATGACAGTTTTTTGGCCTCCCTGATTAACGCTCGCGTTCAAGACGGTGTCGGGTAGTCGGTTAAGAGTTTAGGTATACATATTACGAGGGGTGGTGCCGCACGGCGTGGTGGGGGGCAAGAGTTGATGGGGGTGCACCTGTGTTTGGGTCGGCGTTGCATAGGTGGATCGGGCCGTAATGTGCGAATATGCGAGGTATCTTGGGTGGCATTAATGAGCTTATTTATCGGCCATGACTTTGCCGTTCGCTTCATATTTTCTTTCAATTTGAAGCTTCGCGCAATTTTATTTGCATTAAGTTGTACTGTTTTCACTCATGGACGGATGTTAGTGCGTTGGCTAGTGCATTTGCCATTCCAAGCCCTGGTTCTTATTTCAGAAGTGGAGAGTGTATCGAGTTTCCACCGATCCCGATGAGAGTTCCGTGTGGAGAGGTGTCGATCTTCTGTCGGGACATTTAGCAGTGGGCTCTTCAGTGACTCGAATAGGTGACCTAAAGTTGGTGCCTTGCTTCTCTTCACCTTTGAATTCGAGTCGACGTACCGTGAAAGAGTTTGAATCTTATTGCAAGAACTTTGCAACCTCTTAATTATCAGGAACTGGAAAGAAAAATAAACCATAATACCCGATTTATATCTATCATTTTATCGACTTAGCGTTGAGGTTCACATTAGGCGATTTTATAAAATTGATCATTTAATTGCTCTGTCACGCAGACGCATAGAGGATGTAATACGCCGAAGCAGCAGTCATGGTAACGGAGGAAGTATAGAGAGCCAAAAACGGCGCGAATGCGTAGGAAATCAGAGAAGTTCGTCACAAACACTGGCGACTCCGGTTGATGCTTGTTGCCAACAAATCTATTGGCGATTATTAGACTTTCCAAGATGGCCTAGCAGTGAACTTCTCCTCTTGCACCTCTACTCTAGTAGGACCTTTGGTCAGGTTCACCTTGACTCTTCAGAGATTAGGTGGTAGATGAGACTCCATAGTCTTATTCTCACCCAAAATAAAGACGACTATCTATCTATCTACTCTCAAATTGAGTAGTTTCAGTCTTGATGTGGTGGAATTCAAACTTAGTAAAGGAAAGATAGTAATAATTTTCCACTAGATAAGTTTAATAATTCGACCGGGTTTCGATGTATTACATCATCTTCATGTCCTGAAGAAGATGTCGTACTAATAAACTTATCTAGTGGAAAATTGATACTATCTTTTCTTAATTATGTACTCTCAGATTTTTCATTTTATGTACTCTCATTTTTTAATATTCGTAAACGAGGATATTTTTTTAGAAATTTTAATTTAGTTAATAGTATCGTATGTTGGCTCCGAAATGATGTTTGTTTTTCACGTGGAAGCGCCGATTATGGTCACAACACGCCTGCTTCACATTCCCAATTCCTTATCACAACTGAACCCTTTGTTCAAGAATGTGAGGTCATCACTGCCGTAAATTTTCTGTATACTGCTATAAATAATAAGGAAAAATATTAATTATATCACGATTTTACACCACCCATCTTAAAATCAATCTTTTGCTAACTTTGCCGTTCCCTCTTAAATTTTGTCCTATAAATACCCCTTCTCCCGTTTAATTCTTTCAAAGAAATGAATGATGATCTAGTGTCTATCCGAGAAGAAATGGAAGTAGTCCTATTCGATTTTACTTCGTTTCTCATGTAGTCAATTTTCCAAAACGGTGTAAGTTCTCTCAAAAGAGCCTGAAGTTATCATTCTTCCTAAAAGAATCTGAAGACATCGGCTTTCGTTGGTCGTGACCACCGATTCAATGACACATTTCGTGGGTTAGTGAAAATATTCCTCAAGAGCCATCAAACGACGAATCCAGTCGTGTGTTTTTATTTGTAAGTTGCGGAAATGCAAATAGTAATATTTTGATGGTGCCAATATTCTTTGGGGTGTTGTGATGGAAAGGGGATGTGACTGGAGGGAATTGTATTATTATTAACTTTTTGAGTTGTGAAGGAGGGAGGGATAATGGTGCGGCTAATTATTTCACACGCTGGGATTTCTGTGTGAACGTGACGTAACGCACTGGTTTGGCAGTGCACCGCGTAGGGTTACACCTCGCCGAAGCTCTTGGCGTCAGGCACATTCAGCTAAATCACTCACCTTCACGTTCCGTAAAATATAGGATTAAAATCAAAGCTACGAAAAAAGAAGGCTATTGCCGCGTAAATTAGTCATCGTGCCATTTAATGTGTAATTCTTTAAGGCAAGTCTTTCTATTCCGAATTTTTCCTACTGTAAACAACCAAGAAAATTTTGAATGGACCTTCGAGAATATCAAGTCTTCAAGCCATGGGTTAAAACTGGTATTATTCTCCTGTTGTTTATGTATCTACACTTAGAGAACATAACGATATGAAAGGGGATAATGTAATTCTTGTGGGTTTGGTTTTCTACTTAATCTCGGAGGATGAGAACGTTATTCATCACTAGACCATGCTCACGTATCTAGCAGGGGATATCTCACCTGTCATCAAAATACCAGCAAACTCGGAGAATCATTTGAATATAGCATTGGGTGAATGAGTTAATGGTATCATCTGCGGTATCTCTATGAATCACATTCGACTGTCCGTATCGTTTTGTCCGCCTGATTTTGATAGGGGCTGACCCAGCAATTTATGTTTCTTTCTTTATTGAAGGGTGGAACGGGGAAAATTCTGATTGCTGATCGTTTACACTTGGGTCGTCTGGATTACTTTCCATTTGTTCAAAACAATTATTACAACTTAATTGACGTTTGCCTACTTGCTAGAAGCTAAGGGATTTTTTCTCTTTCACTTGAAAAAGATAAGTTCATTTGCAACGTCCGTCGTATTGTTTACTCCATCTCACCCCTATAAGTGATTTGGACGAAAAGAATCTAATGGAAACCAAATCCCGCGTTAAAATCTAAACTAGTGCTTTTTGCAGGTTTTCCATTTCAGTTAGAGTTTTCGCCATCGTAAGTAGCTCTCCGCAAGGTTAAGAAGCTCGTCTCAATCGAGTTGGTAAGGACCCGAATTACCGGTAGGTAATTGATTGTCACCTTAAAGTGAAGAAGGAAAGAATAGTCAAACTCAAACAGGTCCATTTATCAACGTACTTTCAGTAAACTTCTTAAATATCTTGTGCGATATCTGCGATACGTTGAAGCAGTGCTATGGACTGGCAATGGTTGTGATCGATAAAATGGAGTTCCCTTCGTATTGGAAGAATTCATTGGTGGATCCTGAGGTATTAAAGTCATTGATATTGTTCCAAAACACTGAACATGCCAGCCGGAATATTAATATATAAATTGGAGAATAAGGTTCGTACTAGTAGTTATTATGGTTAGTTGGATTATACAATCCAAATGATCAATTACAAAGCTAAAATATTCAAATCGGTCGTTTTTTTAATCAGATCCGACCTCGTCATAATGTTGGCATGGCGAAATTATCCTTTGACATTTTATTTAAAATGTGGTAACACCCAAGGGAATTTGGTGAAGTAGTTTCATTGAGATTAATGAGGCAAATATTTTCCAGCATTTAATTTTTTTGCTATTGATATTCAACACACGTGCTCAGCGACCATTCAAGAACCGCGGTGTATCCTGCTGATCTCTCTCAGTAACGGCTCAGTTGATAACACATCCCAACCGTGACGCATGGCCTAATGTGCGGTGGTCGTATTACACGCAATTATTCATGTAATGATTGCATGAAAGCCCGATTGTCTTCTCTCCCCGTTCATACTTAACAAAATACGCCATGATCGTCTTAAAGTTTTAACTTGTGAAGCAGTCACTTCTTTAACGTTTGGAAATTTCTTCCATGGGTACTCGGGCAATTCACTAAATTTTGATAGCTCCCAAACGAATGTTTTCGCCAACTCAGATTTCAAAAGTTATTCGCTCCCCAATTTATTTCGAAATATTTCCGTTCTTTTAGAAAGGATGACCAAGCATGTACGTTTACTTGTTTTATTCCATAGATGTAGGCGTGTATCTAAATAATTCTGACATTACCCGTCTAACTAGCATACTTGCAATGTTTTAGCGCTATCTTTCTAAGCTGCGAAATCCGTCTTAAATCGCTCTCCGAGAATTGTTTTGGATACATTGAGTCGAGCCGGCTGACAAAGCGGTATTAAATTTTAATTTACGAGTTTCAGAAGTAAACTCCGTAAAATAAAAAAAATTTGGCGAAGTCACGGAATAATTTCTGTATAAATATGTCTTACTTCTTTAAACTTAATCGATTCGACTTGATTCGATACAAATAGCTCTTTATCGGAGACAAGAGGTTGGATGAGGTCATTTACTTGAAAAGTTTATGCAAGAAGTAATTGCAAGCTTTATCTAATTAATGAGAGGAGATGTTCTAGAGTAAACGTGAAATGAGCGTATCTATTTGCCGTGAATTCTTTTTGTTCTGATTACTCTCTTCTAACCAATGATCGATTCACGAGGTGTTGTGAAATTCATTCAGCTTATATAAACTATAACACGTTGTACAAAAATTGCCAATATTTTTATTTCCAACAATTTCCCTAGCTGAATAAGAATATGTTACGAAAATCGGCATCCCGTCGATCTGCTTGTACCCATGAACGTCGACAAATATTTCATGTCGAAATATGTCCAGCGGATGACTTTTTGTAAATGCGAGTCAACCATTCTGAAATGATCAGTTTTTGCGATGATTCCCGGAGGTTAAGGCTCAAATGGATGCCGGCATTACCGAGCAAAATGTAGACATTACATCGTTACTTTCTCCTACTAGCAGTAATGATGAAAGTCGTTATGTTATCAGTCACACTCTGAAACAGAATAATATTTAGGGATATGCTAACATGATTGTCAGCGCTGCAGGGCAAGTGCTGTCTTAATAAGTTCTCACGACTTGTGCAGTATATCTTGTACTTCATGTTTACTTGTTCAGGCGTGACCTTTTGTCGCCCGTCATTCGGCCCTTCCCGAATGCCAATGCTACGGGGCCTGAATTCGAAGGATCCCGTAAGGGATCAACCGAAGTATCTCCGCATTCCCTCGCGCGGAGGTGAACCATCGGTGGTGTTCTCATTGTGACGATAGCCATTGTTTTTCGATCCCCTAATGTTTCTTCGGATACCCAGGGCACGTTTCAATTGTTGTTGTGAAGTTACTGGGCTCTAGTGCGTATTCGATTGTTTGTAAATTCATGAATCGATTCGGATGAATAATTCCGGCGTTGCCATTTTAAATTCCGGAAAGTGCCTGGTGAACGAGGAGACATTTAATTCCATTCAAATGTTTTCCAAAACAGTTATTGTATGCTAGGGTTTTCTAAACTTTTCACATTTTGAATCTCACGAGAATTTTATTCTGTTAAACGTATCAAGGAAAATATTTTCGACGGGTCTGAATTGTTTTTACCAACGGAGGAACAGTTAAATAAATTTATTTGTAGCTAGTGAATGATTAATTAAACTACAATGAGACTCCGAAATCATATTATTCTTAAATAAATGTTGTGACGGGTACATATTTTACCTAAATTATCAGGGTGGAGGGAAGCTTAGCGTCGACGTACTCCAGTAGACGGTGTTCGAACTGAGCAATTTTCCCATTACCGACCCTTGGGATTTTCCCATCCATTTAAGGTAATTCAAGAAGTCATTACAGTTTTCATCGCAATAATTGTTGAATAAAATTGAAATTTGCGTGCTTTACATGAAATACATAAAACTTCACGCCATGTGATGAGAGTTCCTTCTATCGTCATTCCCTGAAAATGTAAATTGAAATACTTATTTAATAATTTATTTATGTTCAACTACATTTCCAGAGAAGTTTGATGGCAACGTTCACGTTTTATCGGAACGACTCAGAATTTTTTCCATAGATGTCCGCTTTGATAACAATCTGTCTAAATCCGGATTATGAAAATAAATAACGTTTTCTTTTCCTTCTTCCCCATCAAAAGGAATTATACATGTTGAAACAGTATGATTTATGAATCACTGAACAATTAATTTGAAATACCCCTTTTGAGAACAGTTCGATTATTAAAATACTCCTCTTAGACGTTAAAGCCGTCCTCCTCCTTTCATTGTTAATATTTTATTATTATTAATAGTATTCTACCGGTCGAAGTAAGTTTTTGATAAATTCACTATCTTGGTACTGCATCATTTCTAATGCCCAACTAAAACGTCCCAAAATAAATTCACTAAAACGTGGATTGCAATAAGCCTTTCTTCAAATTCACATGCTTTTTCCATTTCGTCCTACATGCCTGTTCTTTTCCTGCCTCTGCCTGGTTTACCCAGAACCACAATCCTGCGCATATTATGAATTCCGATGTTCATTGGCATTATACTCGATTGGAAACATTTGCGGGTAAGAATTTGGCCGCGAGAAACAATGGTGGCAGCTTCATACACGTGGTTCTAGGAAGAGATAAACGATAAACAGTATATTTTTTAGAAGAAAAATATTCAATTCTTGGCGTCAGTATGTAACAGATAAATTACAGCAGAATCCGGAGGAAACTGGAGGAGGCTCAAAGATCTTGCCTGATTGCAATATCCTGGAGCTAAAATACGGTCTGTAATGAAGCTCTACAAATAATAACTGGGATACAACAGCCGAAAACTTTCTCAAAAGAGGAAAGAAGAATCAAGTCGCAGATGAAGCAGATGAAAGAGGCTACTCTAGGACATATAACTTTGTCTCCAACTGAGAAATGGAGCAGGAACAGGAAGGTTATAAGCGCATTACCTGGAGAAATGGGAATGGGAAACATTAGAAAAGGGAAAAACAACCAGACAATTTATACCTATCGCGAAGGAAAGAATGAAGATCAACTTTAAAACTTACAAAGAAATTACGAAAATTTTAACAGGACACGAGGAGTTTAGATCATACCTCAAGAAAATAGGGGAAAAAAGGAGGGGACGTGTGAATGCATGATGGAGGAAGACACGGCAATACAGAGAGAACCCTTTATTGCCCAATTATTCCGAGGAAAGACGCGAACTGGAAGTCATCCTTGGATATTTGCATAACGTCCAACAAATTGGGAAATATCTACACGAGGAACCGATTAGGAAAATATTGAATGGATTTATCAAAAAAGATAAATTGGGAACGGGGAGAACGACGGAAAGGAATGGCATGTATGTCATATTTTGTATTTTGTAAAAATTAACGAAATTGTGTTGGGGGTTTGACAATAAGGTATCCCAAAAATTGAAATTGAAACAATGAATTGCCCGACTCTAATCGAACGGGCCAAATTATTATTATGTAACAGTATAAAAGATAGTTAAAACCCAAATGTTTTATCGCGGATTTTTTAAATCTTAGTTTAATTTTGCTGATTAAAACAGGTTCTTCCAGTACTTCAGTTATACTTCATGCAATTTCAAATTAGCCCTCAAAATACATGGAATAACAGTACAGAAATAAAAATCATGTCTGTCGACTATCAGCTTTGATTTATGAAAAATACGAATACGTGTATACAAAAAATTACGTCGACGAATTTAACTGCGTTTCCAAAGGAAGAAATATTTTACTAGAATGGAATAAAAATTATTCTTTGAGAAAACTTTTCACGTGTTACACAACAAATATTCTATGTAGCATAGAAAGAAATGAATTAAATTGTAATTCGAGGAACAAATCAATACAAATATCAAAGTATTATACATTATAAAATTCAAATAACAAAACAATATCAAAATATTCACGTGCATAATATTTTATAAACGTCCGACAATGTAACTCAACCATTATTGTATTATGGTATCGTGCCGACATGAATAAAAAATTATATTGAACATTTATGATCAATATTTTTTTACAACCCTCCCAAATACCTCCGCCATCGCAGTGATGGACTCGTCATTTTCAAGTTGGTCTTCACCGCGGGCGCACCAACAGTCGAGATAACGCTGTACTGTCAAAATAATAAGAACAGTACCAAAATGCCTTTATTGGCCATTTATTTCTTAAGTATTATTGATTTTCAAGTATTTTTTGTAGCAAAGCAAAAGAAGACTTTAACGTCTAAGTAGGCATTTTTCAGGCTCGATAAAACATACTTTTTCGGGGTTAATTAAGCTTGAAATTTAACATGCAGTCATTCATTCCATAATCTTCCCACGAAATAAATAGGGTTTTGCGTAAAAATCCACGCTCTACGTTTTTATGAGGCTGTCAGTCCTTATTTTCAAATGTAAACATCCAAATCGTACCTTCCACGGGGTCATTTTGGTAAATAACGACCCTAATATGCTATTTGTTGTTTTCATATTAGTTTCGTGTAACGGTCTGGTGTCTGATCAAATTTAACATTTCTTTCTCGTCAGCAAGTGCCCACGGTATTGTCTAACCTGAACCATGGTCCAACGTATCCTTTAAATTCCTTTTGTAGGCTGTTGATTTTTAAATGTTGATTCATTTTCTTCTCCCGGAATTGTGATGGGATAGGCACGAAAAACATGTGGTCGGTAGTTTCAAAATGAGATACAAAAAGTTGTTGTCGTGGTTTAAAAAAAAGTCTTGGATTGAATATTAACCAATTTGGCCGTGTCCAAATTACCAAAATTTGAATTAAATCGGCGAAGGACACCTGGGAACGTTCCTTTAGATTAAGTTTTGATATAGAGGCGTAACTTGCTTCCTTTTTTCTTGTGCAGACATAGTGCTTTGGTAAAGCATTTAGGAGTTAGATTTTGAAACATGTTTTCAACTTAGGATAAGATAGGGGAAAGAAAAACCCTTTGGCAATAGTAAAATGTTTCTGGTTGTTATAATTTCTGAGAAACCTTGTTCGTGTAACAGACTAGTAATACTTGTGACCTAAAGACTGACATATGCTCGGAAGTTTAAGAATTTTGGCGAGCTCTTAAATGAGATTTGGTGAGTGAGCGTTGAGGGTGAGGTGAGGGAGAGAAGTAAAGGGAGGGAACAGTGATCATATGCATGTAAGGTTATGGAAAGTTGTCGTCCGCGCGGGCGCTTATAGCTTAGGAAGCGGAATAATATTTTGAAAATCATATGTTATAGTGCCCATATAGCGTGCGCCGATAGGGTAGGTGCAATGCGTTGATGAAATCAAAGTGTTGCTTCTCTTTAATGAAGATTGCTTGCCGAGATATGGTGTCTGATTATTTAACACACTCATCTCTTGTCGGAGACAGAGGAAGCCTGAAACTTGTTATCTGAAGGGATATGGCAATCCAAATCGTAAATTTTAAGGTTTTATACTTAGGAATATAGTCTTCAGTGGTGAAAGTATTTGGGTTGTTCTTGCTGCGCGGGAAACTATAGTTTCCCGTCCTATGTTGTTGGCGTCCGGTGCGTGTTCTGTTGCGAAGTGCTAAATGGGACGAGATCACTGTGTCGCACGAATCCTCTCCACGAAACTCGGTGATCGAACTCGTGTGCGGTGCCACCTCTTCCAGAAGCTCTTTCCTGGCCGTAGTGATCACTTCGCGAGCCCTCCACTTACGTACAAGCTGCTGTGGAACCACGCGAGCCCTCCGACACGAGTGCGGAAACGCCCGGAATACTTAAGTCGTCGGGGAGCTAGGGGAGACGGCCGGGCCGCTTCGCTTTGGCCAGAGATCTCACGAGAAGACGAAAGCCAAGGAGAAAAGTATCCCATGTACAGCACCGTCGGGATTTTTGCATCTGCATTTGGAAAAGTAGCTGGAAATATATTTGGCAAACGACTCGGCACGTGCCTCTCGTGCTAGAAAGTTTAAATTTGGCTCTCTGAGAATTTTTCGTCACCGTTTCAAAATACGCCGGAACTTTTCAAAGTTCGCAGCCCTTTGTTGTATATATCTGTGAAATCATTGCTTCTTCAGAGAGAGAGAGAGAGAGGGAGAAAGAGATAATAAACATTTTGTTTGAGGCTTAGAAAATATGGTCATTTTCTTATTGCCTTACTGCTGATGAACTGGTGGGTCTTTAGTTCCGACAACATTATCTTCTTTAAATATCTAATTTTGTTTTTAAGTTTCAAATGGAACTTTCTCTTTGCGTTTAGAGAAACCTCATTTTGTTGTTGCTCGCTGTTATTCTTATAGAAAACTTATTACGGAAGTTTCAATGAAGTTTATAGCATCCTTTTCTTGTATAGGAGATTAAGCGAGGATAAACAAAGCTGGTTAGATTACGTGCACAGGGTACATCTAAGTTATGCGTTCATTCTTCTTTCAAAGTGAGAAAACAACTGAAAGCAATTTGTGTGGAACACTGACTTCTGTAAAGCATATTTAAATGGGCTGTATCTGTAGAAGAACAGAAAAAAGTGCAAAATATGAAACTATGACTTCCACATTAGGTGATGATGTTGATATCATAAATCAGACGATTAAATTGTTAAAAGTGGCAAACTTTATTAATTTTTAAGTTCAGTGTTTGCCGATTTGAAAGTTATCAATTGGATCCTTTAGGGCGAGTATTTGTTATTATAACTGACTATTAAACGACTCAGTTAGCTAGTTATCAGCTAACATACCTCTTAATTTAAGAAGTCGTATTATTGCCATTTACTAACTGTTAATTACAAAACTTTGGGGCATCACATTTGAATTGAACATTTGTCGGCAGTTCAGAAACCCTGTTTGGAACCGATAATTGAAACATTAAAACCAATTTTAAGTAATTTGTGTCAAACCCACTCTAAATAAACAAATTTCACCCAGCTTACACAAATGAGCAAATTGACTGGACATGATTTTTAATATGTTTTTGTGATTTGCATGGAAAAATCTGATGAAGTTTACAATGCTCCAAAACACGGTTAAATTATATGACCTCATTAATTTGATGAAAACTCTGGTTTAGTATAATTCACAGTTGTGAATTAAGCCACAAATCTCAAATAGCATATTGATCTGAAAAGTGATTGGAAATCATTAAGAGATTTCATGGTAAGTTTGCAAAAAACAGGTTGTTGTTCAACCTAAACATTGTTTTTATTAGAGATGCTTTAACCTAAAAGTGACAGTACCTACTCCATCAGAGAATTGCATTGAAAACATTAGCATAAACCTAGCAAATTATCACTATGAGTTAAACTGAATGAAAATATTCTCAACAATTTTTCAATATTATCCATCAGTTTGTCACCAAATTAAACTTACATTGTCAAAATAATATCAATGACTTGCTATGATAGCATATAACATAATATGATTGCATTAACATAACATCTCTTTATTATACTTTGACAGGGACATTAATTTTACTTATCACTGGTGTTCACTCATTTTATATGAATTACTCTAATTTTGAGTAAGACTATACCAAAATTGTCCTAATATATTCATTGAACATTTTCAGTAAAAACTTACTCCTGATAATAAGATGAAACCACCATATCAAATTAATTCATTGCATTAGATTGGGTTTTGTTCCAATCACTACTATTTCATCATAACATCAAATAAGTTTTTTATGAAGATATTGAACGCTATTTAAAAGCTTTTACTTATTCATTGTATTTGTAGTCTCAAAGGCATAAACAAGTATAACCAAAGGAAAGCTATATTAACCATAAACACAGTAGTCAAGCTGAGAGTCGGTTTGGTTAGATTTGTGGATTCACAAAGCACTTTCCCATAACAATTTGTATGCATGTTTCAAGCAATACCAACTTAAGTACGTACCTACTTATTATTTTAAGTAAACTGCATTGCTATCATTTTATACAAATACAGTTTAAGAAGATGGGGACCATACATAATTCATGTACATGATAGTAATTTGTTTCCTAATAAGTTAAATATCCCTGAAAAACCCTATTTTTATAATGACGTCATGCAAATTCTTGAGCACATAACTCTAATAAACATAGTTATTATTCAGTAAATGGATTCGGGATTACTATAAATTACAAGTTCATATTTATTCTGATGTTGATTAATCTCCGATGGCACATGATTCACTTCTAAGTCTTGGATGTGAAAACTTTGTAACTCAACCGTTATGCCAACATATACTTAATTGCATTGATCTAAAACATGGAATGAAAGTGACTAATTTCTATATTAATGCTTAAAATATGAACTTAATCTTCTTAATTATATTATCAGCTTAATTATATTGAGCATAAATTAAACTGTTTTGATATAATAAATGAAATTGCATTTGAAATGTAAATATGATTATTGAAAACACAAATTTTCAACATCTGCTAATGTTCTCTAAAAAATATACAGATACTCTATATAATATGATGATGTATACTGAATGCAAAAAATGTTGAGCATGCCTCTTCCACAAGGAAAGACTTATGTTATGCAAGAAAACTGCACAAATGAGTTTCAGTGTTAAGCTAGCTGATGATAAAACTTGGCTAGGTGTCATGGACAACAAAAATTCATCATATTTTATCCAATGAGGAAGGAATATAAAAAATCTAATTACACTCAATGTTGCTGTGTTAAAAAAAAATTGTTTTGGATTGTTCAAAACTTGGCAATTTATGTGCTAGGATTTCTGTTGTTGCTAATATTTGCATATTTGACATTGTATGTTTTCTTCTTTTCTCAGGCACTGGGAACACAACCTCAGATGGGACTTACAAACCATCATTCCTCACTGACCAAGAACTCAAGCACCTCATCCTTGAAGCTGCTGATGGGTTCCTGTTTGTAGTCACATGTGACACTGGTCGAGTTATATATGTTTCTGATTCTGTCAGCCCTGTACTTAATCAAGCACAGGTAATTGTGTTCTTAACTTATTCATTTCTAACTTGGGTTATATCTTCATCTAATGATGCAAGTATTTACATACTGTTGTATCACATCAACATGGTTTATATGGAGAATTTGAAAAAAATAGGCATGAGTATTGTAGGATGATAAATAGGTACTTGGAGATTTTATTAATTACAAACTGACATTCAGAAACGACCTTTTGGAAATTTAAGGCCCTGTAACCCGCAAGCTTACTGGTTTTGGTGCTGTTATAGATTTCAAAGAGCATTGGGGACCTATCATGATAATTGCTATGGACTGCCAAAAAAATATATATGTATATATAAAACCAATGATAAATGTTTAAAATATTACAGCTAGAAACTGGTTATGTTTATGCTGTACCAAACATTTAATCTGAAATGTACAATATAAAATTTTCTCTCAGAAACTGAGGCATTTCAATCTGTCAGAATATTTTATAAACTGGAATTTGTGATATTGTATTCTTGGCAACAAAAATTGTCTATCTTCCCCATTGGAATTCTTATTTTTTACTTTTTGGGCAATTTTATGACCTTTTGGATTTGGAGCTTTTGCATTAAAAAAGAAGACAGTGTTGGGGGTGTGAATAAGGTGTTCATCAATAATGTTTATCATTAATCTTGATATAAAAATATTACGATCTTGCCCTTATGTCATCATTACCTTAACATTTTTTATGATCTATTGATATTGGAGATGGGAAATTGTACACTTTTAAGGGCAATATTCTGTCATATACTGGGTGTGTTATCCTGTTTAGTAATCACCTCTCCTGTATCTTCCTATTTGCTTTAGGTTTATATTATGAATTACAGAGAGATTGTGATTTCAAAAATAGCCTTTTTTGATATTGTGATCTCATATTAATTTTCATAGTCATTACAGCATCTTAAAAATTATTGCAGGCACAATTTTTGTCGAATTTTTCAGTTTTATTGCACATAATTATGCTGGGAGGAATGTGACTATGAAGGTCATGATAGGTTAATTAGTATCTAGATGTAAACAAAAAAATACCGGGATAATAAACGTAAAATTTTATTTATTTATTTTTTTTGTTTACATTGATTCACGACCGTAGCTACGTTCCTTGTATGTTTTAATAGTATCTAGATGAAAAGCTGAGAGAAAATGAAGGGTAAAGAAACATAGTGTTAGCATTAACCTATGATAAATATAAAATAATTCATCCTAAACCTTTTCCAAATAGGCTTTAAATATGGAAGAGGATATGCTCTTAAGTTTTTTGACTGCTGCATTTTTTATGGGTGCTGAGGCTAAAATCTCTCATTTTTGAGTGTATGAATATTTTAATGTCAATTTTATCTCCTTGCTATTGAATATGAAGTAGTGTGTCATAAATAAAACAGTTTCTGGCGTTACTTGGTGGAAAATCTTCATACTGACTTTTAATAATCAAACCAGTAAAGTGGTTTGATTATTAAAAGTCAGTTAGTGTGTCATATTAATAAATTAAAGATGACATGATAATTGTTCCAATTGTTCACATTATTCACCATTATTATCAAAGCTTTGGACCAAATAACTCATTATTTAATATTTATTACTTTTTGTTTACAAATGCTCTAATTTTCATTCACAGAGTGATTGGTTTGGATCATGTATTTTTGATCATTTGCATCCTGAGGATGTTGAGAAGGTGAGGGAGCAACTGTCTACTCAAGACCCTCAAAATACTGGTCGAATACTGGACCTCAAAACTGGGACAGTGAAGAAAGAGGGTCACCAATGTGAGTGTTCAATTTCTTATTTTTTTTGTAAAAATTCCATTATAAATACCATTACATGAAGTATTTTTGAAATCAGGTTTTGAGTTAGTGGGCTATAATTCGATTTTAATTTGTAAAAGTTAAATCTGCTGATTTAAATATTGTTGAGCATATCCAGCCATATATACTGAACAAGTTAAAATTGCTTTGTCACATTAAAGGTCCATGCTTGGGATGTAGCTGGGACATCTTGATGCACTGAATTCAAATAACAATTTATTGTTTTTTTGCTATAGTGTTTCCAGACCATTCAGCAATGAAGTTATGCTAGCATTGAAAGAGTTATTTTGTTAATATATTGATTGAAATTTTTTTGTGCTTCTATACATATATTTGCACAGATTGCATACTTTTTAGGTTGACCTCATAACTTTTTTAATATCTTTTATTGCTTAATTTTCTGCAACATTACCAGCCCGGTAAACAGAAAATGGTATTCAAAGAGTGAGGTTTCAATGATAAAATTCAGTTTTGCATTGGATTATTTCATATTAATTTTTTTTTATTATATCTGATAATTTTATTATATGTTTATAATAACTTTTTCATTGATTATTTCATTTAGCATCAATGCGTCTCTGCATGGGATCACGGAGAGGGTTCATATGCCGAATGAAAGTCGGGAACGTTCAGCCTGAGACCATGTCTGCCGGGCACCTCAACCGCATGAAGCAGAGGAATAGCTTGGGCCCAACACGAGATGGCCAGAATTATGTCGTGGTACACTGCACAGGCTACATTAAGAACTGGCCTCCCTCAGGTATGGATGTACATATAAGATGTTTTGAATCGAAAACTGAAAACTAAACAATTAAATATGGGTAGAATGTACAGATTTCTCCTTACTACTGTGAGTGTATTCTGAAAAGGTGAATTTTCACCATATAACTTTCTTACCTTTTCTTCCATACCTTTGGTTTATTATTTTTGTTTCCCTTACTCATGTTCATGAGTAAGTTTTCTCGTGTATAAATGAATATATGTTAAAGTGAATCTCTCTAATATTCAATATTTAGTGTCATCAGTATTTTCAGTGCGTTACATGAAATGAGAAAGCATTTGCATTTTTTTTGCTGATTTTGGTGTTCGTTTTTTGGTTGATTAACTGTTTGATACTATGTGACCAAAGAAGGATGGATGGCTATCATGAAACTTTCAGTACAAGTTTCTCTTGTCAATCATGGTTTTGTCTACTGCAGCCATTCTCACGTGCAACTATGTTTCAATTTCTAGACTATTCAACTTCAGGATACTTTCCTCATGTTTACTTGGTCCTGCCCAAGAAAATATCAAGGGAATTTATTTTTCTTACAAGCCTAATAACTGTTGGCATTGATCTAACTAAAACTATCCTTATTAAATTTTCACATTTTGAAAATTCAGTAGCTGCATTAATTATTAATACCATAATATAAGCATATTGAAAAATACATCAGAACAAAGAGTCAGGGAAGGATATTTTGTTGTATTTCTGTTTTGTTCTCAATTGAGGCAAATGCATAGGATATATATTTGACTGAAAAGCAAAAAAAGGGAGGTCGGTTGACTCCAGACTAACAGACAGCTGAATCTTTGAAAAACACATATCTGATCTCTTGTGATGGTTAGAAGTACCCCTTAGCTAAACATTTGTATGAAGGTGTGTTTGTTGAATGCCCCTGTGTTTTCTTGTAATGAATTGAGTAAAGTGTCATTTGAAGAAGTTTTGTGACCGTACATTCATTGAAGACAAGGCTACCCGGGAGAGGAAGTCCAAGAGTTGATGAAGTGGGAATATTTAATTAAGATACCATTTCAGGCTCTTCTGGGTATGAGTGACTGAGAAATTGTCACAGACCAGAGCAAATTTATGCTATTCATCTTGTTGCTTGTATCATATTTAAATGTCTTTTCAAGAGAACTATCTGGCAAGTAGGTAGGATTTTATAAAAAAGGCTGGTTGATAACAGTACTGACATTTAATGCTTTTATAAGATCCTACTTGAACATTGAGTTCATCAGAATCAAGCCCTTTGGATTTGATCAACTGCTATTCCCATTAAAGGCAGTTTTGTTAAGTTAGTGTTTGTTACAAGCTGTAGGTACCACCTTAAAATGAAGTAATCCTTATTCTGAAAGTATTATAATGGAACAGCTCAAGACTTTTAAGGCCTTAAAAAGTGATGAGTGTGTGCTCAGGAGGAAGTCAAAGGAATTGTGTCCCCTATAGTGATGATGAAAGGTACAGCAAGCTTACACGTTGTTAACATTACATTGGAGTGAATAATGGAGCAAGGAATATTGGTTACAGGTATTAAGAGTTGGATGTTAACCAAAATGAATGGAAACCTGCTCCTTAACTTTATTATTTAATTATATTAAATAAGGGAACCGACTGTTTGTCATGAGGCACGGGAATAGTTTTGGCCTCTTGTGGTGAAATCTATTGTTAGCAAAACATCCAGAGTAAAATGTGTTAATTTTGTGTGATGTAATTTCTCATTAAAATTTTAACAACTGTTATATTAGCTTTATCAGTTTGTTTGATTGAACATGTATTTACTTACACTTAATTTTTTCATGTTTGGTTAGGTGTCCAAATAGATCGAGGAGGTGGTGATGAAGAAGGCCATGCAGCTTCTCATTGTTGCCTTGTAGCTATTGGAAGGTTACAAGTTACATCTACACCAAACACTAGTGATCTTTCTGGATCTAATTCATCATCTGGTGAGTCATTTTTCCTTAGTAAATAAACATGTGATTAATGTTACTTCAATATCTTTTGTGCACAGAATTAAAAGGAACTTAAAAATTTACTGTGTGTTGTGATCAACATCACTTTTCCTATGAAATTGCTAGGTACATCAATGATGTACCTAGCAATTTCATATGGCTATATACATACATAATACATACATATATATACATACATAATAAAGTGAAATACATTCAAATTATAAATTTGAGGATCTCAGCTGATAAATAAAAAAACCTTGAAAATTGTAATGACCTTCAAAATATTAATAACAATCATTTTGAAGTGAATTATCACATGTCCACCCTGGTTTAATTTCTGCATCAATTTGTGTTAATACCAATACAAATATGAAAACAAATCAATAGCTGTTGTGCCTTAATTAATATCCTAACATTTGAGGTTTGTGGGAAACTTTAAAATTGTTGAGAACAGCAATTAATGAATGTCATTAAGAAGTCAATTTATAATCAATACACTGTGTACCAAGCAAATTGTGTGGGCGAATGATATATGTTGAAATAATAACTTTTAATGCAGTTGAAAAATACAACAAACTTGTGATATCCCTTAAAAATCATGAAGTTGTATGGACCACTTGCAAAGTACAATCAAAGTTATTTTTTGCGTACATATGCTTGTAATTATCTAGTAATTGGCTAATCAAGGCTCACTTATGCTATGTATTTTTCTTCCATTCATTTTGAAAGTCATAGTGATTCAAGCAGAGCATGGTAGCATTATAAAAAACCAAGAAATATTAAACTCTTAAGGAAATTCTTACTCAAACAAGGCATAAACAAAATAAATTGCTTGCAGAATTAAAATAATTAGTCTTTAATGTGAAAAAAATGTTATTTTCCAAAATCATAAGATAATTTTAAGTTATTGTAAAATTCAAAAAAGTAAAAGAAATAAAATTTTACTTCATAGTTTATTCTCCTATTGTCTCTCCTTAGGTTTGAATTTTTCAAAAATATTTCTTTTGTGGGTGTTTATATCCTAAGTACAGCCTTCCTGCAAATTTTCATGAGTGTTTTATCTATTATGGTGTTATTATGCTTTCTTTAATATTAAATGGTGCAATGGTTGTTCATGGGAATGATATTTAAGGATGTCATAACACATAAAAATAAATAAATGTGCAATTGCCACTGGTGCAGACCATGGTAACAATCCTATTAAGAAAAAAAATGGACCGATTTGGCATTCTTGGCAGTGCCATAATAATCCTATAATTCACCTGTATTGGTGAAAACCAATAAAGAAGGATAGTATGTATTTTTGAATTTGTGAAATCACTCTGCCATTTTATCCAATCACCATGCCAAATGCATATCTACACAAAATGCTTAGTGGGACCATGTGAAAATAATTCCGTCTCTCTGCTTTAGAATTCATATCACGGCATTCCATGGAGGGAAAATTCACATTTGTGGACCAGAGAGTCATTGGACTGCTAGGCTACACGCCCCCTGAACTACTGGGGAAATCATGCTATGATTTCTTTCATCCAGAGGATCAGTCACACATGAAGGAGAGCTTTGAGCAAGGTAATGTATTTCCAATTATAAAAATTTGTTTCCTCTTTTGACTTCACCTTTTGTTTTTCTTTTGAAACATAAAATATAGGGATGAATTTGGCTGTTTAACTACCAAAGAAGTAATCTTGAAGTAATGCTGACTTGCTTTTGTGATTTCATCTTATAATATGGCTCAAGAAGCCCATAATTATGAATAATTCCTAAGGATTAATAACGCCCAGAATAATAATGGATATCATATTATATTAACTTCTGTGAAAATGGAAAATATATATTTTATCTATGAAATTAGTTGTTAAAATTGATTTTAATAGTTGGCCTATCAAATCTCTATGAAATAGGGTTTCCATGATATAATGAAACCATATAAATACACCATAATTTTAAATATGAAGATTTAGTTAGTAATTCTCATTTATAAAATTTTGGAAGTCTATTAGGCAACTCTAGATGTATTGAAATTGAAATGTTGCATCTTAAATTCCCTTTAATAAAGTAATTTCTACAACATTCTACCTATTAATAATAGTATGCCACTTCTAATGTTTTAGTGAAAGTTCATTTAAAATGGATTTTCTTTCATTGCAGTTCTGAAACTTAAGGGGCAAGTAATGTCGGTGATGTACAGATTCCGTGCCAAGAACCGGGAGTGGGTTTGGTTGAGGACATCTGCATTTGCATTCCTCAATCCATACACAGATGATGTGGAGTATATAGTGTGCACCAACACTTCAGCCAAGTGAGTAAATTTCATGTGTCCAATATGGTTGTAGTGACCAATAATATGCTTCATTATTGCTATGTGATCTATTTTGTTAAGCCTAATTAAAGTTATTGTTCCAAAAGCACATATTTCTGAAAATAACAAAGATAGAAGTTCTAGTGCTTTCATAGGAAAATGTAGCTCAAAATTTTGCCCCAAAGTGAAAGTAATCCTGCGGAAAGTACCTTGGGCTGTATGTTTTTAGTTTTCATGAAACAGGTGGAATACCAATGATAATATGGATAGGTAGTTTCAAGTTTAAAAATAATACAAAACTGTTCAGCACCAGTATTCAGGGGATAAAATCCAGTCAGAGCCTCAAATTCAGGAAAACTGTACTTGCAGCCTTAAGTTGAAATAATAATCTATGAATTCAAATTCTTAATGGAATCTTACTAAAATTTCATGCATATTTGAGCTCTCTAGTCCTTAAAATGAGACTTGGTATAACTGGTATCGAATACATTATCAGACATGCCAACTCTCCCGATTTAAGCGGGAGACTCCCGATTTTTCCTTCTTACGTTCTTGATGAACTGTTCAAATTGTGTACTAAGCTTAACATGTTAATAAAGTGTGACATTCATTAAAAATTGGCAAAGTGTCATAAAGGGATTAAGGTGCCATGCAAATATTGTGGTAATTAAAAGTGATTACTTCGTGATACACTTCTAAAAATATCCCGATTTTTCATTTTTGAAAGTTGGCATGTCCTCCCGATTTTTCATTTTTGAAAGTTGGCATGTCTGCATTATAATCTTTCCTCCTTAGGAGTTGTTTAATGTGAGTTCTTTTGGATGATAAGCAGGTCGCTGCACCCCCATCAGGATGCAGGAGCTGCAGATCCAAATGACCCAGTTGCCTATCAGCAGCCTGGTTTGGATTATAGTCTGCAGAGAAGAGATGTGTATTCCCAAATGATAGGGTCTCATATTCAATGTATGTGTATTTTGTTTTAATTAATATCCTCTTGTGAATATTTGTAGATATACATTGTTTTGTGTAATTTACTGAGCTCAACACCTAAGCTTTTTGTGTTAGAAAATAATTTCTTAAGTGTCAATGTTGCTCTTGTAGTGAATCCTTAATTTCTACCAACTTTGTGGCTTCTAAGATGATGGAATAGAGAAAGCATTGACACGTTAATGAAGTTATCATTCAGTCCAAGTATAAAAATTGTTTTGACTTTTAAAATTATTTTCATTAAGTTAATGCATGTGTGGTTACTCATGATTTATGACCAGTTATACGAGGTGTGTTCAAAAAGTAAGATGACTTTTCAAATCTCACGGGCAACATACATTTGAGTTTCAATTTTTTGTTTTGTTGTGTTGGTGTACATTTCCCAAACATTTTTTGCAGTTTCAAAAATATAGCATATTTAGTTTGTTATTGATAGATACAAATGTTAGACATGTTTTGGTGTGCTCAACGATTTTTTGCTATAAATTGATAAAAGAATTTGCATCAAATTTTGTGCAAAAAGTGGAATTAGGTGCTTCTAAACACTTGAAATGTTGACGGTGACATACGGTGAGTCTGCTCTGAGTAAAAAAAATATGTAAATGAGGTACAAGCTCTTCCAAGATGGCTGAGAAGATGCCAATGACAAAACTTGCTCTGGACGCCCCAGCATGACAACAACAGCTGAAAACGTTGAAGCAATGAAGAAAATTGTTTTGAAAAATCATCAAATTACTACTAAAGAAGTTGCTAAGGATGTTGGCATATTGGTTAGCTTGTACCATGCAATTTTTTCGGATGTTTTGTGCATGAGACGTATATCAGCAAAGTTCGTTCTAAAACTGCTTTATTTTGACCAGAAGAATCATCGCATGAGCATTGCTCAGGAGCTATTGAATGACATCAAAGATAATCCTGATTTGCTCAAAAGGATGATAACTGGTGACGAATCATGGGTATATGGTAATCACATTGTAGCAAAAGCCCAATCGTCCTATGAAAAAAAACAGTTCTGAATTGTGGGAAAACAATTCGTAGCTTTGCATAATGCATTGTTGTATGTGAGAGATTTTTTGGCCAAAAACAACACCACAATCATGCCTTAGCCACAAATATTCACCAGATGACTACCCTACGACCTTTTCCTGTTCCTAAAACTGAAGTGATATATGAAAGGACGGAGATTTGCAATGATTGAGGAGATTACATCGCTGGAAAAGCTCAAGGCTATACCAAAAAGTGCTTTTCAGAATTGCTTCGAGAATCGGAAAAACCTTTGGCACAAGTGTATTATATCTGGGAGGATTACTTTGAAGGGGACAACTTGAATATTGAAGAATAAATATTTTTTCATAAAAATGTAAAGTTACCTTACCTTTTTGAACACATCTCGTGCCTTCTGTTCTCAGGTATTTTTCAATTTCTATTGAATATGTGTATGGTGATCCCTGAGTTACGTGATTAATGCGCTCCAATATGCTATAAAAGTCAAAGTTCAAAAGCCAAAACATGCTTAAGTTGACTGTAAAATTCAAGAACTAATATGCTTTTCTGGCACATATAATTCCAAAAAAAAGTCTGAGAGTTGCATTTTATCAATTGCTATTCAGGATTCAAAATCTGAAAATATAGCCAACACATGGTTTCTCCAGCATGGCATTTTTAACTATACAGGAAATAGTTTTGGGCTATCACAATTTTGCATTACAGGACACAGTACATTTGCCCCCACTGAATCACACACTCTAAAGCATCTCCTTTCGCAATCACACATTCACATCATTTCACTCACTGGGATTTGAATGGCACCACGCCAACCCATCATCAGTGCCAACTGCTGAAGAAGCAGAAGATTTAGGTGAACTTCAGCTTTTGTGTAGTTGCTCATTGACTTTAGGACAAAGGTTTTGCCTTGATATTGAATAGTTAAATCATTGCCTATCTGTTATGTCCATGGCTAACCATTATTCAACAACGAGATAAAGGATATGATCCAAAGGGCTCTGTAGTCTATATTAACATCAAGAAATACAGCCATGCTCTTCATCCAATTCCTCATGCAAGATTCTGGCACCTACCCTGGCATAACTTTGTCTTTCATTGTGATTTCCTATTTCTTCAGTGTCTTTGATTAATTTTAGATTTTCACTTTATGTAAAAGTCCATAGCATTTTGTACCAATTCATTTTAGGTACTATATGCAAACGCATGCTCCTGCAAACATGATCACAGGGTAAATACAAAGTTGTTAGTAAACCTGCTGAAAAATATGCTTGCATGAAGCAGACACAGCATATTGGTTAGAGGGTGTTAGAGAGCAGTGGCTAGTGCCTGATGGCCATGGCCAACAAGTAAACCAGCAAAATTCTCCCTTCTGATGTCATGTTGTTCTACAAGGGCACCTTAGGCAGAGCAGGGGTTGACTCATCTACACTGGAGTCTACAGAGAAGAACAGAGAGATAGAAGGGAAGGACTTGATCTCACATAACATGTGCTCCCTCTTTTTCAGCAGGGATGCCTGTGAAAAAAGGTGCACATGGGATTATATAATCAAAGCTTCTCTACTCCCTCTACATGCTTCCTCTTCAAGGTCAAGGATATGAGTAATCTGGACAGCATTATGTGATTTTGCCAAAGTCATTTGCTGAGAATTCCTTGATACCCACGAACTCAAGACAAGATAGTTTCTAAAAACCATCCTTGTTGCTTTTAACCTTATTCCCAGGATACCAATATATTTTACCATGTCTACATATTGTAACAAACAACAAATATACACATATTGTATTTATGACCTGCTTGTGTTCATAAACTGCTGAAGTAAAATTGCATCTTCTCAGACATTGGGCACTTGCATAAGTGCAGGTTTGCATTAGTGAAGGCTTGCATAATTGGGGGGCATACTGTAATAGCATAAAGAGAACAAATAAAAATTTTCCATAATTATTTAAAGAATGCATTGTAGTTTCAATGGAGGATATTATGAATAGAGTTACGTTTAATGGAAAAATACTCCCTGCTTTCTATCGTTAACCTATGGAACCTTATATATGTAAGCTAATGTTACAAACATGATAATTTTGAGAGTATCTATGAACATTGATATGAAGTAGATTACAATATTTATAGTGACATGTTTCCTTTGCACAAATGTTTTAATGTGTGCATCCTGTTCACAGAAAAAAATTATTTTCACTGTGAAAAAATTGATCTGATCAAAAGGAAAATAAAAAGAAAAAAATGGGCATAATGAGATTAAAAAAAATATTTACTTCTTAGAGTTGACTTAAAAGTAAAAATGTAGACTTTTTTGTGTGACTCAATTTTAACCATTTATAAACTTCCATCAGCTCGTCCTGGAAGTACTCAGAATGTGTATGGGGCTGGTGGAGGGAGCTATGACCCAACAGCAGCCTCACCAGTTGCAGCATATGGATCCCCTGGCCCACAGCAGCAACCACCACCACTGTCACAGCCCCCACCTGGTCCACCTCCTCCTCAGCCAATTCTAAGTCGTATTGGAAAGACAACAACCAGTCCTACTCCAGCACAGGCCGCTTGGAGTCAACCCCATCTTCGACAGGTGAGAATTTGAGGAGAGGCTGTTGAGTGTTTTTTTTTAAACAATACAATACTTGTTTAAAATATCCTTCACTGTAAACATTTTAACTCTCAAAATCGTGAATTTTTTTCATAACCCATAAATTTCTGGAAATGTTTTGGTATTTTTATTGTATGATTTGCATATTTGCACCATACCTGGTACATATTTATGTTTCTGTTCCTGAACATTACTGAATGTAGATATCATGTTTTCTTCATTGCATTGATTTAAATATATCTTGAGATGACTTATTATGTCCACTTAATTTTGCAAGGGTCTTGGGGGTGCATGATATTTAATGTTGTCAAATGACACATACACAGTAAACATTTGTATTAGTTAGCTTTACAGTGCAATGCCAGTGTAGGTAACGGAATTGTAGAGTTTCCTTTTCTAGGAAACTCAGTACCAAATTTTTAATATGCTTCACAATTTGATTTATTGGTGTTTTACTGAATGTTTTTGTTAGGTATTTGTTTAAATTTATAGATTTTCCCATTTTTTTAAAGCATGAAAAATCCCTATTAGGATTCAAATGAGTTTGAGTGGTATATACAGTAAACTCTAAATTATCCATGTGGGCACTAACGATTTTTTAGGTTGTCAGTGCTATTCTCTCTTCTCAGGACCTCAAAATTTTAATAAAATTACAATCATTAAGATAATTAAGTGCTTTGAAACTTCGATATACTTTGAAATAGAATCTAGTTTGAAATACCCCAGCTTTCTTTAAAGTTTTTAATTATGATCACAAAATTAGGTTATCAATTATATTTAATGTTCTAATTTAAACATTTTTGTACTATCCGTACTTTCTCATTATTGTTTCCCCCACATTTATTAACCCTAAGAATTCCATATTATCCTTTCTAAAGGGTCCCCAAAAGTCGAGCAAATTAATAGTTTACAATGCAAAAAGTAAGGTATTAACTATCTACGCTACATTTAAATCAGTATCAAATGATGAATATGAACCCATACCAGTTTCCCCTGTCAGTATTCGTCCTTTGTTAATCATTTGTTTTTTCCTGAGTTCAAGATTGGTTTAACTTTCTGACAATACTTCCTGCTGTTCACTTGATGACAGGTCTATGTCATTGTAAAACTATAATTCCAGCCTTATAAAAATGACTGAAAAATGAAAATGGAAAACTTTTCACTGCTAAGCACTAATCACACTGACTGAATAAGGAGAATTAATTTCTTTCCTAAACACCTCCACTATTTCTTAAAAACTATATTGATTTGTACAAATTGAAATTATTTATGTCACGACCATATTTTCCATGAATTTTGGTTATATGTGTTTTCCAATCATCTTCCTCATATCCTCATTTTGATTATCTTTCTTATGTCCTCATCATGCTTTGGTGATAGATATTTGAGAGTTAACTGTACATATAAAATGTTCAGGAATTGGATTTCCAAATGAAAACATTTATGCCTTTGGCTTTTGAGATTCATAATGGTTAATGTCTGTTATGCGTTAGATGATATAAATATCATTTGATGGTGTTGGAGATATTTGATAGAAATCCTGTCACTTACTTGTTTTCTTGTCTTTTGAAAATTCAGCCTGTAACTGAAGGTTACCAGTATAGTCAGATGAGTCCATCTCGCTCCCCTGGTGGTCCAACGTACACTCAATTGAGTGGAGGAGGTGGTGGAGCCCGAGGGGGACCTCTTACACCAACACAAGCTGCCAGTGCATATCACCATCCTGCAAATACTGCACCTGCTACATCCACAGGTATGCCATGGCAGTGTGGCTAAATATCTCAAGTTGTAATTAATTAAATTTAGCTATTCAGTTGTACTTATCATTGTTTATGTGTATATTAATACACTGCAAATATAACTTTTTTCTTTTAATGTTTATGTTGGAATACTGATGAAAAATTACTCTTTCCAGAAAGAATTAAGATTTCTGTGGATGAGTGATTCAAAGATTGTTTGAAAGTTGATTTATTTACTTACGTTGCATGATAGTAATAGTTTGACATTGCATGGTGGTGGATGTAACAATTACCATTGGAAACTATAATGCTTATTGATCTTAACATACTCGAGAAAAACATATTTCCAGTTTTAATTATCTGTGAAATCTGTCACTATCTTTTAGCAATTAAAATCAGGTGTCCCTGAAAGATAAGATTGAATTTGAAAGCATCATAGTTTTGGTCTTAATTTGTGCATTTGGTTGTGGTATAGTGTTCATTAGTGCTTATTATATGCATGCAATGGGTTGTTTATATGACACTTCAATAATTTTTCTCTAAAAATGACATACTTATAAAAGTAATTTTGCATAATTCTCTATGATAAGAGTTTATAAGTTTCTGGAAGATAGATGTTTTCTAAAGCTTATCATTTCCAAACTGTGTCAGAATTGACATAAAATTTGTAGTGGAGACATTTTAAAGTGACTTAAAATTTGGATACTAGTAATCATTTTTTTCTTCTCAGAATTCTCCTAATTTTCATAATCGTTGTTACCACTTGTAGCATTGATTTGAGATGCCCTACTTAATGATATTTTACATTTACAAAATCCTTTACGGCCTATGATATTTGTGAGTTCACTTTATGTGGAAGTGCAAAGTTTCTTTCTCTACCCTCTTCCATTCTCTTTTTTATGGTGAGTAGGCGACTCAGATTTGATGTATATAAATGTTGTGGTTAGAGAACAAGAAACCTATTCTCAATGTTTTTGCTGTGAAGCTTTTGTTTTTGTTCTTTTGAAGACTGAAATCAGAAGGTCATCTCAGGAGTGAAGCCAATGCGCATTTAGTGAATTCATATTTTCTTTGTGTCCATTTTCCTTTCCTTGATCTCTATCTTCTCACTTGCATTTAGATTTATCACATCATCTTTTCTCATAGGGACTCCTTTTTGACACACAATTTGTTACAGTGATTATGGAATAGTTAATACTTTGGGGTGCTTCTCTTCATGTTGTCAAGTCTTTCTTGCAATGAGAGTGGTGAAGTCCTCTTTCTATTGTCATCGCTCTTTTCCTTTCTTGGGCATGTACAGTGGACTCTTGTTAGTGCATTGTTTAAAGGATTCGGAATGCGTTAACGAGTATAAAGTGTGAACCAGAATCGATCCTCTATGGAAAGTGACAGTTATAGTGTGGGTTGCTCAACTGAAGAATAGGGAATTCACAACATAATAAATTAATGTCATAAATTGTCCCTTCCATTATTTGTTGGTGATAAAAAATGGCAAAACATTTCATTTTGACAGTTGTTTGATTAATACGAGAAACTACTAAGATAACTGATCATAAACAAGCTCTAAATGCCATGCTGTCATTTTGGAAGTCCCGTGCTCATTCTTATAATAAATGCATGTGAAAATAAACCTCATGGCAAATACAATGTTTATTGAATAAAAATAATTGTGACTATTTTACTTTTCAAAATAATAAACAATTTCAGTTTTGGAAGTTGTCTGAAAAATATTTCCTAATACAATTCACTTTGTATGTCATGTGAGATGTTAATTGAAACTTCATAGCACCAATGGAACTTCCTGTGGTTCCTGTATTCATATTAAAAATAAAAATAAAACAATTACTTTTTCCCATTTAAATTTGCCTTTTAACATTTTTCTTCATTTTAGATATCCCAGCACTTGTCTTACTTCGGGTAACAGTAAATGCTCGTAATCGTGCAATTTCGATAAAATGGCTATCAAAATTAAAAAAACAATGCAATATTGCTATTAATGTGTATTGTGCTGACATGAAAAATGGAATGGGGCACAATATGTTTGTGATGATGCCTTTTTTGAAATACTTAAACAATTTTTTACAACTCTTTACGTAAATGAAATGACTTTTAAAGTGATTTTGATCCTTCTCTCTGAGAAATTCACTTGTTATGTATTTTCTGGTTGGTTTTGCCTCTGGATTGCCTACTTGTGCAAGGACAAATTTTCATTTTTGTCTTTCTTTTGAATGTACAAAGAGAGGTGTCCAAACTGTGGTAACCAGAGGTATTAACATGGATTGGGACCTAAATGGGCCTGCCCATAAGGAAAACATGCTACTCAGAAATGTTCTAACAAGATTTGGTTGTATGCCCTCAGCCTTTTCTTTAGTAATGTTCTCTCGTCATGTAGCTCTTGTGATCTTTTCACTTCCTGCCTGCATGCAAAGCACCTTCAGTCTGTCAGTGGATATTTGTGCCAGTTGATATCTGTAGTGTTGCCACTCTTTGCTTAGGGATGTGGCAGTGGCAGGCCGGTCAGAGTTCTGATGCAGGGCCAGGGTCGAGTGGTGGTGCTGCTGGTGGTCACACTGCACCTGGTGCACCCGGTGCTGGTGGAGGTGCACACCCGAGTGCGGGTGGGCCAGGGGGGCCACCCGGACAGCAGCAGGAGTTAACAGATATGCTGCAGATGCTTGACCAAGGGGGAACCACGACCTTTGAGGATCTCAACATGTTCAACACCACGTTTGAGTGAGATCTCAGTACGAAGTTGAATATGTTTAGTGCATCTGATTTTGAAGATCTTTTCCTGCAGTCATGGCACAACTTCCCTGCATCTCAAATTGTTGAACAGTTTGAATCCTGGGTCAAAGCATTATTAATATTCTGAATGGTTTCAGTCAACAAGTGAATTTAAATTTGGAATGCAGTTCATTTTGTGTTCAGTGAAAATTACAGTATTCCTTGAGGACCTGCAGAGAGAGATGTGTGGAAAAGTAAATGGAGTATGTGTATATCTACAATCACTCCTCTTTGATTTTTAAGCATATTGAAGAAAAATTGAGTTGTATAGTTTCATTGGTATTTACCATATCATTGGAGACTATAGATGAAGGCACCTGAAACATATGTGGATGATATATGAGACTTTAATTAATTGTATAGTTAAACACCAAGAACTTAGTGTTTTTAAATGTTTACAATAGAGTTTGGCTTGTTTGGAAACGGGTTACCGTTGAGGCAGGTATTTTGCCTTTGATTTATCAGGATGATTGTATCTTTGCTTACAGCAGAGAGCATTTAATTTCTCTGTCCTTGTAGTTAACTTATACATGAAGTTAACCAGTTTCATACGTTTCTCAGCATGAAGGAAACATCAAAGAATGTTAAAGAATTCTGTGAAAAATGATTGCCACGACATAGTTCATTGCCATTTCATAGAAAACATTTTGCTTATGATAACATTTAAGCTTTATTGAAAACTATGTTGATGTACTTCATGGACCTAGGCCAGAATGGCCGTAAATACACCAGTGCACAAGAATGATGTTTCAACTGAAAAAGGGTGAATTTTTTTGCTGAATCTAGAAGTTTCAGCTGATGTGGAGAAATTGTTGGGACTGGCTGCATCAAGTTGAGAAGTGACTGAAAAAATGTATTGATTAAATTGAAAATTGACCTCATTTCTTGAAGGTTTCACAAACATGAGTTCAAAGAACTAGAATTTGCAACTGATTCAATTTTTGTGGTTCATTAGCCATTTAAAACTTTTATACCATGAAATTGGTTTTACGTTGCACATTTTTCACAGCGTAATGCAGCAAGTGATCAAATGCTTCATTATTATTATAGTAAGATATAGAATATTGTAAAATATATATATATTTTTAAATATCATAGCATGGAAGGCTATTGTCTTGAAATAGATCTAGTTCAAGAGCTCTGCAAAGAATAAGATTATGATCCATTTAATAATTTGTCCTTTGTTCATTTTGTTTTGGAATCAGAATTAGTCATAATTTATTTTAATTTCCTTCATCTTAAAATTTTTTTACTTCTCATCAACCTCTGTTTTGTGATATTCATGTTGATTGCTTAATTGCATTGAATGCATAATTACATATGCAAAGTTGCACAAAATTTTTGGAAAACTTATTCCTTTCCCAGAATGAAGTATCTTCTTGCACATATCATGGAAGTAATTATTGTATGAATGTATGCATTTGAGAATGAATGAGCTGCTGGCACTGAAGAGATTTAAGATCAATTATTGTTGGGGTATTAGATGTAGTATTTTGTGGTTATTTATGCAAAACCTGGGAATTTTCTATGTAAATCTCAATTTCATTTTGGAAATTGCTTATTTATACGTCCAAGTACAGCAGATGGCTGTTGCAGTACAATATGCAAAGCAGAGATTGAAGAGGCATTGGTAGTTAACCATTTTATTTCATCTAATGTAATTTCTATGTACAAACAAGAAAAAGGAATTGTGTAGAATTGTTTGTAGTGTTTTATATCACTTGAAATGTGAATGAGGGGCTGTTTGAAATTGCTATCTTCTAGTGAAATGATGACCTTGCACTTCAGAATGAAGTGTAGATTCAGTTGTGTGTCTGTGTATGCCTTTAGCTGGGATTGACAGTCAGCTGTTATCGGCATGCACCTAAATTTTAGGCAGTTTGTTTGCCTATTGATATAACTATGCTTTTGAAAAAAATGTGCCGTTCGAAATGTATAATCCCACAAGCAGTGGTGACTATAGTTTTTATAACTGCATTGCGTGCTGATGTATCCATAGGTTTCTATGTACAAATTTTTGAGTCTTCAAATGGCAAAGAATTGTAAATTTCATTGGAGTTTTTTTTATTAGTTTCAGTGAGAACTAACCTGCAGATGACTGTAAAGCAATAATCTGCATTCCATGTGTTTAAGAGACTATAGAGAAATATATATCTCAATCAAACATTTTGGGTCACATGTTGTTGTGCTTGTATGGTATAGGAATAAATTCCTTCATTGATTAACCAGTGATGTCTTTGTACTAGAAGAAGTGGAATGATTTTGGGCACCAAATATCGTGTAAACATTGCCTCTATTACACAACAAAGAGAGATCTTTATATAGTACATCAAGTTTTATTCCAGAGGTACTTCAACTTTTTCAGCTGTTATGATTATGCATTTAGAGGTGAGCCTCGGGTGGATCTTGAATGAATGAGCTTTTAAGGCTGGTCATGTACATTGATGGGAATAGTAATGCTATTAATGGTCAAGCTTGTTCTAGTGAAGAATCGGATAAAAAATTCTTATCAATATTGAAACTATTTCTTGGTAAATAAAAGACTAACGTAAGAAAATTGGCCACAAAGCATGAATATTGAACTCATATTTTGTGCATTCTAAGAAGTATGAAATGAATAATTCATGGCTACAAAATTTCTGTGGTGCAATGCATTTCACTCTTATTTTACGAGGGTGATCTCAGAAGTACCGTACACAACAAAGAAAACACAAATTTTGGAAAGAAATGTATTTAGTTTTCAACATAATCTCCTTTCAGCTCTATATACTTTCCCAGCAGTGTTCAATAAGTTCGATACTCTTCTTATGATAAGAAATGTCTTGCTCCTCAAAATAGCCATTAACTGCCAACATAACTTCTTCATGGTTGGAAAATCTTTGACCACCGGGTCATTTTTTTGAATTTGTGCACATAAAATAATCCAAGGGGGCTAAATCTGGAAAATAGGGTTCATGAGGTAGCATTTCAAGTTTTAATTCATGAACTTTGGCTGTTGCAATATTGGATTTTTGAGCTGGTGCATTGTCTTTATGAAAAAACGCTTTCTCCTTAGCCAAATGTGGCCGGTTTTGCTTGATTTCTTCACTCAAACATTGCAATAAGTTCGCACAATACTCACTGTTGATAGTTTTTCCTTTTTCAAGACAGTCAATGAAAATTATCCCACACATGTCCAAATTTTCAGTTAATATTTGATGTACCACACTTTTTGAAATGCCTACTATGTCTGTTAGCTCGCGCATATTCAGTCAATGATCATCCAGTATCACTTGGTGGATTTTCTTCACCGTTTCTGGAGTCATCACCTCATTTGGTCGACCAATGCTTGTCTTGACAGCTTGTATGAGCTGGTTTAAACTCTGCTACCCATTATTTTACTGTTTTAAATGAAGGAGTAGACTCACCCAGAGTAGAATCCAATTCAGCTTTTCTATTGGTTTGGCTGAGGCCTTTCAAATAAAAGTATTGTATCACATAACGATGACCAATTTTCTCCGTTTTCACAAATTCACTGAAAATGTTCACTATTGATGGCTGTCAAACAATTATTAAACAATGTGGCACCTTCAAACTTGAAACATATGTTTGATAGATTGGGTACTTTCTGATACAGTGATATTTTTCAAACAACTACCACTTTCTCTAGGCCAGGTCGAGTACTTTTGAGACCACCCTTGTATTGTAATTCTCATGTTTGGTAAAAAAGAACAGAGATTGAATCAGTCAATCTATTAATCAATATTTATAATGGAATATATAAAGTATCCACTCACAACTTTTCCAAGTTTCAATTACATTAACAATTCAAGATAATATATTTTGGTGTACAACAAAAAGTGTTCGGCATTTTATGTTAGCATTAGTGAAAAATATACATCAAAGTTCAACAGGAAAAAGATATGGTTCACCATTACCAATAAAATTGCAATGAAAAGTTTATTATGGTGTAAACTTGTAATTTTTTTCTGACTATTCATGTGTGCTTCACCATATGAATGGAAATTAAACCATTATGCCAATTAGATCTACACAAAACTGAAATAAAATGCATATTACAACAAAGCTATAGCTTCTTGCATCAATGTGAAGAACTATTTTTTCCACTAAAATTTTTATTTGAAAGGTTGGTGTACCTCGTACAAAGAGTACAAGGATAGTTTAGGGGTATTTATTATAATTGTATGACTCATGCTACAAATGTCCTTGATTTTGATGTACTTGGTATTGCTACTAAATTAATCCCAACTGTGGGGTCATGCCTGCAAACATGGCCATGCAAAACTCTATGACCTCTTAGGTGAATTCAGCAGTTTATTGCTACCTGCATGAATTTTCTCTTTCTTCAGTGGAGTAAGTATCTGAAGTCATAATTGTGTCTAGAATGTCTGTGACCTGTACTGGAAATATTTTTAGTTCCATGCTATATCAGTTGATTGACTTACCATTAACTAAGATAATGGGAAACTAACACCCAACAATGAGGCTAATTCTCGGGGCATTCTTAGGTGTTTTGTTCATGTAGTTTATGTGAATAACTTAATTTAATGAGAAATGTAATGTTTTGCAATTTATCAAATAGTATATGGTTTATATGTAGACTCTTCATATCATATTATTTGGATTTTGATGTATGATTTGATCAGCCAGTGATCAGATCTTACTGGTTGCTGCATGCATGTCTATTATAATACCAATGGCTTCCTAACTCATCATAAAAGACTTAATTTTTCAGTGATTGTCAGAGATTTGTATTCAGTGGTAGGTAAATAAAGATGTTATTGCAAATAGTGGAATTAGGATCATATATATTTTGTGACAGGTAATAGTTAGGAAAGATGCTTTGTTGTGCATTAATTATCAAATTCATCCAATACAGCATAAGTTGACTAATCCCTTCATTTTGTCATTGGTTGCTGGAATTTATTAGGTATATATATATATATTGATATCATTCAGTTGAAGGAATTTCAATTAGCATTGCATATTCATAATTATGATATTACTTACTATGTATCCTCAATGAGAAGAATGAGGCTGACCTGTAACTGTCCTTGATTCATTGGAATGTATGTAATTTCTAAGAATATTTTTGTTTTTATGACAAGTATTGACATCCCTGTAGGTATTTTCACTAAAATTTGATCCAGATTCAGTTAGTTGTTGGCACCATCTTACTTCTAATGCATTGTGATTACATTTGCAATGATATTTAGTGATATCATTTTATCTCTACCAGTTAAGTTTATCTTTACATAGTTTCAAGTACCTACTCTAGTGTCTGAATACTCTTTTTCCATTAGAGTTCAGAAATGATTTATGGAAACATTAGTGCATATAAATTCAGGTTTCTTGATGTAGGTGTATATTAATTTACTTATTATAGCATTATTTATTTTATAGAGAAACATCTGTCAGTTTAATTTGTGATGAAAGGTATGATAGTACAGGTTCGTGGCTTTAATTTTCAAGTTGAGTGGATTCAATTTATTTTGTAAACCAATTTCTGTGTAAACAAAAGTTTGTCCAGCTTATGTGATCATATTCATTCGCTAGAAGATATTCTATCTCGTCTGAGGTCTGGCTTGTTTCACACTTTCTAGCACATATTCCTCTCTTGCCAGGGGGTATCTCTTACTCAAGAGGTGAGTTGCTTTTTTGCATTACATTCTTCTTTTCCATGGAGAGGGGTGGGTGATTCTGAGTGTAGAGAAGCCCTGTGTATTTTCAGCTCTGGGGTGCTGACTTCATCCCACTCACTACCACTGATGGAAGGTATCTCACCAATACAACTGGTTTAAAGGGAAACAGTTTAAACCACTTGCCACAATTCCTTGCGATGCATTTTGCCCACATTTTGTTGAGTTAGTCGTTAAATCGTCTATATCATTGTTGGTACCTACTCTTGACTCATTCGTTGTTTTATTCACTGCTGTGTCTACCTTTTGCTTCTGGCGATTCTCAGTTCTCAAGGAACCCTTAGGGAAACTGCCTTATAATGCAGTCCAATACTTAAAGGTATGTGGGTCTGGCAAATGACAAACAGGGTACACTTTGGGGAGAATAGAACCACTCTTCTGGATAAAATCTTTGAAATGCAGAGGCATGCATGGTGGCCTAATATCCATCTATGAAAAGCTCAATAACCAGGGAGAAAAACTACATTAAGCCATTAGTGTGTCTTCGTTGATAAACTATTTTATACTAAACTACTTTATACTAAACATTAGAATATTCTTGCATTGCAAGGTATTCCCATACTTGGCTAGTCTCATCGTCTGAGCAAATTCTCTGGACGATAAACGTCCTTAAAGCATTGGCAGCCAGCCGCAGTCATGCATTATGGGCCGTTGGTAAGAGTCTTTGGGAGTAGTCCAGTTGAGTACATCTAACATCGTTCGTACTTGTGTGTGACACATGAAAACCACTGCATTGCTGTCTTCGCGCCAATTGCAATGAATAGCACAACTCGAGAATATTTAAAACATTGACTCATCTCTCCTTTTGAAACACATTCTTGTCAGTTTAGTAAGTAATGACCGGTTGGCCAAACCCAAGAACGGACAAAATTCACATGCGGTAAATTTCCGTTCCCCAAACGCAGCTTGGGTGGAGAATGAACGCTATTCACATTAGCTCATGACAACTTATCGTTTTGTCGGGACTACGGATGAAGTTTGCTGATTGGTTAGATGTATCCGCTTTGTAACATGGACGAGTTTGGGCATTCGCTAGATCGTCCCCGAACCCATCACCGGTACTAGGATTCAATGAACATCGTTCAGGAATTCCGCTTCCCTGATTGAAAAATCGGGAATATTCTCTCCGATCGTGTTGCATGCAGAGGTACAATATTTACTCATGTAGAGTGTACGACTAGAGCAAAGAAGAACGACAAAGGTGATTTTCAGATCGACAAAATGTAGAGGCTACAGTCTGTGGAACTGCCGCTACTAGATTTATAATAAACTCAACTTGTTAAAAAGAGATATAGCATCCGGCACTGTAACTGCCGCAACCATAACTGCTACTTCTAGAACTAATGGAACGATTTAATTATGTTTTGTTAAATTTGGTGTACAAACTTACGAGAAATATCTTTCATGCTTGAGGCATCGGTATAAGTTACCTTTTGTAAAATCCCATCCGATCCTTTAGCTCCACATACTTACTTCCCATCATGCCATCTAAAATATTTATTTTCCTTCTTCCTTGTTCGTGCTAAGGTACTTGACATTTTCATTTACATCTTGATCTTCATTACCCCATTACAGTTCAATATATACATACCATGCTTCCATTGCCGTGCCCCGTAGATTTTACTTAATGTTTGATTTTTAATTGCTTGTTCTGTCTATTTGTGACACCATTCCTAAGAGACGATGAGAGGCAACACGGATTTTTCTTATGTGGCTTATGGTATTACATTTTTTAGTTTTTTCATAATGTGTACTTGGATTTTATTTTCTCAGCTCCTGAAATCAATTATTACGGATCAAAGGTCATCGCAAATAAACGTATTAATTTCTGAACTGAAAATAGACCAACACGGGATCAATATTTGGTCAAAAATACGTTCTATAAAGAGTCATATTTTTTTATTCGTTTTACTGGAAACTTTAATATTTTTAATTGCAGTTACCCCGTATATTTTATATGGCAACAGGAGTAATCATAGAGGCCTGTTACCTTAATGTTCACCTGAATATTTTATGCTGTATAAAAATATCCTAGGTCCCTATCTCGGAATCCTAGTCCCGCCGACTCTCTCCTGGATTCCTTAAGTCGCGGGCAGAAAGGCGTGGATTAAACCGCCCGTGACGACGATTGCGTAATGACTTCACTTACAGAGAGATGATTGTTTGACCTTCATTGGTGTCTTGTCAACGCATCCTTAAATTGTTTGTCGGGTAAATTGGATAATGGTTTCATTTGCAAAATTTAGTAGTGTGAAAATTATGATTGGCTATTTAAATCACTGCCGCTTCCCTTACCTATCAACCACGACTAACATGAAAGAATCCTTGGCATAAGAATTAATAAGGCAAGGGGTATCAGTGATTTTTTTCTCCTAATCTCTTCCGTTAATTTCGCCCCTCGAGGGGTTTTTGTGCATACTTGACCTACCTTCTGCGAACAGACGATGAAAATTCTTGACTGGTGCATGTTGTCGTCAAGGAGAATCTGGTAAATTGTTGCTAGGCCCACAAACCAATCTATTGGAGTGATTCCGTTATAAAATAAAACCAACTTTGTAACATTCCGCACCCTTTATTGATCCCGACTGCGGCTTCAACTTCTAAACGTCATTTCAAGGATAAAAACATAATGACGCTTAAACGTTGAAACCTCCGTCCGGATCGATAAACTGTATGGAACATTACGTTGTTCGTTTTATTTCATAATGAGCCGAGTGGATTTCATATATCACGCCGATAAAAGGTTATTCTGCTAAATTGTTGAAGAAGGGGGCGAATCGGAGTAACTCGTTATTGTTTCGTTATGAATCCGACCTAGTGTGATAGACTGTGACATCGGGGACTGAAAATGGACAAAAAGAGCTTCAAGTCCGACATGGACGGAATCTTGGGTTTCTCATGAAAAGTATCTGAGCACCAGCTACGGATTCCGCTGGAGGTAACTCGGAGATGGTTCGACAGAAATATGTTATTGGATTTATATGAGACGCCTGCGACTCGTAGACTGCAAAAGATTGTGATGAGGTGAAGTTTTGATTGTCTGGAGAGATCTTTATGTGAGGATTGACGATTGATCAGAAATCGACTACTCCCTACCAATCTTGGTTAATCCTCTCCCAATCATATTCCGTCATAATTCATGTCTTGGGTATATTTTCTCGCATAATACACTTCAATATTAGTTGTCGGCTGATTTGAATATTATTATTTTTTCTTGAGGAAAGATTTACGGACTACGATGCATCAAAGAACCTTCATCTTTTGGAGCTTCCCTCCGGCCGTTGGGATCTATAGAAGGCGCACTGGAAGCACGTCTTTTGCGACGAGCCTTGTGTCCTCCGGTAGCACTGTCAATGGGTCCGTGGTTGCATACCTTTCTACTTGGTCCAAGAAGTCCGGAAGCCTGCTTTCACCCTGAGATAAAACTCCATGGGAAGGCCAGAGCATGGCGATCCCGTTCCCTGCGCTGCCCATCACAAAGCAAGGAATTTATTGAAACGGACATTTCATCAGGTAAGAGCCTGGCCTCGTGTGTCCTCAAAACCCATTTCAACTAAGTGCGAGCCTCCTTTGATAAAATTTTGCCATTGGAAATGTCTCAAGTGGTGTGTGGGAGGCGCTCTCTGGTTCCAATTGGATTGAAATTCGTATCTCGTTCAATGAAGACATCTCCAGATGTCGAATCACACTTCATTTGCCCGCTAGTAGAGATGAGAATATATTATTCAATTACCGCAATATTTCAGCGCTACAAATGACTGGGAAAAGACGTCGAAATTTGTTAACGCGAAAGAATGCGATTGCATCAGTTGGGATATCGCGAGTTTCAGCTTTTACCGAGTGTATTTTTCTTCTGTCACTTTTTCCGGAGAAAGATTACAATCCCAAGTTAAGTGATCCGGTTTTACATGGCGCAATTTAAACTGACGTGAAGAGTTAAATATTTAAAATTATATATCCCGTTCACTTCCTGGAGTGTGCTTTAGTATTTCACCATGTCCTTTTTAAACTGCTTTCTGAATAACTAGAGTAATATTTAAAAATGCAAACCTTTATGATGACCTGAATTTCCACTCTCACTTCTATTCTATTTTCACTCATCCAAAAACTAGGTTTTGGGCTATGTCTAAGAAAGAGTATTTGTATTATTAGTATTTCCACCCATGCAAAAACTAGATTTTTGGCAAGGCGATATTAAGAGTATTTTCAAATTCTTTTGAAATCTGATAATAATTCCTTTTGTTCTTAAATAAATGTTGTGTTTTTCAAAAGTCTTTTTTACGAAATATGTTCATTTGTTACCGCATTGCAGTACTTATTTATTATTATCCGTTTGCATGCTTTAAAGCGTTTGAATTTAAATTTCTTCTCCACTACAAGTTCGTTTTAAGCGTTTAGTAATGATTCCAATTACCCACTTAAGGCGAATGGGTCAATGGACGGGTAATTGACCCACTACGCGAAGAAAACAAGCCCTTTAAGCGCTGGAGGGTGAGTGTGTGCGCTTACCATATCATGTTCATTTTGAAAGTGGAAGAATTCAGAAAAAAATCCAAAACTGGAATAATTTATTACATTAATTTATAGATTTTAAATTCAGTAGAAATAAATAAAAAGAAATAAAAAAATATTTTTGAAAAAAGAGACCAAATGCGCATTCTTAGCCGCCCGGGCGAGTATGACTGTGCATTTTGGGGGACAATATGGCAGAACAATGAATTTACAGAAAAGGCCTCTGTATTTGCATAAATAATCAGTAATTTAAGGAATTAGAAGTCAAGGTAAGCAGATAAAATAAAAAAATAAGATCATATTCTGGAGGAAAATATAAGGGGCTATATTTTGCCGTGATAGACAACGAAAACAAAAAAAAATTACTGGCTTCTTGAAGACATTTTATACAAGAATACGTACTAACATTTTCCTTTCATTTTCATTATTCTACTATTTGGAGCCAGACCCCATTTAATAATTAAAGGGTAAATGAATTCGGATTAACGCTGGTTTGCGAGCTATGGTAATGCAGGAAGATATGTTTCGACATGTTTCAATTTAGACTATGGGTAATAAGAGAAATAATCCGAATATTTACATTAGTATGATTCACTAACTGAAACTAAGCTGTAGGTAGCCTATTTTTAAAATTACCATGGCCTCTGAAAAGATTTCAATATTTCCTCCAACCACTTTCTCTGCCTTTTCTAGATTTCTATCAGCAACTTCCTCTCTTCGCTCTCTACATTTAAAACTTGAACGTTGTCCTCTCTGACTAACTTATTTCTTCAACTTTTTTGCCACACCCACATCTCGAAAGAATTCAATCCACCCTCATGCTTTTACCATATTTTCCCAAAGTGTATGCAGTCGTAATATTTTCAGTAAGCTATTTTGAATTCATTATATATGTAACGAATAAACTATTGCATATGATAACCTATTAATAAAACAAAGGTTATTCGATTTTCCAGAAAGAAAAAGGCTAAGCTAAATATTAAAATAGGCGGGGAAAAAATAGAGCAGGTAGAACAGTTTACATATCTCGGAATTGTTTTGGACCAATACGGTCAAAGTGGTAGGGACGTAAGGAGAAGAATTGCGCTAGGCAAGGAGGCTTTCTCAAGGAGGAGGGAGTTGATGACGGGGACGTTTAGTAGGGATGTTAAGACAAGACTCGTAAAAACTCTGATATGGAGCGTAGCAATGTACGGCGCGGAAACGTGGTCGCTGAAGCAGGAGGATAGACGTAGAATGGAGGCTTTTGAAATGTGGGTGTGGAGAAGAATGGAGAAGGTGAAATGGACCGAAAGGAAAACAAATGAGGAAGTACTAGAAATTGTGGGGGAGGAGAGGGGTTTGTTGAGAGAAATCCTATGGAGGCAGAAAAATGGATGAAAGGCGTATTGAGCGGTAGTGGAATGTTGAAGAGGGTAATAGAGGGGAGAATGTTGGGCAAGCGAGGTAAGGGTAGGAACAGGATAGGGATGTTAGACGGGATGAAGGGAGGAAAGAAGTACACCGAGATGAAGAGGGACCTGATATAGATTAGTTTGCTAGGTGGGGAGTCACAAAATGTTTATTTGATAGTTGTGTCCATCCAAAAACCTACCTTAACCGGTAGATTACCTAATAATAATATGATAACCTCTATGAATTGGAGTGAAAATGGAAAGATAAAATTATTGAAATTTCCTGCCTATTAATTCCGATTTAACGATGGAGGTTACAGTGAACCATTGGAAATGTAAAGAGAAACTTTTGTTTCAGCGATAGTTATCTTATGTATTCGATGGTTTCTGTCTCAACTTTGTGGAAGTTCATGTCCATAAAATGAAGAACCCAATGTATTTTTCCACTGTACTTTATTTTGGTACTACTGGGTTCAACACTTAGGCGTCATCATCAGGTACTTATAGAAATTACCTGATGATGACGCCTAAGCGTTGAAACTAGTAGTACCAAAATAAAGTACAGTGGAAAAATACATTGCGTTCTTCATTTCATAGTTATCTTAGTCATGCAAGATGGGTAGGAAATCTCTTTCTCTTACCTTTCCCTTTCTTATCCTTAGTCCATTATAGCCGCGGTCTCCTCTCAGACTAGGCTCTCAGCCGGTTCTTCCTTCTTGCACTATTTTTGCTTCACTCGCTATGGCCGCGTTAGCCATGTTCGATTCCTCAGCGATTCATGTTTTCGATCCTTTTGGGGAATCGGGAGAATACTTGAAATGTCATCCAGGATCACCGACTTCGTGATATTTTCATTTCCGAAAATACGTTCGTTATTTTGAAGTATTTGTGTTCGAGGTGTCTAAAGGTTAAATTTCTTACCTCTCAAAACAAATATATATATATATATATATATATATATATATATATATATATATATATATATATATATCATAAAAATATTATATTTTTTAAAATTTTTTACTTTCATTTAATTTAATTTAATAATTATTTTTATATATTTTTTTCAATTTATATGCATTCGCTTGAATCAAATATTTTTCATTGCGTTGCAATAAGCGAAGTAATTATTTCTGCTGAGTTCTTGAAACCTTGAAAGCTACCTTGGTATGTCCTGTAAAAGAAAAAAAGAACTGTAGATTGAAAATCCATACGTTCTCAAGTATTTTGGAGCTAGAATGGCGCCTTAACCACTCAGAATGATTATCATTTGGTTGAACCGTGTTTGTGCCTTTACTGGAATCAATATTAGGGAGCCGAACAAACCAATAAGCTAATGGTGTGTGTGGAGGGGCATAAAGTTACGATAGATTTTTACAACGACCGATGTAAATACAGGAAAATGAGTTAGTAAAGGAAGCAAAAGCAAACCAATATCGCCATATTAGGCAGAAAAATAATTGACGCAATTGTGCATAACAGCTGCAACCTTGGGCGGAACCCTTGATGCCAAGAGGGTGGAGGTCAAGTACCACACCGCTAACTGCGCGTTTTTCATTTCCATTGCATTTTTTAATGTCCGCATACGGAGTTGCGTACGTACTCGTATACTTTCTAGGGTGCTCTCGAAGTAATGACTTAATTCAACCTATGGTAACGGCAGGAACTCTTAAGCGGTGTGTTTTAAAATCGAAACCTCTCTCTTCCCTTGTTCTTGTCACATATCTCTTTTGATCCATAGTGATTTTGATCATAGACGATTAATTAGTTTCTGCACCTGTAGTTTTTCGTTAATCCTTCTTAAAATAAGTTATCATTCTTTTATTAGTGCGTATTAGTTCGATTCACAGTAATTAGCTCGAATTTTTACTTTAATAGATCAGGGTAGAGGTACGAGGTACATATCCAACTAAGGCGTGAGCAAATATCTCATTCAGGGTAGGGAAATTAGTTCCTTTTCCTGTGCCAGCATTTTGATTCCGATGATACTCGTAGCAACCAGAAAATCTCACCAGGTAGTCCAAAGTTTTCAACCTGACTTTCAACTCGGCACACTTCGGGCATGAGACAGACGCTCTGATCACTAGGCTGTGACGTCCCGTAACTTAAAATATAGTATAACTAAACAAATATTATCTCAACCTGATGGCCACTAAATCATCCGTCCGATCAAGATTTAGAAGCTTTGCTTTTTCATGTTTTCATTGAAAATAGCACCTTTAATTATCAAAATACATTTTTTTACTAAGGGTAAGCATTCCTTCAATAGTGTATCGTAGTTAATCCCCTTTCATGTAGCTTATTTTTAAGAGACATTGATTTAAAGTCCTTCTCCCTTTGTTTATGTTTTTGTGAAGTCCAAATGATATATGCACATACATAAAATCTATATACATGTATATATACTACTGTCCATTCTCTTCTTGTGTTTGTCTATTTCTCCTTTGGTGGGTGTAACCGCTCCCTAACGCCATCTTCTGGGCAATGATTCGGAGCACTTTGGCGCTTTATAAGATCGCAGATTTCAGTGTAAAGTACATTTTCTCGATAGCTCAAGTGGTTAGAGCTTCCGCCCGGCAAGTGGAGGGATCCGGTGTTCAAGTCCCGGTCGAGGATAATATTTTTACATTTGTGATCTGCTCACATCCACCATCCCCACCTCTCTTGTGTTCGTCCTTTATGTGTGTTCCTTTCCCATTTCCTTATCTCTATTTCAATGTGAATGAATATATATATATATACAAATATTCATTCACATTCATTTATATATATATATATATATATATATATATATATATATATATATATATATATATATATACAGCGGGTCGCAGTGGTCTAGTGGGTAGAGCGTTGGACTACTGACCGGAGGGTCCCGGGTTCGATTCCCGGGAAAGGCACTTTGGTCACCTGCAGCTCCACCCAAGCTAGTTGATTTTTCGGGTACCAGATCTTCCTGGGAAACCACAACCGGCACAGGGAAAGGAACTGGCCCCCCTACCCTGATGTGTGAATATTCACAAGCCGTCGGGCTTGGTACATGGGTGAGCTCCACCATCACCTACTAAACCGACCTTTGGGTTGATTACTGTGTTTATGGTTTTACTTTACTATTATTTACATTTTTGTTTTGTTTCATATTAAAAGAGATCAATATTACCAATGTACAAGAGCGATCCAAGTGCGATGTGGTGGAATCGTTTCAGAATGACAGGAACAGAGAAAAATACTTGCATTTTTCCACTTCATAGATTCTTAAATACCGAATACTTTCGGTGTACTACACCATTTACAAATGGTTTAGTAAATCGAAACTAATCGACATTAAGAATCCATAAAGTGGCAAATTGCAAGTATTTGTCTCTGTTCCTGTCATTAATATTACCCATTATACTGGGCTTTTTCGTTCATTTTACAGTGAAAATAGTTTAAAATTGATTTCATAATGCAAGTTTGTGACTACCACTTGATTAAATATGACGGTAGGAGCAAGAGCATAATCGTAAACCTGTTTGAATGAACTGTGAATGCTAATGTAACCTACAACTTCGCCACTGTTCATTGGCCTGACCAAGCTAATTGCTCATGATGTCATTCCAGTTTAAGGTACCGTCGCAAGAGATGATACATTTTCTTAATGCGCGTTAATTATTCCGTGTATAAAAGAGCATTAAAATATAGTAAAAAACAACTTCCATTCGTTTCCGCGAGACATTAATTGATAAATCAATATCTGAGGTCAAATTAATTTTCAGATTTTGATGAATTTTTTTCTTCGGCAAAAATGGCGACATATAATGGGTAGGCCTCAGCTCATTTTTGTTTGAAAGTTAAACTTCGAGAAGGTCAAGTAAAAAGTATGATTTTAGATTATTGCAGGGTACTTACTGCATTTTACTATTTATCCCCCTTGTATCCCCCCCCACCCTTGCCACATTCGTCCATTGTTCCATACATGCTCCACTGTCATTGAGATCTCTGTACGTAATGCTCTTCACCTGGGGAGCCTCTTCCGGCGACAATCACCGATGACTTTCTCATTACCTCGCAAATATGCATGTGTCGATTCCATTCTCATCCATCCTCTTTAACAGCACCAAACCACCGCATAACACATTTATTTAACAAATGCTGTCTACCGGTGAATCTAATCCACATTCTTTCGTAGCTTACTCATTCCTCCATCTCTCTTATTTTTACCAATAGCACTCCTAAAGCGCTCCATGCCCTCCGCATTTATTCGACATTTACGCCTCCAAGGATAAAAGGGGGGGTTGCGAGGATCGGGAAGTCTAGATGAAGTCAATAAAATGTAGTGAGTACACTTCAATGATCCAAAGTCATACTTTTTACTTGACCTTCTCCGAAAGGGAACGGCTTGAGGGAAATGTATGCCTATGCTCGAAGGAATTTTATGCTTCATTAGTGTGCCGATAATTTTTAGTGCCTTCAGCGGACACACGCTATGTGTATCTACACGGATACTCCCGAAAGAAAGGTTGACAAAGGCACAAACTTGTACAAACACGAGCGTGCACGTGTCGGCTTACAGTTAGTTTACTCTTTGTCATAGCTTTGGTTTCTTTGTGGCGTCCATTTTAGTTCTCAGAAAGATAGCGTTAAAGATAACTTAATCGCCATGAAATTGACAAATTTGAGTACAAAACATGCTTTAAATTTATGATTACACTTTTACAATATGATCAATTGAAGCAACTTCCATCTAAGTAGACCCATCAGTCTATGAGTGGATGAGGGAGAATTAAAAATATTAGGTTTCGGAAAGGTTTATTCAAACATTTATTTGAAAACGATGAAAATGAGACGATTTGCAAGTTTCCCCGAAATGGAAGGTCCATAACCTCAGTAAACCGTTACTCCACTTTGCTTACTTCAGTATTCATGATTGAAAAACAAATATTTTTTGGACTTTGGTGAAGATAACTTTCCCATATAGGTTTATGATTTCCAATCATTTAGTAAATAGAAAGCTATCATTATTTCATTTGAAAAATATTGTCAGATTACTCTAGAAAAAAACAGGTTTAAGAAATCGACACAAGCGGAGCAATGACAGCTATGTCGCTCGGTTGCAGTCCACATTAAATTAAAAATCACATTTGCGTAAAGTAGGTAGGGTTGCCGCTATTAATTTTTGCCATTGCATAATACGTAGCTGCGTACTCGGTATTTCCTGTATTTTTGAACAACTCGAGCTAAATTGTAGAGAAGCAAGGAAGAACGTTTATTTTTTGTTTCATATGGTTCAAAAATAATTTTAAATCTTATTTTATCAAACACAAGAACTTGGAGTAACTTCAGATAAAGTCTATCTTTGTGAAGTGGAAATCAAGAATGTCTTGATGCATATACTTTAAGATAAAATTAATTCACAAACTTAATTTTACTAATAAACTTTTAATCTGTTAAAAAATAAAAAGGCTTAATTATGTAATTTCCAAAATATTTCATGGTTAACAAGTAACCACTGACATTCATAACTAATTGACATCTCATGATAACAAATAACAAAAAATGGTTAAATTAGGTAACATACAAAAAACAAAGTATTGCAAAACATGGTGTGGAAATTTAGGACGTTTTAAATCATGTTATTCAGAACTTAGAAGTATAGTAGTGTGTAGCACCAGTCTATTATCCTATTCCCGTAGGCTACTGCTAAAATAGTATGAGAGAATATTTAAATTCCTTCTGTAGTGCATTTAGTTATATTTGTTTACTTTGTGGATTAAAATTTGAGACGCATACGAAAATAATAAAATAATAGATTTTTATTTTGATGTTACAAAACCTACTTGACTAACAGCTTCGCCCTTTACTTCGCCTGCCTGGATTTTTGCTTCTAAGATGTTCGGTAGCCTTTTCCTTGCGTAAGGTCGTGCCCTACTGCTTTGATAAATTCAAGTTCCGTTTTTATTTTACGTGAAACAACCCTGAGTCCAATATTTGAGGGTGCTCTGCATTTTTACTTCTCCCCTGTGAATTAATTATCAACGGGTAATCCTCATTTCCATGTTGGACAAACGAAACGCGTAATTGCGACTCGTCAAGAGGTCGTCCGAGGTGTGCTTTCGTCAGCCCACAGTGACGCCTTGCGTGAGGACTAAGTTTTATTTTATTTACTGTACTCATTAGTTACGGCTTCGTAAACAGTTGATAATGCTGTGCTATTTTTCTCTTAAAACCCCTATTTACTACACCGGGAATGGATTTCCCAAATTGAAATCATGCCAGTTGTTTGACCGGGTGGATAAAAAAAACATGATAAGTTGGGGACAAATCTGTCAACGCATGGGGGATCCTTTGAGGAACATACGCGCATATATCTACATGTGTGTGTGTTTATATTAAAAAAAATTAGATAAATAAATATATATATGTAATTTGTTTTACCCAAGCTATGTGATTTTTCGGGTGCCAGATCTTCCTGGGAAACTTTAACCGGCACAGGGAAAGGTACTGGCCCCCTCTACCCTGATGTGTGAATATTCACACGCCGTCGGGCTTAGTACATGGGTGAGCTCTACCATCACCTACTAAACCGACCTTCGAGTTGATTACTGTATTTTATTTTATTTTGTGTTCTATTGTGCTGTCCAAATGTCATACTCCTCTCGTGAGTGCTTCTACATCATCGATAGAAGAAATAGACTGGAGAAATAGACGACAAACAAGAGAAAAGGACAATAGGAAAGCAATCATATAAAGGATAGGAACAGTGCGCTTCGTGGCACGCATAGCCAGAAGAAGGGGAACAGCCACATTGACCAAATACACATTGAAGCACTAAAATCCGCCATATGGCGAACATTACCTTTGATGGGTGAAACAGCTCCCTTGGCCAAAGAATCGGGGCACTTCGTTGCATAAGTCTTCCGCAGATTTCAGTGTAAATTGCGTTTCCTCGATGGCTCAAGTGGTTTGAGTATCTGTCCGGAAATTCGAAAGATCTAGTGTTCAAATCCCGGCGATGGAAATATTTTTAGACTTGTGATCTGCTCGATTCCGCCTTCCCCACCTCTTTCTCCTGTGTTCGTCCTTTGTATGTGTTCCTATCCCTTTTACTTATATATATTTCTATATGAATGATGATATTTCCATATGTGTATATGATATATATATATATATATATATATATATATATATATATATATGTGTATATGTGTGTGTGTGTATACATAAAAAACACACACACATACATCATATCAAGGTTTACTTTCTTTCTCGTAAGGATATTTATATAGCCGGCTCAGAATTTTTTTTCGGGTTCTTTGACGTGAAATTTGTAAAATGTGGTCTTCCCCCCACCCCTGAAAAAATTCCTTGTGTATGAAATACGGATAAAATTCATCTGAGCGGTCTAGTGGACGATTTATCGACTTTTTTGCTCGTTCCTACCTATGCGGAATTCGCGAAGTTTTTTGCGCGTTATCTCAACTACCAGCGTCCAATGATGAATAACCTATCGCATTTCAAATCTGCGCGGGAGTCCTTTGTGAATGACATGCGATCATTAGTTCCTTTGCGTGCTCTCGGAATGATTCAATTGGTGGCACAGGATATGGGTGAAAAGTATGGAGTGACTGTATTAAAAAACAGAAATAAAAACACCCTCATCTGGACGTCCAAATATGAAAAATAATTTGAAACCTTATGGAATGAGACTGAAAATTCAAAACTCATTATTTCCCTCCGAGAATGCATTTTAGTGACAAATGACGTTTGGAATGAATTCCGCAAAAATTGCAGAGTATCTTAATCGGCAAGATTACTTCTACGTTTCGTGCAGGAAACCAATTAGTTGACGAAACATTTCTCCCTTTCTGGAGTTAACATGAAAGCGTAATCCAAGATACTGAAGTCTTATTGCAGGATATTAAACTGCTGCCGTTACCTTTAATGCAATTTTAACTCGGAGCTACCATGAGGAGAGTGCGTAATGAGGTGAGATTTTCTCTCATTCTCCCTACCTTCTTCCTCTTCAGTCCTCCTCCTGCTTCCCTCATCCCTTTCCACAGTTTCTCTTCGCCGCTCGCGACGCAAACGTTCGTCACCACCACTTGGCTTCGAACCATGTGAGGGCCTTGAGAGGTGTGAAATGGGTTTAAAAACGCCTTCTCAGTTTGGAAAAACCCAACATTTCGCTTCCGCGGCTCAATGGTGGTGAAAATGATATGTAATCTATTACGTATCTGCAGCAAGAAAGATAAACCATTATCTCTCGGTTGGGGGGAACGCTGTCCTTTCTTATTTTTAGCCTTGCCCATTTTCCGTTTCGATTTTCGTTCCTTGACCGTTTTCTATCTTTATCCCCGTGCAAACTTTAACTCCCTCCCCCCTCAACCTCCCCCCACCGATTTCCTTCCGATCCCTATCGCCCCACCTCGATTCCCGAGCCCTACCTCCTTCCTCCTCTCCCGCCTCCGCGTCCTCCCATCACCCTCCCCCCCCTCCCATCCCATCCGGTCACCCTATGAGTCCTCTTTGACCCCGCTCTCCAAGTCTCGGGCAGGAAATCACGGGCCGTGCAATTTCTAATGGCTCTCTGAAGTTTATTCTAGAAGTTGAAGAGGACGGCAGATACTCGAACTTGTTTGCTCGATTTAACAAACACATAGCCGAAGTAGAAAGTGAAGCATTGCCTATTAGCTTTGCTTAATACGTTGCTTGAACAGTTGTAATTGCCTAAGCTAAATAATATGGAGGAGCTGTTAATTTTACACTTATAACATGGCAGTTTCCTGGTGACATTCCCTGTTGAATTTCCTCGTCTCTTTCTTGCCCGCAGTCATAAAATGACGAGGCAGGATACTACGCAACCCCGTTCGCATGATTGCTACGCAAGGTTGCATATACACGCCCGCCAACTCGCGTTATTTCAGGACACGATAGCGGCAAACTTATTTCACTGGTGCGAGTTATAAATTGACATTTTACAAGCAAGAGTTGTAATCATTGAATGTATTTTGCACATGATCCTAGAAGAGATTAGGAACTAGGCTATGGTGTTATGAAAGAAAATATGTTAATTCACGTTTGTAAAACTTGATTCCTACGACTACCTATATCTTAATCGACAACCGTAATCAAGATGGAAAATGGTTCATGGCACCAGGTCGTGGTGCCATGGTTCGAGGTTCTTTGTACTACTGAATTCTTACCGGAAATTTGAGCATCCCAAAAAAGCGAAAATATAACCACATACCGCGACGGTGATGGATTGAAACGCAATAATGTAGGAGATATTGTTTTTCTATTGATGCACATCCGAAGTACCAAATGCAAAGTGAATGGATTAGAGTGATTTCATGGGGAAATTAAGTTACGGCCAAAGTTGTGCATAATGATAAAATTTATTTTTACTCTTCCGCATAATTAATTGTGCATTATGCGTTTCAATGTACATGCATCATCTTCGGGCCCAAAATGACAATATTTTATGCCTGAAAATGATGCATTTGCATTAAAATACGTGGTACGCAATAAGTTCTGTGGGCAATTGCAACTAATGTTTATCGTTATGACATTTTTACAAATTGGAGCTGGTTCAATTACATACATAAAGTAGTGCACATTTAAAGTTTAATATTCTTCACCATGATGAACCCACTCGACATTATAATGGAACTTAAACGGAGTGTGTGGGGGAATAAATTGTAGCTCTCCGAAATAAACTGAATAACTTACATTTTATTCGGTGGAAAAAAAAGAAGGAGACGCCATATGTGATTTCCCCGCTTCGTTACTTGAGTAATCAAATGTGTGAATCATGAGCATTGAATGTTAAAGCAGAGTGAGCAAACAACGTGCACGAATGAACTTTTGAAATGGCCTTTTTTCAGTATGAGAGCATTTTTTTTACTGGAATATTTTATTGGACCATTAAACAGAGCAGAAATTAGATTTAGGTAGTAAACGTGGTGGAATTTTAAATTTTTGTTTCGGGAACAAAAAAATTCAACGAACACCGTAATTGTTCACTTAGTCATTACCTGAGAAAAATGCATACAGCTTTCCTTCTTGCACTCATTGACTGTGAGCCTCACAGGATTGAGGAGTGGAATTGACGCTCGGAAAACTATGAATGACGGAGCATAGAAATATAACTTCGCTGAAACTAGTGGTACACTTACTATTTGCTCCTAGTATCTCTCTTTTATTGTGTTTAGCAGTACATGTATACGCGAGAGCAGGCGAAGAACACGTAGGAACAACCGAAACAGTAAATATCATCTCGGTTAGTCGTATGCTATTTTTAATTATATAAATCCTGCGTCGTAAGTCTCTGGGGAGGTTCATTAATACATAGAACATTACGTAGACTTCCATTCAATTGTCGAAGTAACTCAAACACTTTAAATGACTTAAGTGAACCTTAAAGCTTTCACCTATCTTCTCTGATGAGACAATTATGTGCCCATTTTAATTTATGCTCCTGTTTCCATATATATGTATATATGTATGTATATATATATATATAAATTCACTGATAGTCATAACAAACACAGAAACCAAAACACAAAAGAGGAAAAACTCACTGGTTCTCGAATTTTCGGTGGTCCAACCACCTTTCTCAAGAGGAATTAGGAACAGAACTGAGGCAGAGGAGGGCCCGAAAGCAGTGGTGATATATATATATATATATATATATATATATATATATATATATATATATATATATATATATATATATACATTCAAATACGAAGTCCCGCTATTATCACAAATATTCATTCAAACATAGAAATAGGTATAAGGAAAGGGGATAGGAAAACACATAAAAGGCGAACACAGGACATGTGGGGAAGGCGGTTTTTGAGCAGATCACGAAAGTAAAAATGTTTCCTTGACCGGGATTTGAACACCGGATCTTCCACTTGCCGGGCGGATGTGCTACCATTACACTATGTGCTACATGTATATATATATATATATATATATATATATTGACGATATTTTCCTTCTCTGGCCACATGGTCCTGATTCCCTGAAAACTTTCATTTCCAACCTTAATGCTTCGTCCTCTATCTCCTTCACGTCTACAGCTTCCTCCTCCCAAATCACCTTCCTAGATGTAAACATATCATTTAAAGACCATAAATTTCACACATCCGTACATATAAAACCCACAAATAAACAACAGTACTTACATTTCAACAGCTGTCACCCATACCACACCAAACGTTCCATTCCTTATTCCCTTTCCATAAGGGGACACAGAATTTGCAATGACCCTGACTCCCTAGACAATTTCCTCATAAATTTACGCCATTCCCTCCTCAAACGAGGTTATCCTGAATCCCTCCTGAATAAGAGGATCCGTAGACATACTTACACTCCCAGACCTTCCACCACCGCGAAAAACCACCCTCTTTCAATTTGTACCACGTTTCTCCCTGGCCTAGAATCTCTGCGTTCTATCCTAAAGGACCTCTATCCTATCTTCAAAAACCACAATTCCACCACCAACCTTTTCCCCAAATGCCCCTCTGTCACTTTCAAACGCCCCGCCAATCTATCAGATCTTCTAAAATCTACCAATCCACTTCTTAAATCCTCGCCCCGTTCCAAAATCACTCCCAGACCCTGCAATAAACCTAGATGCAAAACATGTCCTATTTTCCTAACCAGAATCCCATCCCTCTCCCACCCGCTCTTTAACTCTCTCCCACCAATTCCCTACTCCTCGTGTACCTCCAGAAATGTTGTCTACCTACTCAAGTGCCAACTTTGCCCTGCCTTTTACATTGGACAGTGTACCACACCCCTTAATATTAGAATCAATAATCATCGAGCCCCATGCAACAATTCCTCCCTTATTGGTATGCTCCCAATCCCCAAACATGCCTCCGAACACAACACTGCCTTTGACCAATGTTTTAAAGTATCCGTCTTAGCATCCCTCCCACACTCAGACCCTCCACTGAAACTCAAAACATTAGAGCTAGCTTTCATCTGGCTCTTGGATTCCTGGAATCGCCCAGGTATTAATATTAGACATTAATTGCTCCCTTTATGCATATAATTTCATCCCCCTCCGCCCCCAACAACTTCCATATCATCTCCACCTTTTTTAAAATTCCCGTGCCATACACTACCCCTCCAAACCCCTCACCTCGAATGCCTTTCCCCCCTTTTTCCCCCTTTTCCTTCCTTTTCCCCTCTTTTCCCCTCTTTTCCCCCATTTTCCCCCTTCTCCTTCCTACCACTGCTTTCGGGCCCTCCTCTGCTTCAGTTCTGTTCCTAATTCCTCTTGAGAAAGGTGGGCCAAACCACCGAAAATTCGAGAACCAGTGAGTCCCTCTTTTATATGTTTTAGTTTCTGTGTTTGTTATGACTATTAGTGAATTTACATTATTGTGCACGTTCGTGGGTTTTCCAAGAAAGTGACTATATATACTATATATGTATATATATATATATTATTAGGTAATCTACCGGTTAAGGTAGGTTTTGGATGGACACAACTATCAAATGAATATTTTATATATATATATATATATATATATATATATATTTATATATATATGTGTGTGTATAAATATATATATTTATATTTACATATTCTCTAAAAAATACAAATCAGAAGGCAGTAGTGGCCCATTGATACCAAAACTAGATTCTACAGAACAGTCTTTGAAATTTGTGTAAATTTTATCGTGAGAAACATATTCTTCGTGACAAAATATTTTTTTGGAGAATATTTTCTACGGGAGTTCCACCTTGCTTTCTAGGAAAATAATTTCAAGCATGAATCATCTAATATGTGAGCGTTCGAAAGAAATTATGGCCGGATACGTCGAAGAAAATGAAATCTCTGCTAGTGACCTAGCCAATCCCTTTTAGGCCAAACGCGCCACCATTTTTGGGTAAAAATTGGTAAAATAACTTCCCCTCTATCCAGACAAGATAAACCAGGTTCTGATCTTAGCTGTCCTCTGACGAAATGATGGTTTCTTTTTTTATATATAGAGAAAAAAAGAGAAAATGAGTCTTATCCCGCGTCCAGGGCGGAATTGATTTCATGAAAAAGGCTCGCATTCATCTTTTCAGAGAATTTCATTTGTGTCCCCTGGCAAATTATATTCATTCGTGACGTGGCCACGCAATATTTCCCCCCCCCCCCCACCCTACCCAACCTTCCTCTCGCCTCCATCCATCCTCGCCCGTCTCCATCCACCTTCTCCGCAATTTTTTCCTCCGGGCACAGGAGGGGGAGTGCCGGGGGAGACCGTGAGGGGGACGCGAGAGGTGGGAGGAAAGCACAGAGAAAGAGAGAGAGAGCGAGCGGGGCGCCCACCTCGCAGCAATCTTAACTCCCTCCCACTCGGCCACTTCTGTTTCCCACCTCACTCCTCCTCCTCCCCTCTCCAACATCTCCCCTTCCCCACTCACCCGCCCTTCATCCCCTCAACACCCCAATCCTCCCCTCTTCCTCCCTTCCCCCATACACACACACCCTCCCCCTTCCCCGGCGTCCCCGCGCTCTCTCTCTCTCTCACCTTCCCTCTTTCCAACCCTCTCTCTTCGTCTCGAAAAACTTCTCCCTCCAACATCCCATCACACAGCATCTCTCTCCTTCGTCTCCAAGGAGGAGCAACTCGGTTCTATACGGCGCGGATGCGTTCCGGGAGAAACACGAGGGTCCTCCTACCTCCCCCCCCTCCCACTTCCTCCCCAGAGTTCTACCCTACCCCCTTGCGCCCTCTTATTTTTCTCGTTTCTTTCCTTCGTTCGCTCCCTGAAAAGCGCCCTCTCCCCCACCCCATCCCCCTCTCCCCTTTACGCCAACCCAACCTTCCCAGAAACTCGAATTATTTTTGCGACGTCCATGAAGTGTCGGACCTCGACTCCCCAGCACCCATCCCGCCCACCCCTCCCGTCCGCCGTCCCTTTCCTCTCCTCGCTCACCCCTTCCCCCGTCCCCCTCGCAGCAGCACGCCACCAGAGTCTTCGCCCCCACTTCTTTTCCTCGCTCCATCGGCCTCGCCGGCCTCCATTCTGACTCCTCCAACCGCCCTCTCTTCTCAACTCCCACCTCACACCCCTACGCCCCCCGGTTCCAAATCCCCTTCGCATTCGTCGGCCGCGTGGAGAGGGCCCTCCCCCTCCCGCAGACTCAAACCTTCCCCCTCCCTACCATCTCCCCCGCGTCCCGGGTGGGAGGCGAGAGGGCGAGGGAATGCGGTCCGTTAGTTTCCTCCCACCCTCCCACGTCCACTTCTCCCCCTCTTCCGTTCTGGGCGCGAGCGACGAGTCGAGTGGATGCTTCGCCGGCCCCATCGTCACGTTTTGACATTCCCCCACCCCTTCGCCCCTCCAACAATTCGAAATCGCCCGGGATATTTATAATTGCGCGTAATTACGGTCGGGAGCATCTATTATTGTAACTGTTTGACGGTTCTTGTCCCTAGAGTAAGCGGGAGTGCTGTGAGGGGTTTCGGGAAAGGATAATAACGTGTGGGAATCATTCCAACCTTCGTCGGTGGTGTTCAACGCGCTGTTTTGCGTCCCCGAAATCGTTGGTCGGGTTCGCTGATTTAATTCCGACGAGGTGAGCTCGTCTCTTGCGGATGGTAGGAATGGTGTGGGGAGATCGGCGGTGAAACTATTTTTCGGCCGAATCAAATGTCGTCTCGAAAGCGAGGTGAACGAGTTATTGCGGACGTATTGACGGTGATGGGTTTAGTATTCACAGTTCGGCGACGGGTGGTTTCCCCCGAAAGCGTTGTTAAATAGTTTCCGACGGATGAGTCTTAGAGGAGTTTTCGGGGAATATATAGTCGTGTCTGGCATATCTGTTTGTGTCACTCTTCAAACTCTCCTCACCATTCCGCCGTACCAGTTGAGCCACAAGTTAAAAACTTTTGAGCAAAGAATAAGTTTTCAATTCAATATCAACCATAGATTAAAGGCGATGTACTCAAGTGAGTGGAAATCCTTGTGATTCTTAAATTCAGTTTGACTCTTTCAATATCTGGGTACATAACGACGCGGCTCGTTATATATTTTTAAAATGAATTTTTTTGTTTGTGATTTTATGAGAACGTTCTCTTTTCGCTTTACGTATTTTATCGCCCATTCGTCTCGTGTTGCGCTTTTGTTTCCCATTTACGTCCCAGGGAATTAATTTAATTTGTTTTCATATTGCATTAGGAGAACCCCTGTTTTTACTGGGGACGACACATTCAGGTAAACTTTAAATTGAAATAGAAAATTAAAGATCATCCGGAAGAAAATATCAGGATCTAGAGGTTGCTTAAACGATTCACGAGAAATAACGCTCCCCTTTAGAATAGAATAAATTATCTCTGTGGAAACAGCGAGAGGTGGGAGGGTTCCTTTTAATTTCAATTTTTTTTTGAAAATTGAAAAGAATTTTGAATTTTGAAAAGATTCCAGAAATTTTCATTCTTTGATTTTTTTTATTTTCCCATAATTTTACCTTCGTTGAAGTCATCAAATACGGCTTTCGTATGCGTATGATACGATCATGGAGTTAATGGATTACTGTTTTCTGTTTACATCCAATGTAGATTTGTTGATTCTCAAGTAAGTGTGAGAGCGCAAGGAAATGTCTACGATAATTAGTTCGGTATCTAGTCGACCAAGTGCTCTGGTTGAATGATTATGAACGTTAATGATTTTCCTGATTTATACGTATTTGGGAACAATTTGAAATTTTTATAAAACATATTGGCAGTGTAGCAATGGAGGGGGATCGAAGGAGGTACTCCAATTTCGACAGGCCAGGGAAAGATAACACTTTAAAACCTTCTGCGCAAATTGCCCCGAAAAGAGATCCTAAATAGGCTAGAGAATAGGGGAACAAAAGAGAAGCCTTGATAATGAGAGTGCTATTATGCTTTTCTCATCCAAATACGTTAATGGTCTTGCGGATATATTTCTCGAGCGGAAGCGGATATCAAGCCCCTCAACTGAGTGTTTTAGTTTCGCCAATACTGAATGACGTCAGACTGTTGTCATACTGCCATTCATATCCACAAGGGAAATCAATAGCCTGCCCGTGCAAAGAGGCATTCTACGAATGCCATATTGGTTCAGGTTCGGGTGTACTGTTACAGAAGATTAATATGCCCGCACATTTTAAAATTATATGTGTATTATATATATATATATATATATATATATATATATATATATATATATATATATATATTTTACATACACATACATATTCAAGACTGAGTTTTATTAACTTTAACTTTGCGTTTTGTTTCTACACTTTCCCAGACGAATTTTGCTACCAACTATCCATAAGTGTTTTTTTAATTGAACATTTAACTGTTTCCAACCTAAAGTAATAATTTGTACTTTCGACAAAGTGGATCTTATGAGAATGAGGATATTGTGACTTATTTCCGCTTCGTTAATATTTAAAGCTTCGTACGATGCTATTCTGAATGGCGCCTCCGGGAATGCTCGGCGTAGTGAGCGTTTTACGAGTTTCAGCCATGTAGTGAGTTTTTTTTTTAATTTATCGTCTTACATAGAAGATATCACCTTATCAATTAATTCTTTTTTATGATTGTTTTTTATATTCTATATCCTAATAGATATAGGGACTGGGTAATATGATTCCTTATGTTGGTTAGTTCGACCACCCATGATCATTATCTTCCCATCGCGGTTTCGTGTAGCAATTATTTGTGGCGGTGAAATAATTCACTGTATTGTCAACATTGAACTCCTTTCCTTATTGGGGGTCTTAAGTATTCTACGTAATCTTGACTGCCTGGATTGTGAGGCTTCGATCCTGACTAATTTGAAAATCATGAGACGCCTTAGGTTTATTAATGTTTTTGTTTGGTTAATGTGCGGGGTGGTTTAATTTTTTTGTTTATTTAAAAAATTAAATCCTTCACTTTTTTATACAATGTTGGGCATGTTCAACTTTAGGTAAAAACGAAATAGCATCCTTTATATACCTTTTCATGCAAATATTTCTCTCATTATTACCCTGACCCCTCTGCTGTGTGAACTGTAAATTCTTTAATTCAGCTCTTAATTCAGAATCATTTGGCACAATCTTTCCTCTCATGTTCCTCAGGTCCGATTTTAAAGCGTTACCCACGGATTTTAATTGGTCTGATACACTTTATCTACCTCTGCGAGTCTTTAGGTGCGAGGTAAAAAAAAATATGAAACGGCAATCCACGCAGATCCTGCAGGGAATTAGAGTTCACGTATCTAAATTATGCCGGCATTGAAATTGAAAATTCGCCCTTAATCGTAAATCTAGACATTTATTTACCATTTCCTCGCTTTTAGGCGATGGAGTCGACAGATTTTACTGGCAGTATATTGAGTAAAAGTTAATTGGGATGGAAAGAGAGAATACTATATGATCAAAGTTAGTTAATCGGAGAACTGATTTTATCAGAGCAATCATAAGCTAGATAAGTCCTGAAGTTATAAAATTGGAAATAATTTTATTATATTTGCGAAAGTGAAGCGAGATAAGCGCGAAAGAAGAAGAAAGGATGGAAGAAAAATTAATGCGTTTTTCCTGAACCACTCCAATCAAACGGTCTGAAGTTTCCGAGGAATTACAAAGTTTAATATTGAGCGCATCTCAAGAATAACAGAATGGCCCATCTAGCTAACTATATAAAAATTAAAAAAAAAAACGATTGCAAGTAGACACAAGTGGCATTTAATAAAATCCTGTAAATTTCCTATATTCTGCCATTGTGATGACGAAAAGCGGCTCACGCTTCAAGGGAAAATCCAGTCTAGGCGATTTAATTCAACTTTGAAGTAAAACATCCTAAATTTCGAATCATAACTCACCTCGGCTCTCGCAATGTCGGACTTTCGCATGACCTACATTATTCACTTTTCTCCGGTTCTAATTCGATTAGAGCAGTAATCAATTCATAGTTTGAAATGCAATAAACATGCCTACGCCTTAAATAAAAATCACTACGGCTCTTAAAAAAATATACATAAAATGATAGCCATTAATATTTACCCTCGATATCTAAACACACATAATCTTAAACATTGAATATCTCGTTTTCGACTCAAGTACAATAACAAGAGAGTGTTCTCTAGAAAGCTCTAGCAATGTCTAAAGACAAGCAGAAATAACATTAGATAAAATGTGTGCAATTCTATTGGAGAAATGAAATCTCTGTCAACTTATTTCTTTCCCCCGTCCTTCACTCAAGTGACTAAAGCAATTTAACACCTGTAAATAGATTTCGCCAGCATTCACCTTATTGGAGGGAAATTTTGAGTAAAATGTACAGTTTAGTCGAAATTTAAATTTCGTGCATCATTTTCTATACTAATCGGCATAACGTCTGAATTTAGTATCTAAATCATAAAAGTAAATCTCATATTTTTTTTTGTTGAATGTTCATTTTTTCAAGTGAACCCTTGTGGTTATCTTTTTAAAATTTTTCCTCTCTTTTATTTTTGTTATTCCATGTACTTGTTTTAAAATACAATGCAAACACAATCTTGGGAGTTTTTCGATTAATTTTTAAACAAAAATAAAAAGTGATGAAATTTGCTTTTGAAATACTACGTATAAATTGCCCATGAGATCCAGTACACCGTGTGTTCGAACCCGCCAAAAAATATTTGTTACTCATTAATCTGAGTCAATATTTACTTCATCTTCAAACATTTAGTGCATGCAAAACATCTAAGGACTTGTTTCCAATTTAATTATTGTGCATCATTAATTGGGACTTCATCCATTGCCGCCGTCGGCATATCCTTGCAGCGATTAATGAGTAAATAGAGCCAACGCGGATATCGATCCGATCTCGACGATGCTCCCCGGGTTATAAGTGCATATACCTGCCATTGTGGAGGATGGAATAAATTGCCTCGGATATCGCAAGTCACCCTCCCATGGACTACAACCTTAACCCGGTGGAAGGGCTTGTGCGTTCCGATGACCCCTAAAGCTGTGGTGGCGGGAGCAATTATAATTGCTCCTGTTAGGGTTACCCATACCAGATAGGTCGAAGGTTAGGAACCAAACGAAAGGTAGTCCACCCAGCGTCTGTTCCTCAGGGAGGCGGCTACCAAGGCGTCTGACTCCAGTGGGCAGCCATTGAGTGATGGTGTCACGCTAAAAACACTATGGAGGAAGGCAACGGGAAACCACCTCAATTATTATTCCCAAGAAAATAATGACAGATAAGGTAGAGAATACAGGTATGCCTGCAATACCTGTATGAGTGCTGGCAACTACGGGACTCGACCCAATTGGCCGTTTGTCGTGCCCGGAAGCGGGAGAGGCAAGGCTTCCGCAGTCGTCATCTCACGAAACCCTTGCAAAGGGCAGCAGCAGGACAGAAGATGCAGAAAAAGGAGACAAATTTAGTTAGAATAGGAATTTGGAATGTTAGGACAATGTTGAGGATAGGAAAATTAGAGAATATTGAGCGAGAGATAGGGAAAGGAAATATAGATATTTTAGATCTATACGAGGTGAGATGAAAGGATAGCGAGGATTACTGGACTGATAGTTATAGAATAATATATAGCGGTGGGGACGAGAGCCAACGAAAGGTTGCCGTAAAGAGGTAGGAAGAAGCGTAGTTAACATTGAGCAAGCAACGGATAGAATATTACTAGTAGAGATAAAAGGAAAACCGACAAACTTGGGCTTTGTTCAGATATACATGCCACCGAGAAATCATATGGAGGAAGTCGACAGGAAATACGATCAGTTAGAGGACATAACCACGTGTGTTGCTGCAGGGAAACATTTGATTGTGATGGGGGATTGGAATGCGACGGTAGGCGAAGGAAGAGATGGTGATGAGGTGGGGGACTACGGTTTGGGCACAAGGAATGATCGTGGGGTGAAATCAATTGAGTTCTGCAGGAGAAATGGGCTAGTCATCACCAAAACATGGTTTAGAAACCACAAAATGCGTAGGTATACATGAAGAATGCCCGGTGACTCAGAAAGGTATCAGTTAGGTTATATTATGGTTAGATACTGATTCAGGAACTGTGTGATCAATTCGCAAAGCGTCCTGTGAGCGGATGCGGACTCTGACCACAATTCAGTTGTTATAAAGTGTAGCGTCTGTTTCAAAACTAAGACAGGAGCGGCGGGTTAATAAATGGAATATAGAAGCAGTAAATGGGTTAGGAAGAAGAAAAAAGAAAGGAGTATCAGCGGACTGTAGAGAAAATCATGGATGAGGGTAAAGAGATGAGTACTATCGAAAAAAAATGGCAATACATAAAAAAAGTTATCGAAAGCCGCAAAAGAAACAAGGAACCGTTGAAGGGAAAAGGGCAAGGAAACCATGGATCACGGATGTGATGACTACAATGTTAGAATGGAAGAATATAAAAACAGAGCTAGGCAAAATGAAGTACAAAGAATTAAATAATGGTTTGAGACGGGCAACAAATAAAGCAAAAGAAGCACAGTGGAAGACGCAGTGCGAGGATATGGAGAGTTTACAGAAGGAGGGTGAAATTGGTGCGCTATACAGCACGGTTAATTACCATCGGGAAGTAAGAAGGGAAGATCTGTGCTAACAGTTATAGATAAGTGTGGTAAGATAATAGTTGCCATAGAAAAGATCCAAGAGAGATGGAAGGAATACATAGAAGAACTGTATGGTAAAGAACTTAGGCTAATAAGGTTAGACATAAGAAACGAACATGACGTAGAGTAAGATAGCTTAGGTCAAGCATACTCCACGATGACATGGAAAGGACATTAAGGAAGATGAAATAAAATAAGGCCGTGGGGGTAGAGAGTATTCCTGCTGAACTACTAAAAGGTTTAGGAACATGTGGAACGAAGAGTCTATATGGACTGATTCGTAGTATCTATAAGGAAGGAATCTGGCCGGAAGACTTTGTGAGATCAGTGTCAGTTCCTATTCCGAAAAACGTAAAGGCTATATCAAGTGAGGACTACAGGAACATTAGGTTTGTTATCCCACTCAGATAACGTTTTTATCAGGATCATCAACAAAAGGATAGAGAGTAGGGTAAACGATTACTTACGGGATGATCAGTTTGGGTTTAGGAAGGGGAGTGGTACGCGTGATACGATTGCAGAAACGAGATCATTAATCAAGAGGAATATAGAATACAATCAGGACGTATTTGCCTGTTTCGTAGATTTCAAAAAGGCGTTTGATAGAGTGAATTGGGAAAAGTTAATGAGTATATTGCAGAAAATAGGAATATATTGGAGGGACAGGAGACTGATCCGCAACCTGTACATGTCTCAGACTGCTCAGGTGTGATTGGGGAACGGAGAGTTCGGGTGGGCAGTGTTAGAAAGAAGTAAACGGTACGGTGTCCATTATCACCGGTGCTGTTCAACGTATATGTGGAGGAAATGAGTAAAGAGGCATGGGAAGAACTGGAGGTAGGAATGAAAGTCGGAGGGGGAATTCGTAAAATCAGTTAGGTTTGCCGATGACCAAGCTGTAATTTGTCAGTCAGCTAAGGGGTTGCAAGCATTGCTGAGTGAATTGTAAATTCAGAGCGACAGATATGGGTTTTGCGAACAAAAGTTTTGCGATTTTACAGAAAGGAAAAGGCTAGGCTAAACATTAAAATAGTTGGGAAAAAATTAGAGCAGGTAGAACAGTTTACGTATCTCGGAAGTGTTTTGGACCAACACGGTCAAAATGGCAGGGACGTTAGAAGAAGAATTGCGCTGGGCAAAGAGGCTTTCACAAGGAGGAGTTGATGACGGGGACGTGGAGTAGGGAGGCAAAGAAAAGATTCGTCAAAAGTTTGAAATGGAGCGTACCTTTGTACGGCGCGGTAACATGGTTATTGTAGCAGGAGGATAGATGATTGGAGGCATAAAAAGAGACGTTTCAGGCGTGATATGGTGGAATATCATGATTAATTAAAATTGGCAATCTTCCACAAAATAAAATTTTTTATTAATACGACCGGTTTCGATGTAACTACATCATCTTCTGGTTACATCGAAACCGGCCGTATTAATAAAAAATTTTATTTTGTGGAAAATTTCCAATTTTAATTAATTTGATTGGATGCTTTTGAAATGTGGGTGTGGAAAAGAATGGAGAAGGTGCAATGGACCGGAAGGAAAATAAATGAGGAAGTACTGGAGATGGTGGGTGAGGAGAGGTGTTTGTTGGAAGAAATCCTGAGGAGGCAGGAAAAATGTATGAAAGGCGTATTGATCGGCAGTGGAATGTTGAAGACTGTAATAGAGGGGAGAATGTTAGGCAAACGAGGAAAGGGCAGGAACAGAATAGGGATGTTGGACGGGATGAAGGGAGGAAAGAAGTACACAGAGATGAAGAGGGACCTGATGTAGAGTAGGTTGCTGGATTGGGTTTTTTTTGGAGTTACAAAATATTTATTTTGTAGTTTTGTCCATACAAAACCTACTTTAACCGGTAGATTACTTAATATTAAACCGTAATCGGACCAAGAAAGAGATTTATCGAATATCTCCTGGTCGTCGTTTGCTCTTTGAAATTTCATGCGCAAAAACATATTGAAAGAGTTGATTCTTTGAACGTTAACGCCCTGAGATTTTAGAGGACCTAATAATATTGATACGTACTCTCTTAATGACCCAAGATTCCCTCGCTGATTTTTCCCGTGGGGTGCTTGGTTTGCTCCTGTGGCTTCCCTCAGTGAATTTCCCAGAGGTATTCAAGTGTATTTGTGCTTATCCCTGGAGTCAAGAGGCGGATGCAGCTGGTTATTGGTCCTTAAGTCTCTGCAAAAAAAATTCAAATTTCTCGGTTTACTCTGGTCTTGTCATGACTTCTGAGCTCTTTTCCTTTCCCCAACCCTCCACCCACCGGATGAAGTCGTCTCGAACTCCCGCCTCCAGCCCTTCCCTCTCGTCGTCATCCCCTCCGCCTCCCTCTCACGCTCACCCACCCGCCTTGATTAAACTACTTAAGACGCCGTTCTCCCTATAGCATCACTTTTGTCCGAACTCGACGAGATCTTCCCCCTGTCCACTCGCCCCCTCTCACACTCTCCCGAATTTTACTCTTCATTATTTTTTTTCATTTTTCATTGCTTCTTCCCCGTGTTTAATCAAACGCTCGCATCCAGGCCACCATTATTTTACGTTCTTTGTACTTTATTTAATGGCACTGTTTTTCCTCATGGGAGTTTTTATTTTATTATAATGAGAATTTTGGAGGTGGCAGTGTGATATTTCAACATAATTAACCGTAGGTTAAATCTTGGTTAATTTTCCCGTATTTGTTCTTGTCTCTCAGAAGGATTAGCTCCTACATATTACTTGATAATTTGTAAATATGTCCTTTTTTAATGACTCCCCGTTTTTGCTAATTAAGGCAAAAAATATGTGTACACTCATTATTTTACCGTGTGGATACTGATTCCTTTTGGATGTCTCGGAAATTTGGTTGGAAATAATATTTTCATATTACTCATATTTCAAACATACATGGTACACATATCTTTCGATAATTGAAGCTAACTGCAACTCTTATTCATCTTAGACTCAGGGAAAAAAAAGGTCGGTTTCAAGTTATTTCAGGAATCTTACGAATTTCACATTATTCTTTCATACTTCCATGTAACATACACTTTGTTTATCTCGGATACATTCGTATATTTAGGAGATTGTATTCTGTTTCTGAGACTTCTAATGTCCCTTGCAGTGAGAATCTTTTCGATCTCATTTACCAACGACTTTCTCCGTCAATCCCTTCCTCTCGAGCCATTTACTTCTGTCTCATATGTCTCTTTGGTGGTTTGACTCTCATTCATTCTCTCGGCGTGACCGAAGCAGCGTAGAGAATTTATCTAGTTCTCGTCTTTTACCGACACATCCAATTCTCATTCTTTCATAGTCCATGCATTCCTCACTCTTTTCTCTCACAAGCACACCTCAATTACTTGCACTACAGCCACCGCATTTACTAACCTCTTCGCCGACATAAACTTATCGTTGAGATTCAAGTGAGCCGAAAAGTGCAGAGTTTTCCGAAAACAATTTAGAAATATTGTGAATGGAAAGTCCGATCTTTCAAAACAAATCCAGAGTCTCATATTCATCATGCACCATTATTATCGATTTACACTTTTCTTTAATTTTTAGTAACAGTTACAAAATTCAGTAAGGGTCTTAAAAGTATTTCCTCAGCTAAGTTTAAATAAAAAAATAGTTATGAAAAAGAGTTGAATTAAATCTGTGGTTAAAGAAGTGAGTGAGCGTTCACTTGGCCGCATACATTAATCTCTCCTAATAAAGATCACCTAATAAAGATGAAAGGATATGACCGCGTCAAAGTTTTTGGTTGAAGAAGAAATTATTTCAATTGAATGTTAATACATTGGGGATTAAACGGCTGAAGAAATTTGCTACGGAGTAAGTTACATCGACAGCGATGGAAGAAGCAAGAAGGAGATACTCGTGGAATAAGCTCAAGCGAAAAAGATTTCCCTCAGAAGAGACGTAGTACTAGCCAGTATATGAGAAAGCGTAAATGGGAAAGATAAAGCATAAACATCAAAATATGGAGTTTAATTTTGTACGAATATTGAGTGTAATTGCTGCGGAGAAATGAAGCTTTTAGACGATGGTCTTGTGGTGATACAAAAGAATGATGAAAAGGAAATGTTTATAACGAGTGAGAAATGAAATGCTTCAAAGAGTGGGTGAAGATGAAAGCATATGATTGGCATAACATGAAGACGGAAACTAATTGTGATCCGGATTGCACTATATTTTACTGTTGATCGGAGAAGGAAAGAATTGCAAAGGAAGGCTATGGATGTGAAGGATGAAAACATTGCTTAGTTAAAGGCTAGCTTTCTTGGATGGTTCTTTCAAACCTTCTTTTTGATTGGAGAATTCTTGATGAGAATTGGAGATTTCAAAATTCAATAATAACTGGGTATGAACTCAAAAACTCAAAACATGTTCAGGAAAAGAAACGATAATAAGTTCTATAAGAATAAAGTTTTCAAGATAAGAAACTATATGTAATAAAAAGACGGTAACGGCTATAGACTTCGGCTTCACAATTCTCTTTTCAGCATTTCCGGCATCGAGTTAAATAATTCAAAACTTCGAATTTTTCATAAGATATAATTCAATTTTATTAATTAGTATTCTTCCGAGCCAATATTTTATACAGTGATTCCCAAAGTGCTGAAAATGTTTTTAAAAATCAGTACATAAGTATTCATTCCCACATACGCCTGCGTTATTCAGCATATGCTAATACTCGCCTTTATCATTAGCTGTCGAAGAATCTTGGTAAATACCTAATATTTTCTGGTTATTCAGATAGAGCTTCAATATAATAACACACTATATTAAACTCTACTTCAATTCTAAATACTCTTCATGTCCCTTCACTCCAATAGCATCCTTTTCCCATCCCTAACTCGCTAGCTTAACACCCTCCTCTCTGTCACAGTCTTCAGTATTTTATCTCCAGTCGAAATTCTCTGAATCTATCTTTCCTACCTCTTTGTGATTCCTCCCATCAATCCCATCTCCTCCCTCTCCTGACCTAGCACTTCCTCGTTTGTTTTCCTTTCTGCCCATCGCTCTTTTTCATCTTTCTCCACATCCACATCCCAAAAGCATCTAGTTTACGCTTATCATCTTGCTTCAACGATAGCATTTCCGGGCCCTACAAACCCACGCTCCATACCAAAGATTGAAAGAGTCTTGTCTTAACATCCTTGTTCAACATCCCTGTCATGAATCCCCTCTTCCTGGTGGAAGCCTCTTTGGCTAACGCAATTCTTCTTCTGATGTCCCTACCCTTTTGATCATACTGCTTAAAAATACTTCCATGAAAGAAAATAATATTCCATCTGGTCTAATTTTTGCCTTCCAATTGAAACTTTTAATTTAGCCCTCTTCCTTCTCTGAAACCTCGACCGTCCCTTTTTTTAACTTGTATTTTCATCCCATGCTTATCGCATTGATTCTCTAATGCGCTCAGCAATGATTAATCGCTAAGTTCTAATGCGTTCCGTAATGATAGCTGATTGGATAAACTAAATATGATTTTCCGCAACATAACTGATTGAATGAATTTTCCACTGGCATATTTCCTTCCTTCAGTTCTTCCCCTGCCTCTTTTACTATTTCCTCCTCGCATACGCTGAAAAATCCCCCTATCTTTTCTCTTTCTAGCACTGTACATCTCGAATCTCCGTATCCACTGAGCTGTCTGAAACATATGCATGTTGCGGATATGTCGCCTATCTCTTCAATATAAACGTATCTTTTCTATCTCGTTCATTTTTTCTTCCCAATTCACTCTATGAAACGCTTTCTCGTAATCTACGAAACTAGCCACTACATCTTGATTGTGCTGATTGTTCCTTTCTGTTAAAGACCTTATTACCGCTATGGCATCACGCATATCTTCTCACTCCCAAAGCTACAACTAATAATTCCTCTTAAGCAATCATTTTCCTTCATCTTTCTTTCTATTGTGATATTAAGTGCCATCTTACCATAGTTGCGTACTAAATCGAACTTACTGTTCTCCTCAAATGCGGGATCCTTTCCCTTTTCTTTTTGGAAACGAACTAACCTGGTCTAATAGAATTTCCTGGCCATATTCCTCCCTCATTGATGCTACAAATTAGATCATAAAAACCCTCCCGGCAGCTTTTTCCTAAACCCTTAAGCAGTTTAATGGGATTGTTGTCTATCTCCATGGGCTTATTAGATTTTAATTCCTTTAATTCTATTTTTATCCCATATTCAAGTATGCTTGGACCTAATCTATCCCCACCTATGTGTTATTCTCTTTCTCTGTCTAAAATTGGTGGCCTGCTATCTCTCTCTTCTTATATATATATACACACAGGGAAAGGAACTGGCCCCCCTACCCTGATGTGTGAATATTCACACGCCGTCGGGCTTAGTACTGGGTGAACTCTACCGTCACCTATCCAACCGACCTTCGGGTTGAATACTGTGTTTTTTTTAAATATATATACACAAGGGTGGTCTGAAAAGTTTCCGACCTAAAAAAATTTCAGAAAAAATTGTATTTTTGTTGTATATCCACGTATATAAAAACATATATTTTAATATTTATATTTATTTGTATAATATTTATATATATGGATATAATATATATATGTATATATATATATGTATATATCAATGATGCGGAAGTACTCACGAGAGCAATATAACTTTTGGACGGCACAATAGAACACAGAATAAAACAGATAGGCAGACAGATGAGTCTGACCTGAAGAAGGCCTCGGAGTAGGCCGAAAGCTTAAATCATCTACAGTGTGAGTGTCCTTTTACGTGTTATCTGTTTTATTCTGTGTTCTATATATATTTAAAGTTCTGTTCCTAATTCCTCTTGAGAAAGGTGGTTGCACCACCGAAAATTCGAAAACTAGTGAGTCCCTCTTTAATATGTTTTAGTTTCTGTGTTTGCTATGACTATTTAGTGAATTTTATTATGCACGTTCGTGGCTTTTCCAAGAAAGTGAATATATATATATGTATATATATATATATATATATATATTATAAAAAGGAACACAAGTATTCCAGTAGTTCGTATTCCTATTTTTCCATATTCTTAATAAAGTATTCGCTTAATAAGGCAATTGCATATATATATATATATATATATATATATATATATATATATACAAAAACACAAAAACCCTCCAAATGGCGAACACATATTTATTCCCATGGAAATAGATAAAAGGAAAGGGAACATATCCTTCCCCACCATTCCTGTGTTCGTATTGTATATGTTCCTATCCCTTTTCCATGTGAATAAATAAATAAATATATATATATATATATATATATATATACATACGTATGTGTGTGTTCGATCCATATTGTGTTGCTTCTTTGTCTTTGCTGCTTCACCCTTGTCCTCTCTCCTCTCCCTCCGGCCCCTCCCTCTCGTTATCTTCCTCCGTTCTTGTCGTCTCTCTTTGCTCGTTTCCAACTGGCACGCGCAGTCGTCGTCTCTTTTGTTTCGCCTCCACTCTATTCAGTCTCATTGAGCATTCATTTGATCCCCATTCCCCCCCGGAACGACATTTGGCATGATTTGGATCCGAACGGAGGCCTCTGGGTACCTAATTAACTATTCGCTTAATTAGGCAATTGCATGCATGTCAGGGTAAATCTTGTCGTAAATTTCGGAAACGTCAAGAGTCGAGGGCAATAGTGGTTGAAATGTAGCGTTTATCCGTTTATTGAATTGAAATTTTTTAGCGATTTATCGGGAGTCGCTTCGGATTGATACGTGATTGTGCGTTCACGAGAATTTTCCCTTGACCGGCGGAGTTAATTTTTGCCTTTTTGATTCCGAACATTGACAAACGAAGTTTTATTGAGTTACTTATAACATGTTTGATCCATAACTTCAATGACGCTTGATTTTTCGAAAAATAATATCCGAAGGGGCAAAGGTGATAATTGATATTGATGAAGTTAAAACGGTTAAATATGTAAAATTTATTTAACAAGAAGTGTCAAATTTGGCATTTAAATATCCCGTTCACGTCACAAATACAAGCCATTTAACATACTGCGGTGGAAGAGCTTGTGCAAAGGCAGATGCTATTATTTATTCTGATGGAGTTTTCAGAGGAAAGGAAGGAAATCCATATTCGGGGGATAAGGGAAATGATTCCTAATCTATTACCAAATTCAACACTAGGTTATGGAGTACAAACCTCCAATCTAGTCCTGATTGATCGCCTGCGTTCGCATGCACTTCTCAAAAGAAAATGTCGACAATGCTCAGTCGAATTTAAAATTTGATGGCGTTTGAACAAAGTTCCTGTAATGAATGCGTATTTTTTCTACAGATTGATATTCCTTCCTGTAAAATTAATAAGGGATGATTTAAGGAGTAATGTACGCTAATTGTTGTGTGAGTGATTGAAAAAAACACATTATGACCGGGTACTGATCATATTGACGATCAATCAAAATTTTCATAGCGCAAATATCCGAGGAGGGAAACTCCCTGATTAAATTGCTAGGAATCCCATTTGAAAATGACTTATACCTATAATCGGCCGGCTTAAGCCCTGCACGTTTTTAAATGCTGAAACATTTCCTTGATAATTTCACCCAATAATTGTCTGTTGATGGATGAACACCATCTAAAATATCAAAACTTAATCGTTTAAAAGTCTTGCATCGTAAATAATTTACATAGTTATACCTGAAATGCAAAAAAGAAAGTTTTTCACTCATGTAATACACATCAATTTATACATTAATCCAATGAATACACGAAGTATACACATACAAATACAAAATAAAATAAACAAAATAAACAAAAAAATAAATACACCCATGAATACATACATTTCCCTCATATAATATGTGGGTTTTTGGATAAAGATACAACTTTAAAAAGGAAATTTTTTCTCAACCTCGACAGTGCAGGACGTATACTATATAATAAAAAGTCTAAATTACCATTTTTCTAATAGTGCCTCCCAAACATTATTTGATTACTTCCACTGAACCAAGTGAGTTGAGTGTTGACGCATTTCTTATTTGTAGAATGCGACTTTCTGAGAGACTTTCGCTTGGGAAATTCTAATATTTTGATCAATTAGGTAAAAAAAGATGCGAAAATCCATGACAATGAAAGAGGAGAGAAAATTCACCGAATTGAGATCATGATTACAACGGATAAATAATTCTGAAATTCAACCGTATGTCCTTCAATCAAAGCAATTGCCTCGTGACCGTATCGTATGAAAGATGATTGCGAACGTTGTAAACTTCATTAACATATACCGAGCGACACGCTTAATATCCTTGTCCACAGAGCTACTTTTGTTCGTGGTGTCCTCCATGCGGGGTCGATTTTTAACAGGTTGCTCTCTTGTAAGCGTTGATTGGCTTCAATCTAGAAAATGAAAAGCTTGTGACCGCGCTGCCTGGCGGCAAATAGGGTAAAAATGGAATGGGAAATTCCATGAAATTCATCGATGTGGCTCTTTTGTAGGCTTAAATTACGGGGACGTTGTCGATATTCTTAGAGTAGCCAGAGGCAGTGCGAAAGCACAAAAAGTTGCCCGTGATGGTCCCTCATCAGGGTTTTCCCATTTCTCCCGGTCGTCAGTCCGATTATCCGTTCCTTTAAAGGGCCTTACTCTATGAACGGAGCCGTCGTGAGATTTCCTGAAACGTGGAGCGGAGTGAAGGTCCGGGACCTGCGGCGGTCGACTTGAGCCCGTCCTCCCGGGGCGACTGTCGCACGAGCATCGTAGTTTTGGTCGTGGGATCAGAGGTGACAATCTCTGGGGGCACCAGTGTCACGTGTCACCGTCCGTAATCCATAATGATAATCCAGCTACGTCAGTGTAATACTACTATGGCACAGCGGTAGGAATCTCGCCGTTCAAAATGGTACTGCAGACGTTGAACTTGATCTCTGGAATAAAGGATCCTAAAATAAGTTTGTTACTTCCGTCTATTTTGGAAAGTCGAGTACTTATCGTTGTATTTGTTGCCATTCGTATCGTGACAACTTTTGGTCCGTTCGTTAACAATTATTCACACTTTTTTAATTCATGTTCTACGCCCGAGAAAAAAAGAGCGAGTTGTATTTTTAATCCTCAAGACTTGCGGTCAAGTTTGTGAACCCCATCACTTCTCCCATCAAAGTAGATTTATTTGTTCATGGAAAACATTCATAGATATTACTTTAAGTGACGGGGATTAGTAGGGTTTGTTTATTCGGCAATAACACATGTGCGTACCTGGCGTCAGAAATTATCATCCGTATTGTGCAATGTGATTTACGTTTTGAATCTAGGAGATCCATGCTCAGTGTAGAAATTCAAAACCTCAATCAATCAATGTGGTATTATTCAATCAGTAATTTTGCTCTGCTTACCACGTTGGTGCCGCCAGCTCAAGGAATATTTATGCGAATTCCGTAAATGATGCACAGACATATCGCCAAACCAAATGCTACGCGTCGAAATAAAAGTTGAATGAAAGAACGAACTTTGGACGCTTTGTGTGGCCGAGTGACGAGTCCGCAGGAGAGCGAATTTCAAGACGAGTTACAGTCTGCCCAACGATCTAGGTCACCGACGAATATTTAATTCGGGATTTAGTTCACAATCGTGGTGACGGCTCCACAATTCCAATGTTTAAATACAATTAAATTTGGAAAGCTTCGGAAAAAATGAATTCCTGCGCGCTGGAAACACACCTCCCCCATTCCCTCCTCGCTCCCCTCCACCCCAAATATCAAAGTTGCACGTAATTTATCGTGCCTCCGAGAACGTGATTCAAGTAAATTAACGCCAACGATTTGTGCAAATCTTCAGAACAATTCTTAATTTCCCATGAAATGTGATCTCGAAAAATGTAAATTAAAGCGTTGAAAGCATTCTTATAAAAGTCAAGAGCACTAATATTTGTGCTTAAGGTACTAGAAAACATCCCCTTCTGTTCCCGGAGGACGTGCGAGCGTGATTCTTTTCCGCTGAGACTTTGGCGTGCTCGCTTCTTCTGTTCGTTCTCTCGAAAAGAAATCTCAGGACGGCGTCTCGGATGAAAAACGAGACAAGCGAGTGAAAATTAAAAAAAAAGCAAATAAATAAGGATCGGTAATTCTTCAAACGTGACTCCGGGAGGTAAATTACTCCTCCGTTTGAGTCAAATGATCGTTGGCTTTAACTCTATCCGTGAATCACATGCGAAAACCGACCTTGTTGGTAAAGGAAGGTAAAGACAAAAACGGTTCAAATGCATTCTTTGCCTCGAAAAGAATACGCGGAGGACCGTTTGCACCGTCGACTATTCTCTATGGAGAAGGGGATTTATTTCCACCCTCACTCCCTCGGGCCCGGGATTGGGTTCAAATATCTCCACCTTCGCGAGATCAAGGAATTGCGGCCGCGTTGAATATTTAACAAAATCCTCCGTAATGGATTAAAGCGATTCTGGCGAATCGATTTCCTCGCTAAGCTCCTTCCGCCACACCCTCGCAAAACCCCCTCCTAATTTAATTTTAATTTTTCATCGCCGCGGGTGTTACATATGTACGCATTTATAATGGCGGGATGTGGGTACCATGTTAAAAAAAGCGTGTGCGTAAATATATATGTAAACACATTAGATATATATATATATGTATACACATATTTTTTTTACTTCCCCTCCGAAGAAAATAATGGGTTTCAAAATTTTATCCCCACTTCTCGACACGCGCATGAGCATGCTGACATAGATATATAGAGGTATTAAAAATTACTCCGTCGGTTCGCTAAGGAGGGATAGTTGGGTGGGGTAGAGAATGAGTGAGTGGATGAGGGGGAGGAAAGGGAGAGATAGATAGAGAGAGAAGGGAGTGAGGGAGGCAGTAAAGACCAAAAATGAATCGATAATCCTCGGGGCGACTGCTCTCTACCCTCCCTACCTTTTCCTCCCTCCCACACCCGCATCCCTCCCTCCCTTCGACCCTAAACCCTCCTTACCCACCCAAGACCCTCGCCCCACTCCGCCAAACACACACATACATACACCACTACGCTCCCCCGCCCCCGCCTTTAGCGACTCTCCCACGACTCTCTCTCTCTCTCTGTCCCTTCTCCAACCCATCCCACGGGGGGTCTCACCTCCGCCCACCCACACAATTCCACCCTTCCCACCTCACCTCACCCTCCCATCCCCTTCCCATATATTCACACACCATTCCATCCCTCTCATCCCTTCTCAGCCTTCCCACCCTTTTCCCTTCATCACAGCCTCATGCAACCCTTTTCACACCGCCTCGTCCATCTCACCTCAACTCACCCTCCCCAACCCATCTCACCCTTTTCCACTCCTACTCATCCCCTCCTCCTCTCTCCCCAACTTTTTCCATCCTTCCCACATCCTAATTAACCTCTCCCACCTCCGTTCACCGCCCGCACCCACTCCGTCACCTCATCCTCCCCGCCGCATCTTACTCCACTCACGCTCATCCTCCTCAACCCCTTCCACGCACGCCTTCTCCACCGATTCTCACCCACTCCACATTCCCATATACTTCCCGCCACCCACCGTCCCCACCTCCTCCCTAAGCGCTCGTCTCGCTTCCCAATCCCAATCCAATCCATCGCCTACACGCACGCGAGAGAGAAGCGAGAGTGGGGATGGATGTTTGGGGTAAGAGGAGGGAAAGGGGGCGTTGGTGGTTGGGGGGAGGGGGAGGGAAAGTTTTGGGGTCGAGGGAATGGGGGTGGGGTGGGTGGGACGGTGTGTTGGGTTTGGAGGCGGAAACGCACACTCACTCCGTTCTCCGCAAATACACACCTCTCTCTCCGCGTCCCCCCCACCGCACCCTCCGAGTCGTAGTAGTAGTGGTATATATATCACATCGCGGTACTCTCCGCTTCCTTGGGCGACACATATCCCCTTCCTCTCTCTCTCCAGTCAATTCCTCCTTAAAGCCGTGAACGCGGCGGTGGGCGGTTCCTGGCTGTTGGGGTGTGGGGCGGGTGTGTGTGTGTGTCTGCTCGTGGGAGGGGGGCGGATCTTCGTTTTGACGCGGCTCTAGCACTAAGCAAGAAAGGAGATCCCCTCGTTCTCTCACGCCCTCCCTCTCGTGAACACCCCCTATCGCCCCAGTCCGACATGATCCTCTCAACTCCCCGCACACCCCATCGCCCGCCCGGATGCAAAGTAGGGTGCGTCGGCGGCGGCCAATATGTCGAATGAAAACATCCCGTCGGTCGTGTGCGGTAGGAGGGCACGGCACCGTTTCGACTCAGACTATATACATATATGTATAAGCATCGACCTTAGTTAGCGACCGTTTCGATTGTTTTAACGGGCAACGGTATTCAATTCCCGTTGGTATTAACAGTTCTCCGAGCTCATCTGCCCCTTGTCGTGCATCCTCCCTCTCTCTGTCTCTCTCGTTCTTTCTCTTTCAGTTATCTTCCATTCAGCCTCCGCCGTCCCCTTTACCGTCTTCCTCGCCTTGCACTGCCTCTCCCGAACCCCTCCCCCTTCGCTACCCACCCACCCGCCCACTCCCTTGATCCCTTTCGGCGAGTGATTCCCCGCGAACTCCATTCTCTCCGGAGTGTGTCGCGCGGCGCCCGAAAGCGAGAGATGATGGAGGGAAGAGAGGAGGGGAGGGGAGGACGTGTGGGGATGCTCGGAGTGGGAGGGTGGAGCGAAACCGCTTTTGGCCTTATCCTCTCTCTCTCTCTCTGGACCCCGCCACACCCCCGCCCCCCCTCCCGCCCTACAACTTCTCCTAGATCCATCCGCTCGCTCTCTTCTTCCGCCGTCGCTCGACCCTTCTTCCCATCTTTGCCTCCCAACCTCGTCACACTTTTCCCTCCGTGCGTGAGTGATTGTCCTCCACCCTCACCCCCTCTCTCTCTCTCAGCCCTTGCGTCCCTCCCTCCCTTCAAACATAACCTCCCCTTTCCCCATCCGCCCCGCAGCCATCGTTGCCGCTTCAATCCCTCGCCGGCAGAAACCACTCACGGCGATTATCTCCAGACGTGCCTCCCTTTTAACGGCGCTAATTTCCTAGTCTTCAGCGCGGGTGAAAGCGTCAAACCGCGTCTCCGTTCCAACCCTTTCGACCCCCTTCCGCTCGCCCGCAGGAATTCTGGCAGCGGGAGGAGAGCGTTTTCTTTTATTTCATTTATTTTTTTCCCTTTCCGAGTGTTGGCCAAATAAGGACGAAGTAGGATTTTATTCTAAGTGGGTGCATGCTAAAGTTCCCTCCGCTTCACAACCTCCTCTACGCTCCAGCGTGTTTGTTCCCGTGAATCACAGCGCTCGTGCGCTCTCGCCGACTAGAGGAAAACCGGTCAACTGGAAATTCATTTCCCAAGTGCTAAATGTAAGCATTAATGCGCTACATCCCTGACAAAGAATTTAGATGTCATCCAAGGCGTTCATAATTTATTTCTTTTATTATCACTCCTAATATATAAACCTTCGCCATTATTTATGTGGTCGTTGTGTCTTTTGATTAATATTACGAATTAAACCAAGTCTCCCATTAGCTATTCCGATGTTAAGATATTTTTCTCCTTAATATCCCTGAAGCTCTTATCGTGAATATATTATACTAGATTATACCATGTCAATTTAAACTTTTCAAACCACAAAAATTGAACGTTTTATCTAACATCGATGCCTGAATATTAAGTTAAGCGCTAAAAAGCAACAAATACATTTTGAGATTGTTTCATTTTAATGCATATATTAGCGGATGACTCCGTTAAAAGTTACTGTGGCGCCATCTCCCGCTTTACTTTGAATATTTTGAATTGAGTACGTAAAACGATATATTTTCAACTCTCACGGTGGCTTACACGAAAATATAAATTCGAGAAAATCCTACCGAAATTTCGATTTTAATTTTCAAATTGTTTTTTCCTGCTACTAAATAATGGCGAACGATGAATACAAAATAAATTACCTGTAATTGGAGGTGAAATATAACGAGGAATCCAGAAACGATTCCCGTTCTAGACGAGTGGTTTTTTCACCCCGCAAAATTTCTCGCGTTAGGAAGTTAAATTTATTAGTTGAATTTGTATAATAAACACGAAGGATTCACGTTTAACATTTTTTCAACAAAATCAAGAAAAATGTACTTTTCTATTGTTTTAAGCTCAACTTTGTGTAAGTTCATGTTCAATATTTATTTTATTAAGAACACAATGTATACATCCACTGTTCTTTATTATCGTACAACTAGTTTCAACGCTTAGGCGTCATCATCAGGTACAAAAATAAAACCAGCTGCGGCTCACTTATATATCATTTATGATGGAGAGTGGAGTGGGTGAGAGAGGGGGTAAAAAAGGGGTGAAGTCGGGTGGTCTCTCCCTCATAAATGCTATATAAATGAGCCGCAGCTGGTTTTATTTTTGTACCTGATGATGACGCCTAAGCGTTGAAACTAGTTGTACGAAAATAAAGAACAGTGGATGTATAAATTGTGTTCTTAATAAAATAAACTATAGTTTTACGAAACTAAAACGTGACGAGTCGTAGATACGATGGAGTCATAATCAACTCTCGGAAATGGGACGAATGAAATCTCCGAATAAAGTAACTCCAGTTTCCCGAAGTGGTATTGAATTCTTGCCAGTTGTACTATCTCTCTCGCTATCATCGAAAATTCGCGAGCTTGGGGTCGGTGGCTGTGCGGTGACACCTCCAAATATAGTTTCGCATTCCAGGAAGTGACTTGGATCCACATGGGGGTGGAAGCCCTCGGGGTTCCAAAGAAGCACTCCATTGACTGGAATTGAAGTAACTTGGGAAGTAAAATGGAGAGACCATGTTTTATCGCCCTGCGACAGATCTCCTCAATAAGTGAAGTAGAGGCAGGTAGCCTTCATTTGGACAATTTGCTCAATAGACCCTGCGGAGTTGCATCAGAAATTATTTCTTAACTCCTAGCTGAGCTAAAAAAAACCGTCCGTCAAAACTTGGGTTCAGAGTTTACTTCTCGGGAGAGCAAAGATAGAATGGTTGAAAGCCATGCAAATGTGCAATCAAGGTAGAATCACGAAGGCAAAATCAACCGGCCTTGAGACTGGTGAAACCTTTAAAAAGTTGACTAAAGACGGAGGAAGCCTGTGGATGTTCTGATTAGATGGCGATGAATTAATTGGCATAAATTTAACTCACAAATATTTGATGAAAACCTTGAGAGAAGGAGAAATGGGAGGTCATATTTGCAGAGGAATACGTGTTTCCTGAAATATTTTTTGGGAGATGGTAATTCGCTATAGAGCACACAACAACCAATCGGTGAATGTCAAAACAAGGATAGTTAACAAATGAACGATGAATAGTAAAAAAATAGAAGAGAAGAGAGTAGAATGGCGAGCTGCTACAAATAAATTCTTGGTTTATCAAAACATGCTGTGTTTTCAGATTCCCCATTTGTAATACTATATGTTGATAGTTCGTTTTCTTTGTTTTGAGGAATTAAATAAGCCATACGAGGTGTGTCCGGAAAGTATCCATCCATGCAATGTTTTGAGAAAAATAGCCAAACTAGAATAGAATGTGGCCTTAGATGTATCCCCCTTGGTATCTCATGCACTTTTCCCAGCGTCTCTCCCACTTTTCAAAACAATCTGCAAAGTTCTTTTTCGGAATTGTCGTCAGCTGCCTCGTCGCATTTTCTTTTATCTCATCAACGTCAAGAATTTCGTGCAACAGTTGCAGGGGACTTGCTCCAAACCACAAATGATGACCCAGGTTTTCTAATTAAGGTCGTAACTGGAGATGAGTCATAGATCTACGATTTTGATCCTGAAATAAAAGTCCAGTCTTCCCATTTGTCGGTTGACGGGATAAAGGCGACGACGAAGCAGATGATGACCATTCCGAAAAAGGACTTTTCCGATCGTTTTGAAAAGTAGAAAAGCCCCGGGGATACGTGTGTGAAGACCCAATGGGGGGTACTTCGAAGGGGACTAAGGCCTCTAGGCTGTTCTAGGTGGGCTACATTTATCAAAATATTGTATGTCTGGATCCTTACTGGACAGACCTTGTTAATGTCCTATCAGTTTTGGGATAACAAGGAATTTCCCCATAAAAATTGATTCTAGAAATTATTGCCGGAATTAACATTCATTAAACAGCTCTGAGATCAGTCGTCATTCTAGACCTCAGTACGAAATAGAGCATGCTTTTGTTCATTATCACAGTTCGTGAGATGATCCAGAGGAAATTTGCCAAAAAAGTCTTATCTTGGTACATACTCGGAATAACCTCGCGGCACGGAGTGCTTAAAACCTCTCTCTGAAAGCGAGGTCACTCTCGTTAGGAATTCTCGAACTTCGCATCCATTTTCAAAACCAAGTTTTCTTCGAACAAGTCTATGACGAGTTAATTCACGTATCTCCGAAGACCGCTTTTTTTTAAACCCCAGCCCCACCCACCCTCTCGCTTTCTTTCCTAAACCCGCGCGGAAACCCGTTTCAGTGGAGGATTAAACCCGTTTTCCGGTGCCGTTTCTCCCTCCTCAAATCACCTCGTCGTTCCTCTTCGTTATCCCCGCTCGACTTTTTGCAGCAGCCACCCGCGGGGGAGTCAGTTTCACGCGGGGTTCCCACGCGCCTCCTCCTTGAAACTCCCCGCCACACCCCCCCCCATCCCCTCACCCCAGCCGCCTTTCTCGTCCACCGCGTTTCCTTCCCAATTCCCAACCGACCCCTCCCTCCTCCTCACTTTCCCACTCTCCCTCTCCCCGGCGTTCGCCGCCGCCTCTCATCCCATCACCCGCCCACCTCCTTCCTCACCTCTTCACAAATAAGCGCATTAAGGCGTGCTTATTAAGCGGCCCCACTTTTCCGTCCGGCCGCAAACATCCTTTTTCCTTTCACTTCTTGTGTATACGTCTTTGACAATTGCCTGAACGGAAGAGGAAACTATCAAGTCTTCAACTCTCACCCTAATAAAGCGGTGGTAATCTAATCCAATTCCACCCCCACAAACTCCACCCTCGAACCCTTCTCTTTCCCTCACGGTACCCCTCTCAAGCCAACACTTACACACACACACACTCCCTCCATCCGTCCCTCTTCGTTCCTCACGCCTTATCCCCTGGCGCCCATTCGTCCCCTCCCAAAATTCCCCCCACTCCACCCCTCCGATCACCCCTCTTTCTCCCCCTTCCCTTCTCTCGATCCTTTCCTCCTTCTCTTCTCTCCCCACTTGAATCGATCCGCATAACCTTCACACCACCATCACCCCCTCCCCCCGATCCTTGCACTAATTCGATCTCTTCCCGCCCTCTTCATGTGGTTAACCCCTCTCTCAATTGGTCTCCAACGGTTTTTAACGCCCCCGCTCCTCTCACGTTTGGAGCAAAATTTTGGGCATTCAATGAAGTTCTAACGAAAACATTCTAAAACCTCCTCTGCCACTGAGACTGTAAGGGTTCTGGAGAATTCATTATAAGAAGGTCTTTACCGGCGTGGTCATTCCCACTCAGTGAGGGATAGGATGAGGTGAAGAGAGACGCGAATTTGTATTCATCCTGTTCTTGAAAGAAAGGTTCTCCGGTGTGAAAGGGCTTGGCGTCCTTTTCGACCCACGGAGTACTCCGCTCCCAAGTTTTATTCACTGAAAATTAAAGTTGGGACGCAAACGCTGCTGAAAAATAGTTAAATCCCAGAGGTTTGACCCCTTCCCTCCGGTGTCGTAGGTGAGTAGAACGTTGTTACCGCAGTCTGGAGCCTTCAACATATTTATGTCCCACATTACCGTGGATTATTCATGAACGTTATTCTCCCGTTTTCTAACCAATGCCTTGAAATGATGCTCTACCTTCCCTTTGCCATGTTTACATGATTAAGAGGTTTTCAATAGGAGAAAAAAGTATATCGCAGTCTTTGCCCATGGTATAGCTTCGATATACGATACTCGTGTGTAGTGGTAGTGCATTTTCAATGCCAGAATTTTATTTGAAATATGGAATTCTATATGGGTTTCCGTTTAGGATCCGCCTTTTCTTTCCGTTTAAGTAGTTCTGAGTTATAAGCACACAGTAAATACCTAACTAGAGTAGCAACATGTTTCACATCCTTATCGTAAAAGCCACTTTTACAAATGCAATGACAGAATGAATTGGATCTTATTTTTTTGGCACTAATATATTGATGGAAACATAAAGTAAGACCCATTATCCCAGTAAGTGGAGCGTTGTGTTACTGACCGGAGAGCCCGATGTCTGTTCCGGGTGACGGGTCTGGCCACCCTCAGTTTCACCCAAGCTGTGTGATTTTTTGGGTACAAGAACTTCCTGGAAAATCATAGGCGGCACAGAAAATGGAGCTGTCCCCCCTCTCTTTCCTGATGTGTGAATTTATCACGTTGTTGGGCTTAGTATTGTGTGAGCTCTATCCTCACCTGTCGAACCAACCTTCGAGTTGATTACTTTGATCACAAGGAGGGAAGCCCTTAGCTTCTAATAGCGTGTGTTGTCTAATCATACATGTTGGACGAAGCTCAATTAGGCCGGTGGGTAGCGGTCACAACGAGAAAAATCAGCTAGTATTTCAGTGTTTGAGTATCCCAAAAAAAGTAATTAAGATATTGTAACGTAAGAAAGCTGGATTAGCGAATAACTCGAAGAAACCCGAAGAAACCGGATAAATAATTTTAAAATAATAATAGATCAACACGAAAGAAAATTAATTGAAGTACACAAAATTCACATCCTGTTAAATGTGTGAATGAAAGGTCATGAGAATGAGGTCAAGAGAAAGTTTACTATGGGGATGCGTTAGAACTACTAAATCAGCCTAGGAACTTGAATATTATTGGTATCTCATATTTATAGCGGCGTTGTGTGTAACATTTGAATTATATCTGTCGGAAAAAGTAACGTTAGTGTGTACCCAGAGGATGTTCTTCAGCCAAACTTTGTCAAAAAAATTGGGACATGGAAGAGGAAAAAAGCATGACTTAAAGTTTTAAGGATGAAGTAAAATTTAATAGTTTACCAAATTTGTCGATTAAAATTGGTCTGGCAACACTATTTATCATTCACTACATTTTACTACGGTAAAACTAATAGTATTGATTAGTCATATGCATTTAAATGCAGTTATACTGTTCGCAGAATTCTTGTAGATACAATTGAAATTAACTGGAAAATAGAGTTTATAATTCATTAAAATTACATCAACACAGCAATAGTAAAAACGCAACGCGCTACAAAATTGCACCCGATTTTCGGGTAGGAGATGAGGTGGGTTGGTTTTATGGGGCTGGTCGCAGCAATGCACTGTTCTTATAATTCTAAATACAACCTCCTGTGAAAGAGAGAAGAAGTTTCCACTTGATCTAAACTCGAACATCAAATGATACATGTGGGGGATGGATAGCATGGTGGGCTGGTTCAATTCGGTCGAAGGACTGGTATTCTACGCTGACGATGATGACGATGCGACGCCATCGGTGCGAGATGACTGGTGCTGTGGTAACACCAAATACGACTGTCAAAACATTTATTCACCCACTTCATATCCTGAGTTCACGCCACCGCATCCCTCCACGTCTTTGTCTCCCTTCTTTCATTCGTTCCTTGATCTGCTTCGCGAAGCGAGACTGGCGAGAGAGAGGGCTCGAGAAGTTGGTGCAGAAGGAAAGACGGGGAGGAACAAGGGGGGGAGGGAGTGTCACGACGAAAATGAGTGTAACCCTCAAACCACACTCATCAGGCGGATGCCTCTTCATCCATTCCCCCGGCCTCCCTCCTCCCCGGCGCCCTCACCCTTTCACTTCGAGACCTCTCGCTCTCTCTCTCTACCTCTCTCCCTCCTTCCTCACATCCGTCTCCCCACCGCGGTGCGCCGTCCTCTCTCTCTCTTTCTCTCTCTCTCTCTCTCGCTCCTTCTTCTCCTTAGTTGACCTCTCTCACTCTCTTCCACGCTCCCTCGCCTCGTCCCCATATCTCTCCCCCTTTTCTCCTCTCTCTTCCTCCCACCACACTCTCCTCCCTTCCCCTCCGTACTCCGAAGCAACCCAACCAAACCGAGACCTTTCTCAGCCCTTTTTTCCCCCGTCCTCTACTCCCTTCTATTCGTTAGCTTATTTGTTCGGCCTCTCCCAATTGTATGTTCTGCGGATTCCTTGCTTTAATTTACTTTTGCAATTAGGGTGGGTTTCAGGGGGAAAAAAACGGGCAATCCAAGGGAGCCGTCTTCGCGTGGAAAATTTTCTCCGGGGCTCGTACGAAGGGCGTGCGTGTACGTAAATCATCAATCAAAATTGCCGGCGAGCGGCGGGAACACAATGGCAAACAAGGGTTTTATACGAACCCGCTCGGTCGGACCCTGCGGAGCAACGAACTCTCTTTATCATGCGCGTAAGAATGAGTTCTTGGGAGGGACTTTGCTTTTCCTCGTTCTTCAACCGAGGATGAGGAAGAGCCGAGAGGTTACACAGACGTGAGGGAGCACGCAGAAGAACAGGAGAGAAGAAGATACCGTGGAATAGATTGCGGAGAAGAGGAATAAAGGGATCCATCATAGGGCTTCATGAATTCATAAGAAGTGTAACGGAAGGAAAAACTGAAGGATTGAACACTGAAAGGGATAGAGCAACGAATAAAAACTTACAACAGTGTGTTAGAATTAGGACCAGGGAAGGAATGGTCGTATAAAGGAGAAAATGAAGATGAGTGGGACAGAAGGGATAAGAATAAGACTGTAATAACCAATCTCAAGATAGAAAAATCAATGAATGAATATGACAGGAGTGAAGGTTTTTATCGTTCATGACAATGGGAACGGCGAATAATTTCATAAGGGAGTGTGCATGAAGTGGATAATATTCATCCCCAGCTGCTCCATTAAATATGTTGGACGATGTCCTTTAATTCGGTCCCTCCTTTCTTTCAGCTTAAGCCGTAAGCGCTCCTATCGCGACCCTAAGGGTTGAATGTAATAATGGAAGTGCCCATAAGGTCTTCGTTTTGCCCAAATTGAGACGCTTACCTACCGGCCCACCGGTGCCTTACTCAGTCTCTACGTCCCTTCCACCTTTCGCTTTTCTGCAGTCCTAAGCCCCCTCCTTCCCCTCCCCTCTCCCCTGGGACTCCCTCTCGCCCTTCGTTCCATTCTCTGCTTCCCCGCCTCCGCCGCTCCCCTGCCCACCCTTTTCCCCTCCTCCCTACCCTCCTTTCCCCCATCAATTGCCTTCGGATTCGATTTCCTCGACCCCTTAACCCACCCACTATTATTTGCCCAAATTATATTCTTTCCCACAAGTAATTGCTATGGGATGCCGGATCAAAATCCTCTGCCAATCCAAGCGAATTAATGGCGAGATGAAACTTTGGAAAGGTTTTCTTGATGACGTTAAGCAGCCGAGGATTCCGTTGAAACCGATCGTCAGGATTTTTCCGGACGAAATTTTCTCTTAACTGCGTTTTTCGAGCTTCCAATTCGATTTTTAAAAAATCACTTATGGCCACTAATAAAGGCTCGCGGATATGGTCGGTGTGAAGTTCGGAAGGGGAAGAGATACTTACCCTTCAATAGCACAATCGGTTTCAAATTGTGCTCATTTCCTGGCATGAAGATCCTTAATTTGCAGTAGTGTCGAGCGATCAACTTTCGGCGATATTCGGAAGATGAACACTGTCCAGCTGTGGATTCAAGAAATCCCCTCCGGCTACGACAAAACTCCAATCCAAGAATTGGGACATATCAGAAACTAACCTTGAATGTTATCCTGTAGGAGAAATATCAACCTTCTCTTTGAAACAATAATACTTTAGTATAGTTATATCGATGACAACGTGGAAGTAAAAGTAACACGGAAATCGCGAGAATGAAAGGGAATTCAGATGTTTTTCAATTAACAAATTTTCAGTTAATACAGGAGTATGTCCGTATGACCGTAAAAAAAGAAGAGCATTTTTGTATGTGCCATATGGGTCAGGTGCCATTCGTAATTGCACATTTCCTTATCCCTTTCTTTATCATGAGTATATTGCACTTAGGCAAAAAATGTAACATTAAATACATAAATTGTTAGAATAACGAAGCTGGATTGATATTAATTTAATTATTTCTATTATTATAGTACAATTTTTACGGATGAAATTATATTCTATTTGTTTCATTATAGCTTTGCATCTTTCCTAAGGATTAAAGGTGTTCGTGTGAATCTTATTCATGCATAAGTAAAGCATTCCAATTAATTTGATTGTCGTGGGATGATTACATAATTATTATTTTCTTGACATCTAATACACCTGAATATTTATTAGTTCGGGTAATGATTTACTATTAACAATGCATTTGAATAGATACTTGCTGCGAATTAGGCACCAGCTAAGTACCGCCGAACGTAGCATAAACTTCATCGATGAAGTACTCCGTAGATACATTTACGAACAGCAACTCTCTAGTGGGATACCTATACAATACTTTATTGGAGATTCCTTTTCCGAGTAGTGTTTTGTATTAGAATGCAGTTAAAATTATCATAATGGCATCAGACATATGGTAACTATTACTCCGTAGAAAAATAGATCATGCGCAAACATTTTTCTCGTCTGCATACCCTATTCAAACGCTTGTAGCTGTTCCGTTTGGTACCGATTCCACCCCTTGTAAAATGAAACGAAGAGTTGAGCGTATCCGATGTCGAGAATTTCCTTCCCATGGTGGTTGATGACACGAAATTTGATTATCATCACCGAGAAGCTATATCCCGATAGCTCCCGGAGGATCTGCGCCTGCATAAATTTAACCGAATTTCCAGAAAGGAAACACATCCGTTACGATCAAACTACGACCGATATAATTATATTAATTCCATAACGACAAGGGCGAAACGTGCTCACAAAACTTATTTCATGTGTTCCTTTAATCACGTGATATTTGCAACGCGATATTGATGTCAAATCGATCCTCCTTCATCTGATTACTGGAACGAAGTCAGAATATACCATGCACTAGAACACTTTGGGACAAACCTGAATTCCAAGCCTCTAGACCTCTTAGTCCTGACAGATTTGTCTGTGATAGGCTAACTTCAGGTAGAAAAACCATCAAAGATAAATCTGTGTTCTGATTATTCATTAAGAAATAACATTTCAGTGATATTAGTGGGACGACTGCCGTTCACTTAGATCAACTTGTAAGGTCACGCAGAGTCACGATTGCTGTTAGAACCGAATGATTATGTGACCTCAGTGTGGTATGCCACATTTCCGGTGACACGCTTCGAGGGGTGTCGCAACCTGGAGAAGAGGGAGAACAGAGCAAGGCCCGCGGCTCAGAGAGCGACCCGCTGCCAAGTCCGAAGTAGTCGAAAGGACCGAGCGAAGAGTTCGATCGATAAATAGTGGACCAGAGTGTGTTCAGGTCAGAGCAAACACATATAAACCGCATTAATACAATATTCTGCCTTTTTTTGCCTCCGTTTTATTTAACTTCATGATGCACAAAGCTATTTTCATGTAGCCGCAATATTCAAACGGAATTCCCGGGGAGTAAAACACGACGGCCGACCACCGAATGCATCAGCGCCCATGAGGTCAACGTCGGGATGGGTCAAAATGGGAATGGGTGCTGGACACTCCGCCCTCCCTCCCCACATTGTGCATACGAATCCGTAAAAATGAGAATAATGAATATATATATATATATATATATATATATATATATATATATATATATATATATATATATATATATATATATATATATATATATATATACACATATAATTCCGCAAGTGTGGATGTGTTGATTCTTTAAATTTCCCTTGGTTGCGAATGTTAAAGACGAATATCAAATCAACCATTCCGAAATTTTCCATTAAAAAATAATCATTTAATTTTCTACTCTCGGAAATTCTCAGACTCGTAGACAATGGTCCCCGGGATTTTCGGCGTTCTTCGAATGACTCTGCAGCCGGACTGTGTACTCTGGCCTCGCAGAGCAGAGGGAACAAAAGCCTGGGCCGGATGAAAGGATAGGTAATGGCCGCAGGTGTATTATTCTGCGTGAACAAATCCAGAGCCTTCACATACGAGTGTGTGCCCTTCGGCGGCTCGAGCGCGACTTCCGGTTTGTCGACCTCCGCCCGGCGCACGACAACCCGAGTCCCGGATTGCGTGGAGGGGCGGGTCGGACGCCGCGCTCCACATGAGCTATGCACACACCGCGTTGCAACCGCGTGCACGCCATCGTCCTGGTCGAATGCAGCAAGTGAATGAATAAAATGTGCTTTTGCTCCATCGATGGGGTGAGCGCGTGGCCTTTCTTTTGTTTCAAATGAGTGTGCCATTTCATAGTCATGGGTGTAAGTCACGCTCGTGGTCTTGTGTTCTAAATATTTCAGTCGTCGTGTTTCATTTTCTTTATTTTTTTGCGTATATTGTTCAGACCGGAGATTTTTCAAGTCCTTTCCGCACAATCCAGAACGAAAACCGATGACGGAAGCGTTATCTCTGGGAGGAAAAAAACCTCGTAGAATGAAAAAATTCTCGAAAGAATTTCGTGAATTCGATATTTAAAATGGCCGAGAACTGTTTGTCGACGTTTTAATTCATTGGCAACTTGTGCCCCGTACATCGAATACCGCTCTAAAAAGGATTTTGAACGGGATCATAGAATGTCGGACGAATTATCCTTCGAATTTCTCATAAAATACTGGTTATCTACTCGCAGAATGGTCATTATTAGGATATATGGTCCTTCAGTATCACACTCGACCAGGACAAAATATAATTGCCGACTTACGTCCATTGGTGCCGCCAAGTCATGAAGCAATGGCCATTGTGGAGACGGGATCCAAAAAAGATGTGTACAAATCATTCGGAGGTGGTTTATTCCTCCAGGAGGGCTGGATAGACCGAATTACACGTGTGATAGAGTGGTCTGATTGTCATCGGGACTGCTTGAAGTGACGGACGTGGGAGAATGTTAAGTGTAATGAAGCTGTTCCATGTGGATGACGTAATTTTCCAAAAATTATCACGAAAGGAGATCAACCGCGTGAGTCGGAACTCTCCTGGCATAACGTTTTCGAAATATTTCCCTTCGCGCTATTTCAAAGGCATCGCGACGGAAATTCTCCGTAAATGGAACTTATATAATTTCCGTTGGGTACCCGGAATTCATCTGGCTAGAATATCTTTCGAATTCCTTAAAACGTACCACTTAAAGTTTCCTTTGGAATTAAAAGTTTCTTTTTTTTTTGGATGCAGAAGTTGCCAAGTTATGAAACAGACTGAGTAGATAGAGGACAATAGGCCAAGACCCTCAAAAGTTCCATTCGTACGATATTTTATAGGGGGTTATTAACCGAATTTAAAAGTTTCTCGTGAATTTGATGCGAAGACAATGTGAGTGAGGAGATATTGAGAGAATTCGAAAGCTTTTACTTTTTATTTGGCTTCCAAGTAGATAATTATTTATAATTAGATTTATGTAGAATGCCGGATTTGTGTCTTTTCCTCAGAATTCTCGAAAAATAACAAATTGAAGCAGAAATAAGTATAGCCTTTCATTTAGGGACATCATTATCGCTCCTAGGAGTACATTCTTACAATATTTATCTAAACAACACCCTTTGGGTGACGCACTCGCAATTTAATCCGCGTGTCACCGCTTTGAATCCTATCCCTGGCATGCATATTGCGTCAATGGCAGCATAATTACAATTTTTCACTAGTAAACGAATTTATTTCCGACCAAGATTTCCTCTACTTCATCGTCAATAAGTGTAAATTGGTAGTTTTTCGAAATCTGGTCGGAAAGAAATTTATTAACTAGTGGACAATTTCAATTACTTGGCATTAAGATTTACTCTGGCCGAGTTTACAGAGCAATGATCTCTAAAGTTGGAGAGTCTTCAAATCCTTGTTGCTCTTTGTCCACCTAAAATATCCAATAATTAGACATTGTTTCGCAAATATACTTTATTTGCATCTATAAGAATAGAAACATTTTATATTTTTAGAAAATTAGATGAAAAAATATTTCAAATTAACTTTCTATCGTGAAATCGACATATATTAATTAATATTTAGCATTTTTGTTCACGTAAACAACATATTCTTCGCGCTAGGAAAAATTGCAACTCTTTTAGTTTCATTTAATGTTGCATTAAGTGGAGTGAACAACACTGCAATTTTTCTTTCCAGAAATGGATAAGTTCCACTAAGTCTAACCTGAAATTATTGATTTACATATTTTTCAATAAAATTGCCATTGGAAAAACTGTATATATTATTTCGTATATAACTACGTATATTATCTCCTCGCAATTACAATTGTGACCGCGGTTAAATTAAACACATTGATAACATTATTACATTCAGAAAATTCAAATTAATAACAAATACAGCCAACAGATATTGAATCCATTTAATCATCTGGATATATCAAGGGATATAATATGAAATGGCATGTATGTTGCTCAAAAAAAGCGATAACACGTAAAAAAAATGGAAAATTAATTTAATCTGAAAGCCCAGTTTGTTGCCCGAACGCGAACGCAAAGAAAACGCGGCTCTTGCTTATCTCGTCGAGTTACATTTTCGCTTTAAAGACCATGTTGCACCCTGGGTGCACGACAGAAAATCTCCAGGTGGTTAGGCGGAATGGCGCAAAGAGGTACACGGAAAGGGACGAATTTATCTTTTATCGCACGACTTGTGCTAGTAGCGAATAAAATGTCGAGAAATGAGAACTTCCTTTGTGAAACGGTATTGATTTTTCTTCAGAGACTTACATACGCTTTACGTCCATGTTATTTCGCCTCGACTTTTACAATATTCTGAATTTTATTATGATTTAATATTAATGTATGCATGTTTGAAACGTGTTGAAAACCGGAGGAGGCAAATCTTTTGAATTGTTGTTTTAACGTATTTTTTTATTTTTCCAGCGAGGCGATTTGACCCAAACCAAAAACTTTTTAAAGAATATTTCAATAAATGACGAATGAATGAAGTATATTTTACAGGCTCCGATACAAAATTAACACAACGTATATATCCATTACCTGTATATTTCCATTACCCAATGTATCGTTAGGTTCATTACCATTAATCCACTCTCAGGGAGTCCGCCTAACTGGCGCTATTTTAATTCCATATAATCTTCATAAAACATGAGTTATAGCATGAGGCACCGACTCGGGAATTAGTATGGAGCCAAGACATTGAAAAGTGTTATTGCTTCACATTAAAAGGTTGCGTAGTTAATTTAAGTTAAATAAATCATTCTCTATGAGTTTGAAAAATTAATGTAATTATTTATAACAGTTGTCCACTATTCAATGACTGTTTTCGATGGACCCAGGGACTGAGCACTATTACATACCTAAACCCCGGCTAACACAACACCGACTATTCTGACAGCATACCGTAAATCACACAGCAAACCTCCAGCCTCCATTAATTCCATTCGACATGTCATATTTTCCTCTCTCTACTTCGATTACCCAACATTATTCCCTCTACCAAGTCTTAAAAATTTCATTTCCACGCAATAAACTTTGTATCGACCTTTCTTGCCTTCTTCATACAGGTATTACCTTCAAAAACTTCTCTCTACCTTCTCGTGCTTTTTCTACTTTGTTTTCATTTCTGTCAATTTTCTTTTTTCTACACACCCGCATCTTAAATAGACGATTTACTCTGATCCCATCCCATTAATCTAGTTTCCGAGCCATAAAAAACCGTGCACATAAGCAGGTTGATTAGTTGTCCCAATTTACGTGGGTCGTTGAATAACTCCGTAGAAAATACAAGACCATTGTATCGGGAAATGTTTGCTTATAGTAAGTCTCATCTCTCGCTCGACTGGTGTTGAAGTTTCAGCTATATCATCGCGTGGTTTCATTTTTATAGTCGGTTGAAGCAACAAACTTTTTTATTTAGAAACATAAAAGAAAAATTAGTTTCGTACGGCGACGAAACACTTCTCTTTAAAAGGCTTAACGCCGTAACTGCGAATTTGTTGAAATTCATGGAGTATCTGCTTCAGTGTGCAGCAGTTTACATGGGGGTAAATAAGTTTAAACGTGGCCGTACATGCGTACACAAATGATGAACACGGTTCGGGATGTCCAGTGGAAGAGACCTCCGAAATAATTGACAACAATCACGATACGGTTTGGAGTGATCCACGAATCAAAGCTCGTGAAATAGTTGAGGTCATAGGCGTATCACAAGGTAGTACTGTGTTTTCAATTTTGGACGAAATATTGAGTGTAAAAAAAATTTCGGGAAAATGGGTACCGGGTTTGCTCTCAGTGGAGAATAAACGCAATCGTGTGGTCGATTCGGAGACTGGTTTGGCAATTTTTCGTCACAATCCTGACGAGTTTCTGCGTCGATACATCGCTCTGGACGAACATGGATGCGTTACTACGCTCCAGAGACAAAGGGAAAGTTGAAACAGTGGGTTCATAAAAGCGATACGTCTCCGAAGAAGTCGAAGACTGTGAAATCGGCCATCAAAGTGATGGCCACTGTTTTTTAGGATGCGTACGGAATCATTTATGTGCATCGATTACTTGTTAAAAGGATAAACGATAGCTGGAGAGTATTACGCGTCATTAATGCACCGGTAGAGCGAAGAAATCGAGACAAAACGAAATTTGGAAAAAGAATTCTTTTCCATCAAGACAATGAACAGCACCTACACATTTTCGATGGCGGAAATTATCGAATTAAACTTCTATTTATTACAGTATCCACCATATTCATCAGATTTGGTGCATTTTGTTTGCAAAGTGAATTTTGTTATTTACAAACTTCAAAAAATAGTTCGGCGTATAACGATTAGCGTAGAATGAGAAGCTCATCACCAACATAGATGACTACGACTAAAAACCCTCCGATATCCTAATTTTTGGACTAGTTAAAAAAAGTTGGAGAAACTCTGGAAAAAGTGCATCGAGCTGAAAAAAGAGATAATGTTAAAAAGATAAATAAATCTACCATAAATAATTTGTTTTCTATTCATATATCCATAAATATTTTTTCTTAAGGACTTACAGAACGAACCACGTGCTTTGTGAAAATGTGTTATCAAAATCTACGAATCAAAAACATGCATCGTAATTATGTGTTATATTCCTCTCTGTAAATGTTCTCACGGCTGGAATGGAACCATGGGACCCCTCTACTTTCTATAAACAAAATATTTTCGTTCTAAATAACCATAAACACCATTTCTTTTAAGTTCTGAAGTTCTGACACCTTTGCGGCATGAAAAATTAAATTATTGGTTCTACATAATACTACGCCTGCATTACCCTCTTTTAGATGGGAATTTATCCCGATCAAACGAAATCTTCCGTTCAATTTTCCCTCTTTTGCGTGCTACGAATTGTCCCAAAAATATGATTCTTCAAACTCTTTCTAAACATTTCAGTAGTTCTGATTAGATTTTATCTCCATAGCCTAGTTGCTTTTTCCATTAATGCCTTTTCATTCTCATTGTGATTTATGCCTCTGTGTCCCTGAGCTATTCTCGGCGAAATTACATTTATAACTCGTCTTTCGAAAATAACTCGCCTAACATCTTTCGCGTATGTATTCTAACATCTTCACCCTCAGTGTATTACTTCCACATTGCCAAATTTCTTCTCTTCCTTCTTGCTTCGATTATTATTTTTCCTGTTGCATCTCTGGAAATACTTACGGATTTTAATCTCTTACGTTCTGTGTGTTCTTTCACCCAACCGTCACACCGCACTCATTTCATCCTCTCCTTGACAACTCACCCTATTTCCTCACCGATCTTTCCATTATTTTCTGTCATTATATTGATTTTATTAATTAGAATTTAAATTATTTTTCGTAGTGGTGCTGTAAGTAAGTGTTAGAATAATTATAATGATTTTTATTGAAGTGTGTGTGATGGCTAAGACAATTTAAGCCGAAAATTTTAGGTTGAAAATTGCGCCGATTTCTAAAGTGTTAATTTGCCTTTAACTCGTTATAAGCTTGAATTTCTTACGCGTAAGGGGAAATGATTTTACTAAATAGAATTAATTGAAAAATACAGAGGAAATAGAAGGAATTTAAATTTTAGTCAATAGAATTGTTCATAACAAGCATTTTTTCATATTCTTATCGTATTCATATTTTCCTAATTCGTGTATTTGTCAGTATATATATATATATATACACAGAGTATATATATGCTGATAGTAAGTGTATGTATATCATTATATATATGTGTTTATATATATATATATATATATATATATATATATATATATATATATATATATATATATATATATATATATATAAATGCTGAAGAGCAGAATGTTCTTTTTTTGTGCTCATCTTTTTTAAATCAATTTTTAACCATGTTTAATTTTAGATATTTTAATTATATATATATATATATATATATATATATATATATATATATATATATATATATATATAAGAGTATGTACGTGAATAGCTAATAAAGTATATATATACGATTATATTTCAGTTTCATTCGTTGAAAAAGAAAGGAGTCGAGAAGTCATCAAACTTGATGCCTGATCGAAGAAAAGCAGACCCTGCTCAAAAAACGACAGAACCAGGTAACATTGTTTTTTTCCAATCTCTTATCAATAATCAATACGATGCCGTCTTTTCAAAATGAAACGGCATAGGAGTGATTGTAATCGAAAAGAAGAAGGTCGCATTTTTCTGGAAATTTTCTTTTTTTTTACTTCGGAGTTGCCTTTCCACAAAAATCGACCATGGAAAGAGCACACTCATCTCCATTTACCTTTGACAATGAAAGAAATGGTTTCAATTTGAATGTTATGCCCTCAAGGATTTAGTGTTCATAGAAACGAAAGGATATGCCGTGAAAATTGAATTATTTCATAAGTAAGATGATCGATCTCTTCAGAAACGTAATTATTTTATTGAAGTACAACTTTTTTTTTCGTAGAGTCAGAATGGTCAAGAAACTATTCACATAAGTAAGGTGTGATTTAATATTATTCAGATGCATAAACTCTGACATGAGTTTTCGGAAATATTCATTTCTTATTTTTGTACGAACCTATGAATAATTGGTTGAGTTCATGCTTTCCTAATGTTTATGTTTGAGTTTAATTCGGATGGTTTAAAAGTCTACAACTTTTTGGTGTTAAGCGTGATCTCAGAGGCAAATCGAATTGCATCTACGATTGATTCTTCACGTATTCCGATACGTATCGCTTTCATGGGCCATATCAAAATATATGCATATGCAATTCTAAGCATTAATTACTATGGAATTAGAAGCTGTTCAAAATATTTGTGGAGTAATCAGCCACCCAATGAAAGAAGTTAACGCAATTCTTTATGAGCATATTGTGTTCATGTAAAACCTATTTACCTCCTCGTTTCTAGTATGGGTTTGTCACAGCGAATCGTAATATTAAAAATATTCGACTTAAATCAGTCAGCATCTAGATAGTGTCTCTTTTCAGTCTTCAAACACATGTACATTTTTTTTCAGTGTTCCACATGTCTCGAACATTTGCACCTAACGGTTTCCTTCATATTTTACATATAATGCATGGACCTGATGCACAGAGTATCAGGTGTCTATATTTTACAGCTTTAACAATGCGCCTTTCTGACATAGTAAAGCCTGGCAACAAATTAATTTGGTAAAAAATATGCTCTCTACTTCAGGCGACCAAGATATGCACGTTTACGAGTTCTGATTCTAGTTTTAAGAGTACGTAATTTAATGCATTTATATTAGACAGCCGAATAACGGATTTTACTATTTGTACGAATTAAATTGTCTTCGTCTAATTTTTATCTGACAAGGATTATACTTTTTTCAATTCTGTCAGAGCACTAAACTTAAAATTTTTATTATAACTCTGGCCGAACAAAGAAAAGCCCGGGGAGACCCAAATATTCGGAGCACAGGTATCCTTTTAAGTGGAAACATTACCGGAGGCTTTCCGCAATAATGTGATAAAATGTAATACCATATATAAATATATGAATATAAATTAATTATATGTATATATTTGTGTGTGTATGTGTGAATTTCTATTCCTTTGCGAATAAGTACTTTGGTGCAACATTCAGAACTTTCTACACTACGCCTCTTTCGGAATCATCCAGCTTTTTGTAGTATTGCGCGAAAGTTTAAGATTTTTCGACTTCAGGAAATAAAAACTCTTTTTCAATGCAAAAACGTTAATAAACATTTAACCGTTTCTTTCCAAGAAAAAATTCGTAATATTGGTGAATTGCAACATTTGAAAATTAATGCTATGATGTTTTACTACACTTTAATATAAAATTTAAATTTTTTGTACAATATCGCCATCCAGGACTCAATTGAAGGAACTTTATATTAGTCGATGCTTATCCTATCCCGCAAACACACAATTAAACGAGTGATTAGTGGGTAGGTGGTATATTCGAGACTAAATTAATCTACAGAACGAAATCAAGCGGTTTCTTTTTGAACAAAAAATATGAGACCTAGATACTCCAAAACACATATTGCTGAGTTTCAAATGCAAATTTGAGTGAAATGTTTTTCAATCCCTTGAAAATTATTAACATGATCTATAATGTTTTTATTGCCTCCTGCGCATGTAAGAAACCGCCAATGGTAATTTCATTATTCTAACCCCAGGATATGTGAGATGTATTGACGGCAGAATTTTGAACACTCCGTCCTCACCGCATGGACAAAAATTTTCCTTTGTGATGCTCACGGTGAGAGGTAGCACGGTAACAGTCACATTATGCCAATCAATCATCATAGCGTTGTCCATTTCATGAATATTTTAGAACAAAGAGCTAACGTACACAATGTTAGAATCCGCATTGGACTATTTTTCCACCTCCTAATACAAGGGTGCAAGGACGCGGCAAGGGCTCTCCATAATGGATTCACTATCTTCGTTAATTTTTCAAATTGGTCCATAGAACATATTTCAGGTGAAGAAAAATTGCAATCCCTCTAATGATGTCATAAATGTCAAGTTTCAATATTTTGCGCACAGTACTCCGTGAATGCATTCCTTTAAGTGATATAAGGCTCCCGTTCAGTTCGGCCTAGAATTTATTTTAGAACACATTTAGAGCGTACGTCATCATGACGATCATATCGTCTTGAAATGCCTGAGAGATCATCCGGATGAATACACAGCCAAGGGATGTTATTTGCAGTCGTTATCCTTTGAGAAAGATGTATCCTTTCCAAACTTCTTAGGGGAATATTTTTGGGGTACTTCCCTCATGTGTTCAGCCGAATGATTTAGTGCAGATGCTTTCGATCGCTTTTAAGATATTATTTTTTGATTCCCGGAATACAGGCATACTTTTAAGAATATTGCCTCTTTGACGTATTTATATAAGATATTCAATTTCTGAACAATTAGGTCAGAGAACTTGTTTTGAATAGTTTGGGATGCCGACCATGGTGAGCAACTCACTCGATGGAAATTAAGTATCAGATAATGGCAAGCGTCACTTCATGATCTTCTCGGTGCCATTTTCTCTATATGTTTCCTATCATACCTTCAGTTCAGTATAGTGCAGTGGCTTTAACAACAGTGTTCGTTCCATTTCGATGCACGAATCGGTGAATATTCAAGATGGTTGGCATGCATTGAAGCGTATTCCTAATTCGATTCCCGTATTCAGAATCTAGGAGTCTTTCGTAATAGTAATTTATTCCCAAAATATACACGGACGTGCGCTGTTTACTGTTACTAATGTAATTCACGAATATTATGGACATAAATGTTTGCACATAATTAACATTTCATGGTGATCAGACGCCATCAAAATTTCCTTTGAAACCGCATTTGAAAATTTACTTAGCCTCGTGAAATTCGGACGTGTCTTATAGTATAAATTCACTACGTACACATTTTCTTAAGATATTATTGTGGATTAAGTGGCTTTGGTAATTCTACCAGTAAAATTTTGTTCTCTGCGGGAAAAATAGATCAATCAATTGTAATTTAGGATTATTTTGAGATGTAAGGACAATGATATCCCATTGCATACTCGTACTCGTTCACGCTGAACACACAAGAGAATGCGGATGTCACTACCACCAACGCTTTTTGAAAATTAATTTTTTTGATTAATTATCATCAGATATATGAGGGTTACCCTCAATCCGGCATTCACGATTACGGACCTATTAAACTAGGACCTGGCTTTTGCACATTTAAAAATACAGGGTTCGTCCGGAAGATAAGTGTACTGAGCTCAGGAAAAAAAATTTATTACACTTTTACATATCTTAAGCTAATATTTCTCAAAATGGGACCCTTGTGAGTCGATACACTTGTTCCAGCGGCGTTCCCATTCCTGGAACCCTCCCGCGAAGGCATCATCGGGAACCTCTCGAAGACACGTCGTCACGGCCTCTTTGACGGCGTCCAAAGTCCCGTATCGCGTTCCTTTCAAACTCCTCTTTATCTTCGGGAACAGAAACGTTCTCTAAAAAATGTGGATAATTTTTGAAGTGATCCGCAAGTTGTGTCGCGATTTCCAAACTATTGAGTCTTTGATCATCACTGAGCACTTTCGGCACCAACTTTGCACAAATTTTTCGCATCTGTAATTGGTCCCTAATAATCTCGTGCACTATTGTTTTTGGCACATTACACTGCTCTGCTACCATCCGAACACTAAGACGACGATCAGATTTCAGTACATCGCGAAATTTTCGCACATTTTCGTCGGTGAGTGTCGTTGATGGGCGTCCAGGCCGTGGTTCGTCGTCGACCTCTTCTCTGCCCTCCACGAACATCTTGTGCCACCGAAAGATCATGTTTCTGGACATGGCTGACTCCCCGTAAGCCTGGTTAATCATACCGACAGTTTCGGTAGACGATTTCCCAAGCTTTACCGCAAATTTGATGGAATAACGCTGCTCCAAAAACTTCGGCATCGCGTTCCGTGACGTGGGTCGAGCGTGGAGGTTCGCGTTAACAGAGCTCATCACTACACCACAGCTCAGAGCCGACTGCCTTTTTCAGCGTCGCTTGCCAACATACCCCCCTCCAATCGCAGCCCGTCAGAGCGGTGCTGGGCGCGCCTGGAGCGGCGGGAAAAAATCAGTACACTTATCTTCCGGACGAACCCTGTGTATAGGTACTTGACGGCAATTAAAAGCTATTCGAATAATCATTTTCGTACCAATAAATAGCTGGACAAAAATTTTTCTTTCAGTGGGTGAAAGAGTTGGAAACCATAACTGCAGTACGTACCTTGTAACCTTTCAAAACTTGGAGCCTTACATTACGTTGACTACGTGAACCTATGTCCCAAAATAATTCATTAGGGTCTTACAAAATCATTATTGTGACATTATTAAATTTACTAGCGTTTTTATAAAATCGACATGTAATATTTATAGGCTTTTGTGATCAACTCTGTCGCAACTTGAAGTGATGATTTCGAAGTTTTCCTACTTTTGGCTCTCCCGCCAACAAATACCACCCTGTACGCGAGGATATTTTAAAATCATCCTCGAGATTATTTGAAGATCTTCACATCCGGTATTTTTCGTAGAAAATTTTCTTTTCGAAATTTACTACACACTATTATTCTTCCATTGTATATGCCTACCCGAGAAAAATATCAATAAACACCGTATATGAGGCACAGAATGTCTAATATTTTAGTACGTTTTCTATTCCAGAGTACTCAGAATCGTATACAACACGTGAATATCGCTCGATATATGCAAGTCAGTAAGAATCATTCAGGGTGAACCATTTTCTTATGCATTTCTGAATTTAAAAATTGTGTTTAAAGATCGAAATACAAGCTAATTTATTTATTTAATTTATTTCTTAAAATGTAAATTTACTTCAGAAGAAAATTTAACCATTAATGAATTCACAATATTATAGAAACCACATAAATGAATTTGAATTCAAGTTAATACTATAAAATGAAAACTCGTATAGCCGTAATAAGTTTTCTTTTGATATACGCGTGTTTCGGCTACATTTAGCCCTCCTCAGCGAACTGAAGGAATAATGGACTTGCAACAAAAGGTTGTAAGTGAATCAGGAAACGGACAAACTTTCAACATACGTATACCCTACGCTAAAGAAGGGGGGGGGGGGTAAATGTGAAAATTGCAGAAACCAATGACAGTAAAGATTGGGGGGGGGGGGAAACGCGGTAAAAGTGAGGTGAAGTTAAGAGGGAAACTTTAAGTGGGGGTAAAGGCAATTAAAGGAACCAATGACGGTAAAAGGGGGGCGTTGCAGTGGGCGGGCGGTGGAAATGAAAGGGAGTGAGGTGATTTAAGAGGGGAACATTGAAAAAATTCAGAGAATTTGAAATTTTTATTTTAAAATAATGATAAGGAATGAGTAAGTAGTCGGTCCGTTGTCGGTATTAATAACGTTCGCTTTAAATTTGTGGATAAAGAGACTTTCATAAGCGTCAAGAAAAATAATCGGTTGTTTGTTTAATGAGATGGAGATTGCTTTCTGAAGTTTCATGTCCTGTGTTGAGTAAGTGTTGAGCAAAGCTGGATTTTTCCGGTCTGTTATATTTAAAAAGAGCCATGTGTTCCTTGAATCTCGTTTTAATGTTTCTGCGTGTTTGTCCCGCTTAGGAAACATCGCCTGAGGAACAAGATATTTGGTAAATTCCTGACTTATTGACTGTGTCAATCTTGTCTTTTGTGTTCCCCATTAATTGTTCAAGTTTTTCATTGTTAATGAAAGATATATAATCAATCTTATCTAGACATATAATCAATTGAGGATGGTAAGGTAGTTTAATGTAGTGAAGGGGTTCTTTTGTCTTGAATGTGGTGGAATTCTTAAAGGAGTCTCTTAAAGTTGTGTTTTCTCGCTATATTATCTATTATATAAAATAAACTCCTTAAAGCTGTTTTGTATGGCGTTACGTTTGATATTCTTTAACTATTTCAAATGATTACTTGCATCAAGTGGGATATTAATTAGTCTGTAGACTAATGGATGAAAAGAAGCGAGTTTGTTCCTGTTGGGAACAAAGGAATTACGGTGAATGTAACTTATTACCGTTATAGGAATTTTTATTTTATTAATTTACGAGGCTGTAGAGCTCAATTTCTTTTATTTTTTTAATTCAAGTTAAACACTAAATATATATTTAGAATAAAAATTCTAAATTAACCTTTACAAAGAAGGACTTCAGCACGATAGTTTAGATTTGTTAAAAGAAAGGATTCGGGCTTGATCAAATTTTTTATTCGACCCATCCTTAAATTTTTGTTTCCTACTGGTGGTGACCATTCCAAGGTCAACTAAGGGGGCAGATCTCGGCGCAGCAGTGGCTGGATTGAAGATGTAGCATCTCATGCACGGAGATGGAAATATATGTAGATTTAATGAATTCCGGGTCTGAAACTCCATTTATTTTCATGACATCTTACTCAAGAAGCGTCGTCACATTCATCTTACAAGTCCTGGCCCTCTTTTCTGCTTAATTCCTTTTCTGCACTTCGCTGAGCGTCAAAGATTCTCTTAATTTGTCTCTTTTCCTTTTTTCCGTTTTTTTTTAAATCACAATTACGGGAATAAACCGCGGAAATTTTTCATCCTTGTCCCCTGATTATGAAAAGATTCTTACTTATGGAGTGGAACCTTCGCTATGACATCCATAACCACGACGATTTCCATAAAGGTATTTACATACCGAGCTGTATCATAAATCGGCTGAGATAAAAACGGATATCATAAATTTGAAGGTAACGTTAACTAATATTATATTAATTCGATTATGATTCCAGACATTTTCTTTAGAAAGACGGCTTTAAAAAGTGCCGTTAAGGACATAACCGTAAATAAAAGAACGTTTCCATCATAAATTGTATGACGTCTACCATCTGGTATCTTAGATTAAAAGGTATAAATACGGGAAATACGGGCTACCTATTTAAATCCACAAGTGTGAAATTATGAATACGTTTAAGATCTGAAAGTAAAATACTCCAATCATTTATAGGAGTCTCTATTGTGCAGTTTTCAGAGTCAGTGTGATCAGGAATAATATCGGAATTGTTAAGAAATTTTTATAATCACCTTAAATTTGATGGTTCGAATCCAATCATGAAATAAACCAACCGACCACTGCCATACACATTTACAAACGCTTAAATTCTGTAATATGAATTAAATTTCAGTTTGGGCGCTTATTAAAGACTTAGGACTGTACGCGCCGCACAGGTCCTAAGGTCATGTGATGAATTGTAGGGTTGACTGTATTTATATCACTGTAATTGCATTCAATTATTTCTAATTTGTTTCCGGATGGGAAGAGTTTACGCGCCGGGATTTACCCACTCCATCCCCCCCCCCCCAACCTCACGTCTACCTTCCCCGGAACATCTCTCGGGAATTGACTCGGGCGCGACATCCTTCGCGTTTATGTTGCCGGGCACGCCGGGGTTAATTTGGGACCCGCCATGGGAGATGTCAATGCGAGACGTGTCGCCTCCCATGCGAGCGGCGGATAATCCCTTCCGGTCGCGAGGCGACATGAGGCCGCGTTCATGGGTAAAATAGTCACCGCACGGTCATGAGCTATCACTTGGGAAAGAAGATTTCTTTTGAAAGAAAGTATAATGTGAGGAAAAAGTGAAAAAGAACTAGAACACTCAATTTACAACAGAAATTACAGAGTAGGATTTTGCATAAATTGGCTGTAATTCGTTATAAATTGGAAAACTTCATACGGAGAAAAGAACTCTTTGCAAGGTTTGAACCAAATGATCACGAATTCATCAGGAAAACATCCGAAAAAAAGTTTTTACATTCAACACGAAGGAATACAAAAAGTACAAAGTAATTGAACGAACTCTTTTAGCACGTCCAATTCAGTATCAATACGCTCAAGGTAGCCTCAGTTGATGCAGCCAATAATTGAAGAATGTATGAAGAACTACTTATTCAATCCACCAAGTGCCAAGGATGTGGTATGCGTTGACGCAATAAGTTACAAAGAATTAAGAGGAAGAACAAAGCAAAAGATCAAAAACGGACCGTAGGAATGGAAATATCTGACGTTCTCAATAAAAACAATGCATTGATTTTAAATGGAAAATACTTTTGACACGAGGGATTTTTATTCAGACAAATATATTCCTGTCTTTCCACCGTGGTGATTAGGAGATTGACTCTCTTTACCTGATTGTGTTTCTTCCCAAATATTTTTATGCCTTTATTTATTTTTCTGGAATATAAAAAAGTATTATTTTCTCCTTAGTAAAGAGCAGTTTATAATGACATTGTGCATTAACTCTTTACACTCTTTTTTGACATTATCTAATCATGATTCATCAGAGGCATTTGCCGAAAACCGGAGACAAGTAGACTAATTGCAGACCTTGATTCTTTTCCTCACTTCCGCAGAAAATAAGGGACCATAGCCGTGAAGATGTGAAGCAGATGTGATGATTGAAAGAAAGGAATAAATAGTTTCCTGTTTGCCAAAAGCGGAGCATATCTCCTTCCACATCTTTCTCTCTCTCCCCCTCACTCCATACCTTCCGTTTTCCTCGGGAGCGTCCAATTCCATCAGCCGTTGGCTCGTATCCAAACAGAACGTTTCGTTGCATTGTTCGACGACGCTTATTATTTCCGCACAACAGCTATCGAACAAAAAAGGGCCTTACCTCTCTCTCCCTCTCATTTCTACTTCGAAGACTTCTATACGTTCCCGAGTTTATCTTTGGCGCGTAATATTTTTCAACCTCTCGAAGGGGAGGCCGCTGCTGCCAATATCGTCTCTAGCTTGCCCGTCGCCCTTCCTCCATCTCATGTGATTGCGATACTCTCAAGATGTGGTATTTTTTTGTTGTAACTTTGGTCGAGCTTGATGATAAAACCAGGAGATGAGCTCATTTCTATCCAGGGTGATAAAAAAAACTTTTTTAATGCTTCATAATATCCTAACGACGACTATACCGAAGATGTTACGAGAATTATTTACGTATTTGATTAAATGAATTATGTGTGGCTTCTCGTAATGCTCTTAAACTTGCTAGTAGACTAGAAGAAAGTCATTTTGCAAATTTCCTACGAGTTCTACGTGGCGACACCGAATTAACTGAGGTCAGAAACAGATTTCAATTTTATCGCAGATTGAGGGATTTTTCACCATTTGCAAGATCACCTTGATGTTAAAATCCATAGGGTGTATGTTTGCATCACCAATCCCTGTAGGAATATAACACTGGCGATCCTCATTTTTGTTTTACTAAGTACCCAATTAACCAAGCACCCACAATGATTGTGCATGAAACTTGACTTAGAACGCGAATTTGAGCCACAATGATATCTGCCAGATGTGAACCTTCTGTTCGATGGATGACAATCAAAGGATCCGCATACAGTGAATTACACGGTTTTTGTGTGATTGAAACATGGGGATTTTTTTAGCATTTAAATTGTCAGTGCATGCGATTCACTTTTAATATTTTCCTCAGAATTTACCACGCCAGGCTTTTGGCAATCAGAATGAGACTTTCGGAATCGGCCATTATATGGTGTGAAATAACCAACAGGTTTGGGTGTGACCTGCCAGTTTCCATAACCCTGCGATTAAAATTGTTAATTCACTCATGCTTGTCTAATGCTCAATCCGTTCTTTTGTTAAATTTTTCCGAAAGAACTAACTATGAATGTTTACGAAATCATTTTTCAAATGTCACTTCTCTTTCATGGAATAATTTCAATTCTTGTTTGTGTCGGCTTCCGTCAACGGCGGGCACATCGAAAATGTGACTGCGTTGCTTATCCATTCAAATGAGAAACATTTCAAGTCCGATGACGCCGCTAATGTGCGAGACACCGCACAATAACAACTTTCGAGTGTGTTGCTGCTTCCCCACGGGGAAAGGGGGGGGGGGGCTGCGAGGGTCGTAACATTTTACACCCATTGAATTACTGTTGCGGTGCAGCTAATAAAACTCGTGTGTCTAATAGAAGTTCCCATTATTCCTCAACGGTGTAATAAGGCCGTAAAATTTCCATTTGGATGGCTTCGCGGCCATTTAATGGTTTTTGAGGGTTTATGTAATTTTCCAACAACGTAATACTCAAATTATTCTTTATAACCTCCGTGCCCTTTGTTTTTAATTCCTCCGCTAGGAAAATAAGCTTGTAGTCAAAACTTTGGCTCGCTTCGATTGATTTAAGGCCGGGGGACTCTCATATATGTTTCACGCCGGAGCAATAAGGCGATGATTTATGTTCGCCCGAAATACTCTCCTCGTCCGATCAATTATGACGCTCCAGTATTTATTCGATCTCCAGCTCGACAGGCGCTTCCATCGCTCACCTCCCCGGCTGCGAAACTTTCGACCGTCACGCCGCAATGCATCTTGGGATCAGCTCACAGCGCCCCGGCGGCGGATTAAGTCCTCCTGGTGTCCCGAGCGTAATAAATTCTTGGGTCTCGCGGGGTTTAAGGTCTGAGGGATTGTAGATGCTTAATAGATATGTTTAAAGTCTCCTTACCTAGTAATCTATGATTCCCCAGCGGATTAAATGGCTTGGCTGATTAAAGTTTACCACCGATGCATATCATACGAACAAAAGTAATGTGGGCATCGAGTAAGCAAATTGAGTGAAAGATTTTCTCTTTCTTGATTAAGTATCTTCGATTTGTTTTCATACTCATCAATTTGAAACTGTCCTTTTCAATGACCAAGCAAAGTAGTGACTTGGAATAAAATATTCAGTAAGTAAATGTAGGGAAACGCTGCGATGCCGTCATTATCAAAGGGATCTCCGTCGTCAGTAGTCATGCGGGCTCGAACCCAAAAGGAAAAAAAAAGCGTTTCACTCGGAATGATGGTCCTCTTTCTGTGTCCCTCTGACTTTTTTACTATGCATCCGGAGACTTTTCAGCAAAATGGTCTTCCTTCATTGGTACGATGTTGGCTGCTATTTCCATTGTCGTACTTAGTAGCTAGAAAAGCAGACAACTCCTATTTCCTTTTCTTTTCTGCGTCTTTATGCATATTTTTTTGTCTGTAATGGTATGCCGGTATTACTTCGCAAATATTAAAACTATACCTTTTCCGCTGCAGTAAAGTTCCCCTGAGATGAAATGTTCTCAGCCAACCACAGTCATAACATAAAAGTTATTGTCGCTCAAATTACAAAATAATACGTTGAAATTGAGAAGAGTAACGAAAATGTTTGCGATAATTTTCACGTGCAATTATTTATAAACTCTTAAAAATGTTGAAACGTTGTAACTGCCTGTTAATGAAGCCTGCATTCAATCATAGTTTGTTGCGTTTTTGTTTCGACTTCCAATTTATTTGACTTCAAAACTATTAATTTTCGACCTCTAAAACTAAAAATGTTTTATCATCATGTTGCACTCCATTGTTTACTTCCATTCCCACTCCCTCTGTGTTTTGCTCAGTTTTTTTTAATAATGTTTCACCAGTCCGAGTTAAAATCTAATTAAGGAACAATTTTGCCATAAGGCATAATAATACCAACTCATTTTGCACTCCTTCGCCTTATCTGAGAAAATGGTAACATGTTTAATCATTCTAATGATTCCAATTAGAATTCTTTCATATTACAAAACCTCCTTATCATTATGATAATACGCATTTAACTTGATATAGCTTGACGTGGTTATTTTTTGTTAGCCTGAGGTACGTTGCCACGAGCCGACCATAGAATTGACTTACAGATAAGGACCCTCAGTGTGATGTTTTCTTGCAGTCCGTCCCTGATTTCAATTTGCACCTGTTTTCTTTATACTATCGACTGTACACATTTGAATGTATTCGTCTTATGCAAGTCATAATGAGAGTCCCAATTGAAATGAAATAGTTTACTTTGTAAATCCACACACTTTATTTCAATATGTTATGCAAATTCCATAAAGTTACGCCTGAGACAACAAGTTTTATTAAGAGAGTCCCCATGGTAACTACGCTATCTTACATAACTCAATTCATCCTAGGTTTGTAATTATGCAGTCACAACTGGATAAATGCGATTTTAACATAAAACGACTGAATTGACCGCAAGGTTTGTGCTGAGGAGTGTCGCCAATTGTCTGCGGGTTAAAAATTCTTATGTCAAAGTTGAGGTATTTTCCAACTAACGCTCAAGATTATTTTAGCATGGTGATTTATTTTAAGCCATTTTATGTATTATTAAGAACAATTTAACTGCTTTGCCTGAAAAATACGAATTTTTGGGGCTTAACCGAGGAGAAAAAATATTTCTGCACTTAAATATTACCGAGCCATGTTTAACGCGGTGGAACTGTTCTATGATTAAAAGACACGTTTGCAGCTCTCTACTTAACTATGCCCTTCTGTTCAGAAGGTTTATACGTGTAGATTTCTGTTACTATTAAGTGAAAACCGCTGGCGCGTTTCATGTCATTGGTTGCACTTTTTTCACATCAAAGCTCTTATGAAGAAAAAGGTGGAGTAATCTAACGGGGATCGGACTTTGATTTGACTTGACTGTGATTGGTGATCATTTCACTGGCTTCCATGCCACAGGACCGGGTTAAACTCTCGTCGGTGGGGTATTTTTTAGCGGATATGCAGTTCCCTGAATGTCTGCCTTGTGGCGAGCACTAGCACTTCAAAGTAGATCACGTCCTCCCACCGTCAGTTGAGACATTCAATGATGAACCATTGGCACCTTTCTTTAAAGAGTGGAACAACACTCGCAACGGATACATTTATGCACTTTTCCTCCGCTCCCACCCTCCGCCCAGCCATTTGGGACGTGACCTGACCTCAGAGGTCAGTCATCTCCTCTAGTAGAGCGTGCAATATCACTTTTCAGTATTTGTACGAAAGCAAATGCTCGCTCTCAGCAATTGAAAGACCTAATGTACCTACTACCAGGGTTAAGTTCCGCCTGCTTCCTCGAGCATACGCCTCATCTGTCCGGAGGATCCCGCTCCATTCTCGGTGATTTGATTCTCTTGCCTCCCTCCCCGTTTTCCATCTCCTGTAATCCGCGAATGGGAGCAGCTCATTCGGAAGTTGAATGAAATCCATCGAAAATCTGGGCGGGGGAGGGGAGGCGAATATTTCGCGACGATAACATTCCCCTTCCTTCCCCCCCCCCCCGTATACGGGAACCCATTTCGCGTAAAAAAATCGATGTTAAATTGGAGCGAGACCAATGGGTGTGGGGGTGGAAGGAAAGGCCGAGGGATGATAAAGAAGGAATCGCGTCGCCAATCTATGCCACTGCAATGATGGCCGAGCGATAGTCGCCGAGGTTTATCGCTGGGCACGAATGGGATCGGGCAGCGACGGCCGGGGCCGTTGCCGCCGCGCTTTTAATGCTCCCAGCGTACCTCGCGGCACACGTGTGACATGGTCCGTGACCCCCCCCCTCAACCCCCACTCCCCCGGCGCCTCCGTTCCATTCAACCCGTCCCTTTTATCCTCGTCTCGGCGAATGAATACCACCTCTTTTTTTTATTCCAGAGGGAATGAAAGGTAGCGGAGGGAATCGCCTGATCAGAAAGCCAGTCTAGACGCCGAAATGAAAACTGGCACATTTTCAATGTACTTGACGAGGAGTGACGTACTTTTTCGCTCCATTTTTTTTGTGCCTCCCACCTCCCGCAAACCTTTAAGCGTCAAGGCGCCTCCCCTCAAAGCCCGTCCACTTCACCGAGCGTCAAATTGGGCCACGCCATTCGGAAACGCGTGCCACAAAGGCGATTAGAATTCAGCGCGCGGCTTCCCAGCCGCTACATCCCCCACCGCAGTCCTCTCTCGCCTCGGGTCCTCATCCCCTTCCCGCGGGATCAATCAGGGGAAGGGAAAAGTTTCGTCTGGGCCCTCTCTCTCTCTCCCCATCCACCCGTCGCGTCGGTTCTCCTCTTTATCTCCTGACATGAGAGATCTTATCTCCATTCTATCTCGCCCATTCCTCCGTCATCAATTAAGCGCACATATTAAAGCGATTCGTTGAAAAGCGACGTCGTTGAATTCCAAATTCCCGGGGTAGGAGTTATCATTCGCCGTGAGAGAGAGAAGAGGGAGTACATATCCGAAAGTGATGTCGGGTCCTCCCTTGTAAGTTACCGCTTACCGCGGGTTCTCAAGGTGGGGAGGTGTTTTTATACCTTTGAATGAAATTTCACCGAGGTGGATATTTATGTCCGTCCAGGCACCCGCCCCGGGGTCCGGCGGATAGCTGCGCTTCGTTTCTGCTCCCGTTACGTTTGGACGAGACGAGTCCGGAGGTGGAGGTGGGAGGGTCGGGGGAGGTGGAGAAGGGTGCCAGGGTCACCTGGTCGTGGTCTTCGCTGGGATCTCTTCCGCCGCCGACTACCACGGCCCGCGATGCCGCAGGCTGGTCGGCCCCGCACGCACGGCGTTACTAATTGATGAACCTCGCTGGTCTCTAGGCCGTGGCCTTGTCACAGACCCTTTCGGGGCATTGTGGGACGCCGGCATAAGCGAAATGAGCATTAATTCATATCCGAGAGAGAGAGAGAGAGAAAAGGAGAGAACTTGGGGTAATTGTGATGTGGACTCCCCTTTGCGGGGCGATCGCTTTTCCGTTGTACCCCTCCTTTCTCCCCCAGCCCATACCCTTCCCTCCGGCCTCCCAGGCAGCGAAACCCTCTCCACCATAATTGCGTTTCCACGAGGTTCGGGCGAGTGAGTTTGCTGGCGGGAGTTTGGGGATCCTGTTCGAAATCCACGTTGTCGATTGACGGCCGCGTAACCGAAACGGGAGAGAGATAGATGGAGAGAAGGGAAGAGAGGGAGTTATTATGCCACAGAGCAGTGGAAGCACGGGGGAGTGCGTTGGAATGGACGTAAATCTTTTGTGTAATGGCAGAAGTGATCATATTTGTTTGGGGTTGTTTCTCAACACCTGAGGTCTAGAGTCCTCGGAGGGGAGAGTTGCGGTAACTGCCATCCTAAACTCGCCTCTCTTCAACGGACGAGCTCTTTCATTTTCCTGAATTCCAGGAAACGGTCGTCGCTCTTTCAACCCTTTTCACTAATTCCCTCTGCATTAATACCAATGGGAGGGGAAAATGGAGTACAGGAACTCGAAATAAAATTAAATGGGGACATCAGCACGGCTTTAACTTTCCTATTTAGGTACACTATTACCTAGGATAGAACATAATATTAGAACTTTATTTTTTTTAGTGGGGTCACAATATCTTATTACGGGGAAGAGCTGTGGATAACGCAATTCGAGGTTACACCCTGTGCTCTTGGTGCTTGAAGTAAGGATGGGAGTAACAGGGATGAGACCCCTGGTATGCACCCCATTAAAGACACCTGGCAATTCTCTTTATGATGAACGATGTGTTCAACCGATTCTAAAGAAAGGGAGGACACGAAAACACATAAAAAGTTTTCGACTACATGGAAATATTTCGCAATCGTCATGCAACTCAATTAACTATGTAATAATTCATCCATCATGGTTCTTAGAAAGTACTTAATTTCTTTAACGCTTGGTGATGCAATATTGTTAGAGTCAACTTAGATTATTCAATGTGGAACAATTACTATAACATTTCACGGAACGAGACCGACAAGGCAGATGATGACGACAGGAAAACTTAATTTTTATGTCTGGGATTGAACCGACTCGCACTTGAAAAAACCTAATGCCTTGATGTAATCAGTGATGAGGCAAAACAAGAAAAGCGATGTAACAACTCTGCATCAATGCAAAAAGTTCCCTATTTTACGGCTGGTAACTGACAATACGTCAAGCGTGAGGGTTTGGCGGCATCAGCAGTGAAAGCAGATATTTCATACCCACGCTCCTCTCGCAGGTTTGAATCATGTTTTCATTTTTAATTGTACTTTATATCAGTTTTCTGAAGGTGGATATAATGAGGTGAATCTGTGGAATCCGACTCTTATGGTGACGACTCTTGGTTCCTTGCCAGTTAAGGTCGATTATAAATTAATGCGACATATTTAGTAAGACCGAAAATTAGAGCGATATAATAATTTTCGCCGAGTACGATGTCCCTTCTCTTGGATGGGTTCCATTAGAGAAAACTTCCCTCTCATGCCACTCTTCATTTCTACAATTCATTTCGAATTAATATGCTTTTAAATACGGTTCAGGATTGCAAATGAGTAACCCTCATCACATCGAGGATCAGCTTTCGAATTTCGGATTGTGTTTACAGATTTTTTCAAGACGTAAAAGTTATTACAGAGCTAATTGTTGTAGAAATGAAATGAGGAATGGATTCGATGAAATAATGCTGGCAAAGATCCTTTCGGTGCCCAACACTTAATGGGTGTCATTCGTGAAACTGTAAACTGAATTCTATATTTGACGTTCTTTTTGGACGCCGTTATTTCATTCTGGCCACGCGAGCGGAAAACTTGCTGTCATCATTTTTTCCTCAAGGCTCTGTGGCGTTTCTCTCACAATTTCGTCCCTTTTGGATTAAATATTCAATCAGGCGATGGAGTGAAAATCTTTCTCGATGTAAAGTGGAAAAAATTCAAACGAATAGCAGAACTTGAGAAAATATTGTGAGTAAAACTTCGGGAAAGAAGATCGAACATGTGAGGAATTGGATCAGTTAAAAAAAAAGTAATTCCTCCCGGAGCTATGTTTACATTAAGCGGGATACCTTTCTCAGAACGGAGGGAGCTAATAGATGAAATGATTTTGGAATCCCCACATTTCCCTCGCATTACCAAACACAACTTGACGTGATTAAGAATCGACGCTCGCTGTCGGCATGCGCCCTTTTGCTGTGAAACTCTCGTATTCCTTTCCCTATTGGAAATTCCATGAAAGGTGTTTTACAACCCAAATGACGCGGCTGATCTTGGGGATATTAAATTTTTTCTCTTTTAGAGTCGTGTTTAGCTCTTTTTCCTCCGAAAAATTTCGGATTTTATCCGGATCCCTCCGGAAATACCAGGGCTTCATATTTTTTCATCTGATGCTCTCGAGTATCAAGCTTTCAACGATCCGCCGATCATCTTCAAATTATTGGCAAGAGTTTTATCTTCTTATCTTCCTCTCGTTAAATGCCATCACATGGTCATTAAACGAGGGAAAAACTCGGAAAAAAGATGGAGTTCTGTTGAATGGAAACGAAAACGGAACGGAGTTTTTTGGAACGACGATTTCAATTTCAGAGTGAATATCGGGGAAAGTTTTTTCCCTCACTGCATTCCTAATGCAGTGAGCGAAAAAATTTTCAATCCAAGTATCGTACGTCAAATTGAACGCCGCGTGCCTTCTAACCCTAATTGAATGCCGGCACATACTAATGATTAATTTACGGTGGCGCCAACAAATACAAAATTAGGGTTGGAAAAACAGGTCATTGATTTGGTCACATATGGTGGAATAACCAATAATAATAATTTTAAAAGTGAAAATATTTAAAAATATTGGATTATGGCTTGGTTTATAATTCTTAAGAGTTGACAAAATATGACTGTTGTCAATTGCCATAATGACAATGTCCTCAACCTAGAATTATCAGCTTACCAACTTCAACTTACGAATTACCCTTTTCTTATTCAATTTTTAATTTTTCCTTTAGCTGTGGTTCTTGTCAATGGCCATTGATTGTCATCGACAGACCCATAAATAATCTTATTCCCTTTGGCCATATACCTGAGGTCCTATTCACAGCTGGGAAAGGGATTAAAAGTTTGAGAATTTCGTACTATCTCGCATTTGTCAGACTCCAATATGCGGGGTGTGTCCTAGAAAGTTTAATTTACGATATTAATAGGGCAAGAAGTCAGAAAGTTACCAGATCAATTAAAAAATGCTATTTCACTACAGAGCGCAACACTAAAATGTTAGCTGGCATGATTTGGAATCGGTTTAGTAAAGAGGATATCGAGAGTGATGAAATCAATTAAGATTGACTCTGTTCACAGTAAAAGTATTATCAATTGTTGCGGTCAACGATGGTTTTGAAGTTAGTAATTTGTAATAATTACCTTCAATGTATTTTTACGGATAAATATTTTAAATAACAATATGTGATCAGAATTTCAGTAAAGAGATAGTGTTATGTTTTAAAAATATACCTTTTCCCAAAAATAGCCGACGGGCCAGTGCTTTTAAAATAATTGAATCTTATACCACAATTTTTTGTAATGATCACAAAAATACTGCCGTAATTTTATTTTGCAAAAATAATACCTTAGCAGGCTTTTAAGGCTCAGAAGTTTCGTTAGGAAAATCCTTGTGAATCTGCAGAGCTTAATACGAAGACAAATATATCACCGACCTCAACATCAGGAATCATACGTGTACATTCTTATATGATTCATTTATTAATGTTGGAAGTGTTTTTCGTGTCTGCTACTCTCGTCTGCAAGACACGAATACGAATATATGAATTCAAAGCACAATTACTTTTAAAAATATATTGCGTCCGGGGACTCTGTAGTTGTCAATAAACTTACTAATCGGTTGTTTGTAATTCTCGCTAATTGCAAATAGTTCTCTAAATATTTCAAGAGGAATTTTTTACGGCCCTTACGGAATAATCCTCATTTATTTGTTTCAAAACCATTCAAGGTCCTTATAACATTTGTAAACTCGCCTGCTGTCTAATTTGTGGGCTATCAAATATTTCTCCTTTTAATTTTTGTGTCCTTGTTCTTAGGTAAGTTCGTCTTTAGGAAATGATAACCTTGAGCATAACGATCCATCACTTTAAAGAAATTCTTCATTATTCCCTATAGATCTATTATTTGTATGTGAGCATGAAATAAAACATTTAAAAACTTTCGTGTGGAGATAAAAACATATGATTCACTACTTGAGGTTTAAATGTAATATTTTTAGCCTATCATAAGATTTAAATTTTGTTTAATTCAGTTTTTGTAGTCATTTTGTCCCACATTTACCTCATCGTTGTAACGGACTCGTTGTTGAAAGATTTACCACCACATCCTGAATTGCCTCTTTGTTCATTAGAAAATTTGAGTATATTAACAAGTCTCAAAGGGAAAATACATTAATTCCAAGAAACTGTGGGAGATGCCGCGGCAGTAACTTTTAACGGAGTCATCCGCTGATATGCATTTCAATGCAACAAAGTCAGAGTGTAAAAACTATTCGCCTTGACCGAGATACGAACCCGGATCCCTCGATGTCCGGCCGAGTGCTTTAGCCAGTTAAGCTATCGAGGCGTCCTCTAAAACGCGAATGATTTTTACCCTCTGAAATTGTTGCATTGAATAAAAGATTCTCCACTCCAAGGACCGCTCCTAAGGATCTCATTTATGAACCCTTAAATTAGTGAAAGTAGTTCATTAACTCTTTCCAAATTTACGTTCAGCCATCAAGCCTGTTCTTCAAGTACGTACATACGGTATCACTACGACCATCGTGCTACACCGAGCTACTCGTTGCGCCAGTGCAAACCAGAGAATGGAGTTTTAACTCCGAAGACATGTTCGCTAAAACATAAATCAAATTTTGCATTATTCCAAACTATGATTGAATGGATCAAACAAATTAATTATATCGGGCAATTATTAAGAGTTGAGCACAATAATAATAATTTCTCAATTGACAATGCCTAAACTCGTCTCTATTCAACGTTTCCGCTGTTCTCTTTCTTTGCTCTGAATGCCTGAGTCGGTTGTCGCTCTTTCAAGCCTCGTGGAAGCGCCGATGAATCAAGGTACCATTAAATGATAAGGTGGAATATTATGTATTGATTTAACTTCAAATTAATACGTCTTAATCCCAAAATGCTGGTTGCCTGCTATTAATAGTTGTATCAGAAGTAGAGACTGGTGGTGGAGAGTTCAAAATTAACCTAGAAGGTCGAGGCGAATGATTATTACACTCTGAAATTGTTGCATTGAAATGCATGTTTGCGGATGACTCCGTTAAAAGTTACTGTTGCGGCATCTCCCGCAGTTTCTTGGAATTTAACCAAGGAGGTGTTGAAGAATATGACTTTGATTCTCATTCGTAGGAAAAGCAACTAAGACAAAAAAAATACAATGAAAAAATTTGATTTATCTACATTTGTCTAAAAATGTGGGTAGCCGTTTCAATAACCAAACTAAATGTCACTAAAAAATAATTAAAATATCTTCTTTCCGTCAATGGCAGCACGAAATTCAACTTACCTCTTCTTACGAAATGACTTTTGGAGGGCAATATTACGGTTTCGTTGATGAATCAATTACGACAACACCATAGTCCTAAGAAGCAGAGATCTTTTCCCCCTTTTCAAAAACTTCTTTGAAATTCGTCCTTTTTTATAATTGAGATGAGAAACTGGCAATGTTCATTGCAAATGAAGTAAACTTGAAGGACCAAAAGGCATCACTTAATATATACTGTAGTGAAACAGTTTGAGAAGTAATCCTGGCACACACTCTTGGAGTTTTAAGGGTGATAATAGCTCTTTTACAAAAACTTCATCTGGGGTTCATAAAGTTCTGCTGCTTTTCATGAAAGCGGGATGGTGAGGTCAGGAGAAGCCACTTTAGAAAAAAAAACACTGGCCAAAAAGGAAATATCTCGCACCTTGGAAGAAAAATGTTCTCTCTCAGTATCTTGTTAACTCCGAGTAAGTGTACTCTCCAAAAATTACACATAAAATTTGGTTGAATGAAGAATTTTGTTAAAGTGATGGATCGTTATGTTCAAGATTTTCATTTCCTAAAGATTAAGTTTCCTGAGAATAGGGATGCAAACATTAAAAGGAAAGAAATATTTGATGGCCCACAAATTAGGGAGCTCGCTAGTATACAAATTTTGTGAGAATATTGAATGGGTTTGAAACAACTGCATGAAGATTATTCAAAAAATTGTAAAAAAAACACCATTGGAAAAACTTCGAGAACTATTTTCAATTAGCGAAAATTACAAAGAACTGATTGGTGAGTTTATTGAAAACTGCAGAGACCCTGGAAGGAATATATTTCCAAAAGTACTTTAATTTTATGTTCAAGATTTAGACGTTTTTTAAAAAATACCTGGCAGACGAAAGTGGCAGACGGCGAACTCTTCCACCATAGATAAATGGACCATATAAGCAACATTTGGTTCCTGATGCTGAAACCTGTGATATATTTAAGTGTCTTCATAAGGCTAAGGCTCAGCAGTTTCCTTATGAAGCATCACTTTTTGCGTATTTATTTTTAGGCCATGGGAAATATTAAGTAGCTTGTACCCATACGTTCGTAAGAATAACAAAATTTGTATTTAGAAATTCATATACATTTTTTAGAAGAGTGCGAAGAGATTAGTTACTATTTAATCTAACATAATAAAAAAATAATTGTTAGAGGAGCAAATATTTCATCGGGATCATGCTTTACCGAACTTCATATTTGGTGCAGGCCCATGCCTAAGTATAAGTTAGATGGCCATCGTATAAATTACTACTTCAACACCCGTTAGACTAGTTTCCCATTGGAATCATGATTTCACTTTGTGGAACTTTTGATTTAACTCCTTATGCTTACGAAATTCTTTTGAAAAATCAATTACGAATTACACACTCTTGCAAAAAGTACCGACATTAATAAAAGACAGTAACACACATAATTTATTATCAAAAGTTTAAAAGGCATTTCAAAGGTTAAATTGCTAAATTTTTCTAATACGAAACTTTCGCGTACTCTGTTGGAAATTCGGAGTAATTAATTTAGGTGTGTAAAATATTACACACCAGGCAAAGTGTAATGCATTCTGCTTTATATGTTGTGGGGAGTACTCACAATTTTTCAAGCAAGTGGGAAAATCGACCTTTCCCGCCTCCTGTATCCGCACCCTTTGCGCGCTGTTTCCCCCGTTCCTGACTTATCGTTGGAAGGCGCCATGTTCTTTATGCCCGAGTTCTTCCCATGTGCGTTTGCCTCTGGGATCATTCGATCATTACGTCACGTTGATGGGGGTCAGAGCGGATCTCAGGCAGGGCGTAGAATCGCGATAATGAGAGCGGGGATTTTTTTGCTCAAAGTAACGTCACTGCGAGAAAATAAATGATATTCCCGGCTGAAATGCGACGAATTCACGTTTTTCACTAAGCTCTCCCGTGGCACTCCAGCGTTCCTAAACGCAGAATTTTACGAGAAACATTTTCTATTTTCAACACGTCACAATTGTGATATCATTCACCAAGAGTTCACCCTGGGCTGTTTGATGTTCAATTTTCAATATACTCGTAGACTCTCCATAAAATATAAATATCAAGGTAGTGATGATGTACCGACATTGATTTAATATCGAGAGAAACAGGCATGTCGTCCTTAAACCTCAATGTTGTTCGTGTACAGTATTCACTATATCGTTAATCCCACTTATCGAATATATCATTCATGTCCTCGGATGTGCCTCTAATCGTGTATCGTTTATATCGATGTTTTCTATCGACCCCTGATGTATCTTTTACCTAAAATTTTCCTTTTTTCGATCGGATCGATACGAAAAATATTGATACGCATGGTATATAGCACAACATTAGCTCATGTGAAGTTGAGGAAGCGGTAAACATTAAGATCAGTGGTAAAGCACGTAAGATAATGATATGAATGTATAAGTACGGTCGGAAGCGATAGGGTTGCTTTGTTGGGAAGTAATTTTGGAGAAGGGTTTGGATTGGCGTGAGTGTGCGTGACAGTGAGAAAGGGAGTGGCATTAAATCGTCGGAAACAGCGCGAGGACCCTCCTATAATTAAATGACTCTCGTAAACGGCGAACGGGGGATCGAGGCGGAGCGCACACGACGAACGCACATCGGGCAGCCGATGGTGCTGACACGTCTTGGTGGAGCACTGCTGCTGTGTATTTTCGGCGACCCACATAAAGCCGGGGGTTGAGACTCCGAGAAGTAGCCTCCGACTGAAGGCCTTAAAAATGTTGGCCGGGAGAGGTCGTTGTTTTATAGAGCTCCGGGTCCGCAAGTAGCAAGCTGCCAGTCGATTCTTCGCAAATGTTACACAGAGATTTTTCTTAAAGGGACCTCGTAACCATGGTTTCCTCGTAACTTCCTTCAGGAGTCTAATTCGAATTTCCAAAAATCCTTCTTAACGCGGATTCTCTAAAAAAAAAGAAACTACCATCGAAAGGTCACAGCTGTGAAACATTGTTTTTTTTGGGAGAGAGTGGGTTTTTAACCGCTAAACTTATACGTTAATGTGGAAGAGTGTAAAATAAAACAGAACTTCGCTTTCGACATTCGAGAGTTTTAACTTGTTTTGCTAACTGAGACCTTGTTCGAACATACTTGATTCGCTTACCTTCTCTTATTGATTCACCATTTAAGGAAAAAGAGCTAAAAACCTGACAGAGGTATGGACGGTGGTGCACTTCTTTATCTTCCTTCGGTATATTACACAAATCTGTGATGCTTACTCATTGACACATAAAAATTCGAAAGAAATGGAAGAAGCACTTTTGTTGCCAAAGGGAAGGATCAATGGCTGTGTCATAAGCTTCTTTTGGTGAGTCATAATATCATGACATGAGGCCAATTCATACAAATCTTGGAGCGATAAACACCATAGTAGGTACACCACGGGCGGTTAGGCAGTGAAATTAAGCTCCTGTCCGCGTTCATCTAAGCGGAACAAAATGTCTGTTGGTGTTCCCCCACCGAAATGTAATAAGAATGTTTGCTCCATCCGTCTCCGGCAGGCAAGACAGGCTGGTTCGGTGGCGTTGAAGGGTATTTATCGGAAGAATGGAAGGGCGCCTGACACTGATCGGCGGAGACTGCACACTCGCCGTGCTTTAAGTTGACGGTGATGACAACGTCGGTGCGGCGGAAACCCAGAGAGGTTGTGGCGTTAAAATAGAGGCACCCTCCCGCCCCCCGTAGAATCTCTTTCCCCTCCCTCCCCCCAATTCGTTAAATCATAACTTGAAGGGAAAATGTACAGCGTCAATATGCTGTTCGGGTTTCTCATTATCCCTGAGAGTCGGGAGGGAAGTTGATGGCACGTCTCACGTCAGTGGCAGCCTCCAGCGCGATGGGAAGAAGCCTTGTTGATGCCCGGGGTGTCGATATACCCGCATGGATATCATCGCGGCTGTGAAATCATTAAAAATTCTCCTGCACTACTCTCGGAAGAGCGCGATGTCATTCACGGGCGACGTTGGTATAGCGAAACTGTCAATGCTGCCGTTGCAGTCGCTCAAAAGTATTCGCGAGACCGACGTGTGCCGCGGAATAAGGGCATTATCGCCCATCTGCCCTTAGGTCATGGGATTGGAAACGAAGCGAGTACGTGCGCCCGACGCCTGCTACCTAACTCTCGAATTAATATGGAATACCGAAATTAGAAATGCTTTTCTCCAACTCTTTGGAGGTACGAAGATTGCTCATTATCGACTGGAAGACACTTGATGTAGATGTGGTGAAGGTTTCTTGAAGATTCGTGTAGGTATTAGAATAGAAAGAGAGATACTTGTGAGGGGTTAAAGAGCTTGGAGAATGTGATGGCTATCATTGTGGGAGGATATAAATTTTGTATTTATTTCCGTGGCGAACTTGGGCCATGGGCTTTCAATGTACACTTGATGGATGTACACTTATGTAGTTGTAAGTAACATTTACAGTTTGATATACTTAGCGATCAAGATTTCCTCATCTCAGAATAACTTTCCAATTTTAATGATGTGTCTGTATATAATCTTTCCCTGGGTATAGGGTATGAACCTCTAGCTAAATCGCTCATCCAACAGTAGTGTCTACGAGGATTTCACTCGGACGATTATTTGTATTATTCAGCGTAATGCTGGGAATTTCTTTTGTTTCAGTAAATAAGTTACGGATGATTTTTTTCTACGAAAACTCGTAAAGCCGCGAGAGAAAATTTTCTCGGAGAGGAAAGTAGCTGAGGGGATTTGAGAAGATCAGCAATGGAATGCAGGCTACAAAAAGAGCCGAAATGGAACGCCCAACTGTTCCAAGTAAAATATTTTTCTTGACCATCCCGGTGATAAAAATTGTAGTGACCTCAGAAGTTTAAATTGTTTTTATAGAAGCGGTTTTAAAAGTGTCTAAATAGTCAACCGGAAGAACATGTTAACAGAAATGAGAGAGAGGGAAAGGTAATTAAATTGTCGTTAGCCTTTGTGTAATGATATCCCAAGATGATGAAAAAAGCCCTTGATTGCAGCCTGCTGAAAAATCTGGTGGTATTTTTTGTTCTTTTTGTATGCTGTATGTATAAGCATGTACTTCTTAATACTAGGAGTTAAATCTAATTGCTGATACTAGTAAGAAAAGAAAAATTAATCCACGAACATCCTTATGTTTGTCCCATTTTTTTATTTTTCACGCTTACACTTTCAACATATTTATTAACATTAGGTTTGAATATTTGTCATGGTTGTACGCGCCGTAGGGAAGTGGGTGTATTTCAATCCGGACCAATAACTTTTATCATTTTTGGTAATTACTTGTTAGTTGTGGTTGTGGGTACTAGCTGTACAGAAGATAACAACTTCACGTTTCCTCAGGGATGAAAATGTTTCGTGCACGTATGAAATAGAAACGAATATTGAAGGGGATGATCGTGCGAAATAAGTCCGCGTTAGCGAGAGAGAGAGTACACAAATCTCTCTGGGAGAAAACTCACTTTGTTTTCGACAAGAAGAGTTTCCCAGATATTTTAGAAGCGGCCTTTGCGAGGAGCATCCACAGAGGTACACTTAGGGTTCACTCGGCCGGAGTAATCTTGAACCTTTCGATTCCCGAGAATTCTTCAGCCCCTAGGAGAGCAATCCCGTGGGTCAGTGGCTCCCGCTTTACCGGCAGCGATCAATTTTTATCCCCAGAACGGTTTCCCGCATAGTTTAAGAAGGCGTTCACTTTCCTCCTCTCCTCCCAAAACATTCACCGGGGGCACGTTTGAGGGAGCGCTCGGATACGAGCATGCTCGTACATGCATTCAATTTTTCGGGGCGATCCTCGATGAAAATTCGACAGACCGGATGTTCCTCCCACGCCCCCCACCCTCCCAATTCCCCCTCATTCTCCAACTCTTCCCATCCCCCTACAACCTTTCGGCAATATCACCAGATTCGGAGCGATGTGTAAAGTCGAGCGGAAAACCTTTGAGGAGGAGGGCTCGCTATCCGGCAGGGAGGGGGGGACGGGAGGAGTGGGTGGGGGGGAGGGGCAAGGCCGGAGGGAGGGGTCTGCCTGAGTCGGAGGCGGGATCGCCGAATCAGAAACGAATTTTCCTCCAACTTATTTCTTTTTTGTTTCCCTTTCACTTATTTTAACACGCGTAATGCCATCGTGGGACGATACGAAGGGGAGAAAGCATCCCACACGTATTCTTTCAGCGCTTGCGATTTTTGCGCGTCGCCTTTTCCCGCGGCGCGGCTGTGGAGGGGAGGGGTGTCTCGGGATGGTGTGCTCTGTGTGTGGAGGGGGGTGGGAAGTGAGTCAACAGGAAGGCAGGGAGGAGAAGGAGGGAGGAGAAGGAGGGAGGTAGGGGGAGGAGGGCAACGGGAGGAAGCGACGCGGCCACAAAACGCCACCACCCTAATCTTCGGGGAAAGGGGAGAGGACGGGTGGGAAGGAGGGTGAGAGACGAGATGGCTGGATGGATGGAGTACGGCAGAGAAATATCCCCGGGCTGTTCTTGAACGGGGAGAGGGCCATCGATGGGTCGAACCGCTGGCGTTCTCTCTCTCTCTCTCCATTCCCCCTCTCTGTGTCTCTCTCTCTCTCTACAAGGAGAAGGGAAAAGCCGAGGGAGGGAGAGACGGGCTCTGGGAGAGAGAGTGAAGGGGGAGGCAAGGGGAGAGAGAGAGCGAAAGGCCGTAGGGGGGAGAGAGGCGGGCATTTCCTTCCTTCCTTCCAGCCCTCCTCCTCCTCTCCCGCTGTCGGACGGCGTCTCTTGAGTCTCCGGCGGAGAGATAGAGAGAGAGAGCTGATCCTAACGACGCGATGGGAGTGGCGCTCGCGCGCTCGAGAGGGCGGCGGGATATGCGGGGGCCTGCGGATTTAAAGGGGGTCGCGCACTCTGTCCTCCCGCACTCCTCATCCGCCTCCTTCATCCCATCCTACCCTAAGACCCCTCCCACGGCAAATCGCTCGGAGGAACACATTTTCATATTTTATTCCGGAAATATTTTCCGGGTCGCGTGGAGAATAAATATGCCGGAGGGCGAGCGTGTGGCAGGAGAGAGGGGGCTAGGGGGCGGAAGAGAATGGGTCATAGGTTTCGAGCCGATGTGCCCAGAGTCACCGATGAGGGGTTGATTACCTGCTTGCGCTTCGGTTTGTTTTGACTCGTGACTTTCGTTGGAAGTTAAAGAGCGAAAATGAGCAAGTTTTTTGAACAGTTGGTCCCGGGTGACAGTTTCAGCGACTCATCGACACCGCCCAGGTGGTCTCAATCTTTGGTGTGAGATTTCGGTCGGAGGAAGTCGAATAAATTTCAATTTTAACCATGCAAACAAAGTTTCGGGATATGAAATTTTTTTTTACTAATTTCCTATGGAGATTTTCCGTAGAGTGTTAGCTCTTACGCCGTTCAATTACAATTAAAAAATCTTATTAATTTGAAATTAGATAAGGGTAAATGACTAAGAGAACGAAAATTGAAACGCTCAAGAAAGGAAGAAGAAACATTCACACAGAGAAATGGAGTCTAATTTAGAGTACCGTTGTTGTTCATCTTCATTTCCAGCCATTATTGCTTTTTTTTATTATTCGTACATTCATCGTAATGGTACTAACGTACAATGAAGGAAATTACATTAAGTTCACCGTTTATATACTACAATTTCATAGTTTACAATTGTGTTCAAAGTCATACATCTCCTTTTCTCAGTATAGAAGACCACTTCTTAACCGTTGGGGAGCGCGATAAAGGTGTCATACTTAAATTTAAGACTCAGGCAGTGTGCGTACGGGAGTTGACACGTAAGCGCTAAAGCAAATTACACGGAAGAGGTAAGCGAAATTGCCTAACTAAAAACATACTCTTCAAGCGATCAATTGAATCTCACTACATAAGTTTCTTTAGGTCATCAAACATGATATTGAGTCATAAAAATGACTTGTCGAAGCATTCAGGCTGTAATGGAAGACTTGTTGAGGTTGGCAACCATCTCTTTAGATCAAATATCCGGTAGCTCCTTTTCCCATTATACGCAACGAATACCTTATTAATCCCCTAGTAAAACAAATACCTTAATAAAAATTATATTTTGGAAATAAGATACGTGGCCCAACTAAAGGTATCATGTCACTTTGAATATTTATTTAACTCACTTGCCTTTATTTACAAATGCTCGATGCACTTTTGTTTGTTACCAAGAAACAATCGTGCATTTTATCGTATTGAGAAACTGCAATCCCGACTTAACAATATTTTTATCAGGCACCTGTATATTGAACGGAGAAAATTGATTCTTAATAATAAAGACTTGAAATATAGTATGAAATATTAGTCAAATCATAGATATTATAAACTGAACATAATTAAACGAGTCTATTACAACATAATAGTAGACGTGCCTATTTTAACGTTAGATAATTATAATCGATATGTGAAGAAAATGCTGAGATAATTCAAACAATATGATTCAACGAATCTGTCTCAATGTTTTGATATTGTGTTTTGTGAAATTATAATAATTATGTTCATGATAATTTCAGATAATTATTTGATTAACATTCAGAGAAACTGATAGGAGTTCAAACTCCATCATTTTAATATCGAATGATTGTCAAAATCACAATGATGTGCTGGTAATTGTTAAAGTTCTCCCGAGTATTTCCCGCTGCAATTCCGCAAGGTAGAATTTTTCGGAGTCGCTACGGAGAAAGCATGTCAAGAATGTGAATAACAAGTTAAAACAAAAGAAATAGCCCAAATGCATGGCGTTCACAATGATTTCTCCAAAAAATGCAGAGGAACGTAGTCACCACTTATCTTCGCCTTCCGTCCTCTTTCAAGGGTTTAAGGATTCCTCGCTAGTTTCTCCGGAGAAAACACCTCAAAGAGCAGCTGCTGTCCAAGATTTATTCGAGTTAGAATTATTTGCGTTTAGAACCCAGTTCCGCCACATATATTTCATTGCCCATACATAATAAATAAGGGCCGTTGCAGTGGGTCGTCCTCTTATCCCCGGCAGGGAAATCCCTACGCCCACACCCCTATTCCATCCCCCCCCCAAGGCCCGAAAAATAAAAGAACCACGGATGGGAAACAAAAAAAAACTACATAATAAATCTTTGTCTGGAACTGAGAGATCGGAAAATTTTAATTGGCCCGAGAGGGCGTATTTTACGCGTCGCCGACTCCGACGTCAGGACTCAAACAGCCCCGGGGTGGTCGAATCCACGGCAATCGAATCGATCGCCCCCTCTTCTCTCTCTCTCTCCATCTCACGTCCTGTTTATACCTCTCCTCCTCTCTCCCTCGTTCGCCCTCCCTCCTCCAACTCTGGGTGTCCTTACCCTCGCCACCGTCAACAATGCACATCAATTTTTAACTCGATCGATTCAAGTCGGCAATATTTCCTTAAAGTATATGTGGAGAAGTAGGGAGTCACGGCACGGCGGCCCGGTCCCCGGGGACGGGTGCGGAGGGGGCCGGGACGGGGGGTCCGACGCGTCCCCCCGTCTCCTTTGGGAGCGCACGCCTTTCCATTCATGGGCGTTACTTCATCCGACAGCGGGGAAAAGAAGAAAGGGACGTGCAATAAAAAAAATGAAGTTTTTTCACGCCAGCATCCTACAGCCTCCTCCACCTCCCGCGTCTCACGGCTGGAAAATTTCGCGCTCGGCTCCCACAGATGGGGAGGGTGGACGGAGGGTAATGGGGTGGGGGGAGAGAGAGGGTAGATGCGGTATCAGGCCCGGAGGGTACTTTCGGAGGATTTTTCTTGGTCTTCGTCCCGGTTCCCCCTATCTTCGCGCCTTGTGAAAAAAAAACCCTTTATGGGTTGACCTCGGGTTTTAGGAATAAATCTCGTTTTGAGAAATTTGGGCTGTACTTTGACGTCGTGTTTTTCAATACACACCCCGGGGACTTAACCAGTACGTTGTACGGAATGGAAATTTAAAAGTGATGCTTCTAAGGAAAACGTAAAGTGGATGAGTATGGAGTGCACCTACGGTTGTAACTTCATGCATTATCAAGTGAAGATTCGCCGTGAAGGGATAATAGAATTGGCTAGGATTCGAAACCGGATCTGTCAAAGAAGTTCCGTATTGATGACAGTTGCATCAGCATGTCGTCTTTCTTTAAGGATGTGTGTCTTGCCTCCACAACAATGGCTAAGTATGAAGGGAAATTGCTTTTTTAAGGGTGTTAACGTATTGTATATAGTCAACCGGCAATTAAGAGATCCACTTCAAATATTGTGAGATCAAATGATTTTTTTCACAGCGTCTAGAAACCACAGTAAGCATAGTAAAGTCCCCCGGTGATGTACAAAAAGTGTCATTTAATATTTACAAGGAAAAATAATCATTTCCTTACACTGAGATTCGAGCACAAATCTCTCAAAATTCCAGATTTTGGTTGAGTGCTTTAGTACTTACTAGTCGTCATCTTCTTATAATTTACAATGAAAGATGTATTCTGCTTATAACTTGGCTGGAAACTAAGGGATTTGTGTTCGAATCCCGGTCTAATATAATGACTTCTCTTAACTGTGAAAATTATTCGAATTAATGTTCAGTTAGAATTTTTTGACGTAAGATTTTCGTGAATTCCCTTTTATCGATCTTTCATTGGGCAACTTTAATTTACGTGAATGATATTAATGTTAGTTGAGTAATATTAGCGCTTACGTATCTTATTTCACAACAAAATTTTTTGCAATATAGTTCGACATTTTTCACTACAACTTTCAAGTTCAAATTTTGCGAACCAAATACAGCAGTAGTATCACATGAGATAAAATAATAACAGAAGCATTGCCTAAATGTCATTTTTGGCACGGTATGAAATATTTTATTGCTCCTAGGAGTACATCCCACAAACACAAGTTGATAAAAAACTAGAGCAATTAGAATGCCAATGACGCATTTACCGACAATGTAATTATAACTCTCGAACTGTTTCACTAAGATTTGATGGAATATTAATTATAACAGTATTGATTATTATATTTTAGCGAAAAAAATGCCTTAAGATAAAATACAAAAATAGAACGTATAGATAATAATTGTTTACAATATAAGAATATAAGTTGCAAAGATACAAAGGAGTATGACCATTATATAAATTTGCCGTTTGTATGCATTAGATATACTTATAATATTTGATTAGTCTATCAAATGTATATATATATATATATCTCAAAGTATTGATTAATTCACAAATAAAACTTATCGCACATTCATACCCTTTATGACGTTCCTATTGTACTTTTGATGATGACGTGGCAGCGGCGTCCTAACCGTGCAAATATTACAACAAATAAGCGTGAAAATTTTCGAAGTGTTTTTCCATCAACGTGATCTATTTCATTTCAATACAGAGGAAGAGAGATTTTATTGCTTCATTTTGAGAAACACCGTAAAGTGAATTACTCGGAAAAATTCTTTGCTCGTGCCTCCAAAACAAGGAATGTCAACGACGCAGCGAATCACTTTTTTTGTGCCTTCTGAAAGAAGGAAAGAGAGAGATTACTACACCACTCGTGCCAATGAAAAGTTATTGATTCAGAAAACGACTTTTTTTGCAAAAAATAATATGTTTGTACCCTCAAGGCGTTTTGGTATACGTTTCGAACACAAATTTTATTAAGCTAATACAGAAAAATATTTATCGAATTGGGTTTTTTTGCAAAGTTTAGTCCAATAATATTTATTGTTTGTTATACTAGGAGGGTAGGTTGAGTCGGAAGAAGAAGAGAATAATTTAAATGTTTTCGTTTTGTGCCCTTCACCAATGATTTAACTTTATTCCTGCATTTAACGATTTAATTGCAAACGAACGGATAGGGACCGCTAAGAGAAGTTCCAACTTAACAGTTCTTTCACGCAGTTATTACTGAACATGACCAGGTGCGCAGAACGTTCTTCACTCACCCTGAGATTGGTGGTTTTCTTGTTGCCTCCAATTGATTCAAATTTAATATTAGTCCAAGAGCCTCCTTTCTTTTAAATTGTTTTGTTAGTTCTGTAACGAACTTTTCATGTTGCAAATTACGGCATGCACGATATAAAAATGAGCAACTTGAGTATCTCTTCGACCAAGATAGATATGCTAACAGTTTATGATATACTTTAAAAAACAGATTTGAGGCATGCAATTAGAACACTTTAACATTAAGATATTCTGGTTTCGGCGGTTGATTGGAAGACAAGTTTTAAGGATATTAGAAAAAGTAGAATGGATATATATATATATATATATATATATATATATATATATATATATAGTATATATACATGCATAATATATATACAGCGAATTATATATATATATGTAAGAAAAATTGTCATTGTACGAGGTAGAGATTCAAGATTCACAATGTAACATTTTTTAATCTTAAGGAACCAGAAGCCATTTCTTATTTCATATCTACGAGACCTCCACCAATGAGACAAACAATATCTGAGGACAGTAGCGAAAAATTCCTCTACCGGTTACAGTTTGGAAATACAATACCTACTGTTACCATATTAATGAAACCTGAGAGCGGACATTTTCAACCGTACTGTTCGACATCCAAATATGTAACCATTATTGTTGGAAACATTTATCGATCACCAAGTCGTTTGGGTTATCATACTGAGAAAAGAACTTTAATTCTACTCTAAAGGCTTCAGTTTCGACTCCAACCACAACTACAAGCATTGGTTTCCTGCGAAACTCTCATTTTGACTATTGTTTCCTTGGTGCGAAATGACGTCATACGTTCGCTCCATTGACGTTGAATCCGTACACCATTGTATTCAGTTAATTAATTTATTGGTTTCCCGCGACGAGAGCGTACGTTCAATACACATGTTTTTCGGTACAATTAAGAATCGGATCTGTGGATCCTATATTCTCTGTTAATAAGAGTATTTAATCCAGTACCAATATCTGAAATCCAACCTCCCGTGAAATACTCACCTATCATAGATGGTACAACAGACCTCCTAATTCTCTTTCCTCGAATAATGACCACTAACCGGTGCTCGCCGCAATCGACGGCATTAACCCGTTGCCACTCGGCTCAACCCGGCTTTAAACGCTCGTCTCCGCGAGGTCAGGTATCCTCCAAGGTCCCCATCCATCGTCGATTTTTCGACGGTGACATTTGTTGCGTTCCTCCTGTTGAGAGGAGTACGGTGGCGGCGGTGGAGGCTCACCATTTCCCCTCCGGTTTGTGGCATTCCACGTCTCGCGAAAACTGCGGCGCGCGTGCCACACTTTCGTCACGACCTCCTCCCCGATAAAGCCCACGCGCCCCTGTTTTTTTTCCGGTCGTGCTCTCGTCTCTTCGGAAGAGCGGGAGGAGAGAGAGAGAAAGAGAAATGGGAGCATTCGGGAGGTAAAGGGTGGCTGGAAGGGCATCCGGAGTGCGTCTCCCCATTCCCCCACGCCCGGGGCGCCAATACATCTCCCGCGTCTCCCCTTCCTCCCTCCCTCTCTCTCTCTCTCCTCCCATCTCTCCGGGGTCGGGTTGCGTTCGAGGGGAGGAGAGGAGGTTTATGAGGGGGCGAGGCGTGGGAGGATGGAAGGCGTGAGGTTTCTGCATTTACGGAGCCGAGGGAGGGAGGCGTTTGCAGGGAGGCGCACGCAGAGCAGCCGAGGGGCTCTTTGGAGAGGAAGCGGTTCGGAAGGGGAGGGTGACTATGGGGGGGGCGTCTGCGGGGACAGGAGTTACCCTGCTGGGTAGGCGGGATCGTTCGAGGCGAGGGGAACAGGTGGCCTCGGGGCTATGTGGAAGGGGGCGGACTGGAGGGAGGGCGAGGGTCTTGTGAGAGTGCTGTCTTCGTCGTGCGGGAGGCGAGGAGTGGAAGAGGGGGGCGTGGCAGAGTCAGAGCTGGAGGGGAGGGGTTGTGGTGGGCAGAGTGCTGGTTGTGGTAATGGGAGGGGGCCGTGGATTCGAATGTCTTGACACCTCGTCCCGTCCCCTCCTCCCATTTGGTCGTGGCCGAGGTCGGACGGTGGACGAGATGTGTCCGCGAGAGGGCCAACAACCGCGGGTGCGACGGTACCTCATCTTCTCCTTCCTCCCTCCCCCATCCTCCATTCCCCTTGCCTCCCTCTCCCTTCCTCCAGCTCTTCGATCAAATTCCCGTCCGTCTCAATCTTGAGCGACCCCATTCGCAAGCAGACCGCTCGCACGGTGCTCGAAATGTCGCTCCCGCTAAGCCAAATGCCCTGACGAGATCGGGGAGGGACTCGTACTGAGCGAGTTCCTAAGGTTCGGTCGCGTCTTTAAGCCCGCGTGTGGGCGTCGCGCGTCCCAGTGGTGGGGTCGGTGCAATCGTTCCTTTGATGACAGTGCGCTCGCTCGAAAACTCCAGGAAGGTATTATTGTTCCAAAAGTTTGTTGAGGCGAATAGGTCTTACCTCGAAATCCTGTTGAGTTGAGTTGATGATAATGCGTTCCCGGGGTGACTCGGTCGTCCTTCCACTCCGGCGCACATGGAACCAGTGCGCGAAACGCTCATGCTTAACGAGCATCCACAACTTTCCTGTACCCACGGGTGACGCTACGTCGTTTTTATTTGGTTCAATTTCCAGCTTAAAACAAAACTCATTTGCTAAATAAATATATATATATATATATATTTACACAATCTACTCCCTTCCTCTATTCTATTTACTTCCTTCCTCCCTTCATCCCGTCCAATATCTCTATCCTGCTCCTGCCCTTTCCTCGTTTGCATTAAATTCTCCCCTCTATTACTTTCTTCAACATCCCACTGTCGTTCAATATGCATTTCATCCATTTTTCCTGCCTCCATAGGATTTCTCCTAACAAACCCCTCTCCTCACCCACCATCTCCAGTACTTCCTCATTTGTTTTCCTTTCGGTCCATTTCACCTTTCCATTCTTTTCCACCAACACATTTCAAAAGCCTCCAATCTACGTCTATCCTCCTGCTTCAATAACCATGTTACCGCGCCGTACAAAGCTACGCTCCATTTCAAAGTTTTGACGAATCTTTTCTTTACCTCCCTCCTCCACGTCCCCGTCATCAAATCCTCCTTGTGAAAGCCTCTTTTCCCAGCGCAATTCTTCTTACGTCCCTGTTCTTTTGACCGTGTTGGTCCAAAACACTTCCGAGATACGTAAACTGTTCTACCTGCTCTAATTTTTGCCCAACTATTTTAATGTTTAGCTTAGACTTTTCCTTTCTGTAAAATCGCAAAACTTTTGTTTTAATAATATTGACTCTCATCCCATATCTGTCGCACTGAATTTACAATTCACTCAGCAATGCTTGCAACCCCTTAGCTGACTGACAAAGTACAGCTTGGTCATCAGCAAACCTAACCGATTTTACGAATTTCCCTCCCACTTTCATACCTACCTACACTTATTCCCATGCCTCTTTAATCATTTCCTGCACATAAGTATACGTTTAGCATCAACAGTGAAAATGGGCAACCCTGCCCTACCTCTTCCTAACACTGCCCATCCGAACTCTCCGTTCCCCAATCACACCTGAGCAGTCTGAGACATGTAAAGGTTGCGGATTAGCCCCATGTCCCTCCAAACTATTCCTATTTTCTGCAATATACTCATTAGTTTTCCCCAATACACTCTATTAACGCCTTTTCGAAATTTACCAAACATGCAAATACGTCCTGATTGTATTCTATATTCCTCTTGATTAGTGATCTCATTACTGCAATGGCATCGCGCGTGCCCTTCCCCTTCCTAAACCCAAACTGATCATCCCCTAAATAATCATTTGCCCTACACTCTATCTTTTTGTTGATGATCCTGAGAACCACTTTAGTTGCATGGGAAATCAAACTTATTATTCTGTAATTCTCACATGACGTAGCCCTCACCTTTTTCGGAATAGCAACTAATACTATTCTCACAGTCTTCCGGCTAGATTCCTTCCTCATAGATACTACTACTAATCAGCCCATATAGACTCTCCTACATTTTCCTAAACTTTCTAGTAGTTCCGCAGGAATGTTGTCAAAACACACGCCCTTATGTGATTTCATCCCCCTTAATGCCCTATCTTATCGTCGAGTACGCCTGGACCTAAATTATCTTCCTCTACTTCATTCTCCTTTTCTATGTCTAACCATGTTGGCCTAGTTGGCCTTGTTGGTTTCTATTGGGGATTTCTATATCCCTTTTTTGATGCATTCCCATTTTCCTTCCATAGTTTTCATCTCTTTACAGTCCTCCATAACTTTCTCTACAGCCTGCTGATACTCCTCTCTTGTTCCATTTAATGCCTCTGCATTCCATCTCCTAACCCACCGCTCTTGCCTTATCTTTTTGTAACAGACGCTACACTTCATAACAACTACGAGGAAATTGTGGTCAGAGTCCGCATCCGCTTCCAGGAAGCTGTTCGCATTGATCTCACTGTTCCTGAATCTGTCCTTAAGCAGAATATAATCTAACTGATACCTTTCTGAGTCACCTGGAATTTTTCATGTATACCTACCTTGATTTCGCCTTTTGTAGTTTCTAAACCATGTGTTGGTGATGACTAACCCCCGGCTCCTACAGAACTCAATGTTTTCTCGCCGCGGTCATTCCTCGCGCTTAAACTGTAGTCCCTCACCTCATCACCATCTCTTTCTTTGCCTATCGTCGCATTCCAAAGCCTCATTAATTTTTCCCTGCAGGAACACACGTGATTATATCCTCCAACTGATCGTTTCACCTATCGACTTCTTCCTCCTTATGATTGCTTGGTGGCATATATACCTGAACACAGACCTAGTTTGCCGGTTCTGCTTTTATCTCTACTGCGTAATTATAGTCTATCCGTTGCTTTTTCTACGTGTCTTTTTATATAGTTCACCCAGTACTAAGCCCGGCGGCGTGTGAAATTCACACATCAGGGTAGGGGGGCCAGTGTCGCTGCAAGTACATACTCTAAATAAACCAGTCTCTAAAGTTATATATCAACCAGATTAAGAGGGATATGGAGGTTTGGTGGGACGGAAATGAAGAGACTACCTGGGAATATAATGGAATGGAGCGCTGCAATCTTACTAAAGATAACTGTCGACGATAGTGGATTATTTCGTTAGAGAAACAACTATTATTATGAGAATGGGAGTCCGTTTCGTTCATGGGCAAAGTATATATCATCATTAGGTTCAGAGTATAGAAGTGATTTCTATATTTTTGTTCTAAAAATATGTAAGTCAAGACAACTTTTGGAGTCGTACATGTACTACCGGAGACATACGTAATAATGTGAATTTGTAGCGCTTTGAAAGATTTTTATTGGTATTTTGGAATTACTATTTTTTGTTTCTACGCAACAAATAAAAATATCACCATAAAAATTTGTGGCCAAGGTTGTGTAAATATAGAATTTGATCCAGGAGAAAAAAGAAGAGAAGGTTTAAGAAATAAATATGAAACTACTGATGAAAAAATCCCAAAAATACATTAAACCATACATTAAATTGTAAATTGCTAAAGAAAATGTTGTCTTACAATAAAGGCCATTTTCACTGAACAGCGTGATATAGTTTTGAGCCTCTGTGATAGTAAAATTTTTAATGTTACGTAAAATGCATGTATCTCTCATGATCACTAATATGAACTAAATCGCAGTATCTGATGGCTGATGTGTTGAGCTGTCAACTTTGATGATGCGTCAAACCACACTATCTACTTCGAATGTCTTAATAGCAGAGTTTCTCAACTGATAAATTTTAATACAAATTATGCACAAATAAAATTAAAATAATCCACATGTACTTCAATTTTTAACTGTCGAAGATAAATCTTTTTACATTTCAAAAAACGACTACAAGGGGGAAATGAAAAATACCTGAATAAATTTCCAAAATTATCTCTTACAAAGCCCACTGCATTAATTCTTTCTCTGAGGCAAATAATTTTAGCGCATTTAATCAATTGAAAGACCATATCAATCAGCAGTCTGCTTCTCCTCCTACATTCTAATTTTTAAGTGTTTTTGTCGTCTACTGTATTAAAAAGTATTCAGTATGAAAATTTATGTAATGAAGTCTAAGTGCATGGAATATCTTGGGAAAATTCACAGTCAAAGACTATGAATGCTTTTCATCATTGGCATTTAAAAATACATTTGGAATCAACCATAAAAGACTGTCATGTCGTACTAAATAATAACGGATGAAAACAGAACTGCGTACCTTAACGAAGACCAAAATTGAAAAAGGAGTAGAGTATTAGCGTGTATAATATAAATGTTTATTTAAAAAACTTAGACAGCAACACACAACATGAGAACACATAAAAGGAACACTCACACGCATATATTATATATATATATATATATATATATATATATATATATATATATATATATATATATATATATATATGTTCAAATACAAAGTCCCGCCATACGGCGCACAAATATTCTTTCAAACATAGAAGGTAGAGGAAACATAGAGGTATAAGGAAAGGGGATAGGAAAACACATAAAAGGCGAACATATATATATATATATATATATATATATATTTTATATACACACACACAGAGATTCTTGGTATTTGGACACCATGCTTGCACACCGCGTCAATTATATTGTAGGAACTGTTAAAGGGGAATGTTTGAGGAGCCTGTGGTTTCCTCTGGAAAGGAATGGCTTTCCTGCTGAAAAAACCGTAGGGAATGTACCTTAGTGCGTGTATTCCGTTTTATGCAAAACTTTCATGGAGGCTGTAGAATGTTTTACATATTTGACTCTTTATTTAGCTAACAAGACCGTAGCTGTTTTCCTCTAAAGTTTCCATTCCAACAGCAGCGTGTAGATAAAAACAAGGGACTGTATTTGGAGAAAGGTTCGGGACAGAGTTGGATGCTATACCGCAATAACTAGTAGGTGGATTGGATAATGACAGGTGAGCAACCTCCGTGGCTGATTTTGATATATTTACGGCAATAAATGTATTAAACTTCGATGAAAAAGTTACCATCTTAAGAACACAACTTAATAAAAGTATATTTCATGGAAATTTACTTGAATTCACAGCAGAAGTAATTCACAAGCGTTGCGTTAAAAAAGGTACACGTACAGCGTGTTCAGCGTCGGCATGCTGAAGAAGCGCATGGATATTCGTTAACTGTTGTCGTGGATTAACATTGTGCTCAGCCAGGATATTTGAGCTGGGTCTTGGAGCGTATTTTCTAAGCTTTGTAGTAAGAGACTCAGGGTATTTTCGAAAATTCAGAGATCCATGTGTAACCGTCGTGGGAGTGGATGGTAGACTTAGTATTTGTAGAGGGCTTAAAAGGAAGCTGAAAACGATTAAGGCGGATCCCATGTGGTTTAAATCAAATGCCGGCCAGCTAAAGCCATCTTCTGAAATATTTGCCATTTAAACCTAAAGTTAGCGGGTATAACACTGCTTCGGGAAACTATATTATTATATTGCTTCAGAAATTAATAATCTCTTACAGTAAAAAATCTGTATGACGTTCTTTACGTATTTAATAGGACGTAATTAACATTAAGAAACGCATATGCAGAACCGAAAAGGCATTAAGGGGAAATGGTAGAGACAACTTCATTCTTTCCATGTTAATGGAGGATACATTTTTGCTATTTAGGTGTCATTTACAGTTTAACGAATTTAAATATGCATTAGGTAAACGAGTGACTTCATTTCGGGCTTTACAATCTATCAACTCAGAGAACGTTAATACTCTTGCGTCTTTACTTTACCTTACCGTGCACATTTACCTTTGAATCCGGTGTTATATAGTCGGAAAAATAAGTTATAAATCTGTACTCGAGAGGCAGTATTTAAATATATACGATTGTAACTCTGATTCTAGACTTAATAAATTATAAATTGCATTGCGCTTATGGGCCTATATGATAAATACATTATGTGACAAATTAAAAAATCTTATTTATATTTCAATCCAAATGTCCAATTGTAAACTATTTAAAATAGAAGTAACACGTGTTTATAGAATAAAAATATGTTAATTAAAAGTATTTTAGAAACCAAATCTAATTATAAGTTGTATCCAAATGTCTGACTATCGTGATCACCCAGTGGTTGCTTTACGAAAGGTTACTTACGTCCACACTCATATGGAAATGTGGGAGCATTTTGTCGGAGGTTGAATTTTTTTGTTTCTAAGCGCTCCACATCCCAAAAGGACAAAGAATACCGACAACTCTAAGAATAGACCCTGGAATATGTATTTGTTTCCGTAGGAGCACTTTGGTCAGTCAACTCATGTTTAATGGAAGCGTTGATATAAAACTCGGTTCGATGAAGGAATCTTGAATCCGACTCCGATACTGCAAACAAATATTTGATTTCTGGGATTCATGCCTAATATTTATTACAGCTGTTATGGAAGATACCCGTGAAACGAAAGCTATTCCCACAATTTAGTTCAGTGTAGAAATAACAAGGAGAAACTTAGCCGCTGATCCCGTTTTTAAATAAAAACGCTTAGCGCTGCATAGATTAACGTCCAACTCCATGGACGGAATACTGTAATACTGCACTCGAAATGATTTCTACCATTGAGGTCGAAGTCAGAACGGCGGAGATAAATTCTCTCAACTCCGGTGATGCAGGCGTGGACCTGGTTCCGAGAGGTTGGTACACTCCCCACCGCAGTGAACCGCGATCGCCCCCTTTAAAGAATCCTGAAAATCCGAGAATTTGAATCCGCAAGCACGGATGCGATCTCCACTCCGTCGCTTCCTGGACCGGCTCCTCGTAAACATCTCGATTTTTTACAATCCACCTCCTCTCGGCAACTCCCTCGCCTCTCCTATCAACTTCCCACGGCCTCACCCCGAAGTACCCCCGGCACCTCCGCCTCGTCTGCCCCCCGATGTGCCTCCGCCCGCTCTCCCGATTGAATCGTAAGATGCGCTGAGAGGGAAGAGGGAGAGCCAGAGCGTGGGCCTGCCGCACGTGCTCACCCCCCGCCCCCGGCGACCCGTCATCCATCCCTCCGGGTGTGTGTGTGCGGAGCGCCGCGCCGCGCCCTGTCCTCCCCTCCCCATCCCCCGCCTCCCTTCCACGTCTCTGGCGCTGTCCGTTTGCACGCGAGACGGGAGGGGCGAGGGGCAGGGGAGACAGAGATATATAACGCAGCGAGTGCTCTTCCCTCGACATCTCAACCCCTTCGTCTACTCTCCTTACCCTCTCCGCAGGGTGAAATTTTCGCGAAAGGCCATGGACCGACTGGGTGACTGAAGGACGGCAACTCCGAGGACCGTCCTACACAGTAATTCCCATTTAGTTCTGAAGGTCGGAGGGTGTAAGGAAATCAGTGATAGGATATATTATACCCGAGAGGGTTTACATTAAAAAAGACACGTACGTTTTTATGGCATAAGGATTTGGCTTGGCTTAAGTTTAAAAGGCGTCGTAAATCAGTATGACCGTATGATTTTATCTCATAAAAAATGTCATTTATGTTGCACGAAATATGTACGTAACGCAAGTTGGAATGCACATGTGAAGATAAATTCGCTTAAGAACTTGGTCTTCACAATTGGAACACATGAAATATTTCGACCGATAAAAATTTGCAGGAAATCTGAAATTAATAAATTTCGAGCTTTGGTAATTTTGTGGTATCCTTTGTAATTGATTTATTGGTTTAAACTTTACAACATAAAAAATCAGGAGAATCCTTAACCTCCATTTTAATGAATAATAACTATCTTTGAGGAATTGTTCACTGAAACTCGGGTCGTGATTTGTTTTGTGTAGTAATCGTTTGTGGCAATAAATTATTAAAATGTGAAGCTTTTTTGAGAGAAAATCGAGGACAATACTTTTCACGGTAATGCACAAGAAAGAATCAAAATAAGTTTGAAACCAGGCCAAATAATGCTACAAAGTAGCAAAACTAGTCGACAGTAAAAATTCTATCCTGTGGAAACGCAAAGTTATTTTGATTCTTCCTTGCATATGAAATCTAAAATGGTCGTGTACCTATTTCCTATTTAGTTCCTAGCGTCTGTCAGGTTGGCCTATTATGGGGATATCTGCTGCGGTTTTCTGCTTCGTTCATGCCTATAATTTTTGGGAGAAATTGGAAAGGTTCAAATATGGGAGAGAAGGAAAACTGGGGTTCAACTGGTATCGGGAATATTCTGCTTTTGATTTGAGTCCCTTGAAAAAAATATTTCGCGTCCAATTAGATGGGCAATTGAAAGTCAAGCTTTCTCCATCTCCGGCTGGAAAAGGGCTCTCGATATGGGAAGAAATGGCACTATTTACCCCTCATATCCGAGGTGGGCGAGGGGGATACGAAAGGGAAATTTTTTTAAATTAGTGCTCCATGAAATGGAACACAACACATCACTTTCGGAAAAAGAAATGACTATAACGTTGGAGGTTGAAAATGATTACGAGTTGTTAATTGCTATTAGCTAGACTATGTGAATGGAACTTAAAAATAACGGTGAATATCGGCAGAGCATTGAAAATTAAGAATTCATATATTTGAGCCCGTTTCTGACAACATTAAAACGATAAAAAAAAGCTTTTGTTTTTCTTTAGTCGATCTGATTTGCAGTCTCCAACTTAAGGCGGCTAAACGTGAACGAGCGTAGTTGTTTTATCTAATTATCCGTCTTGGCTCCACCTTCGTCGTGACGCGAGTCTTAAATATCAGTGGTAACGCCGTGTTTTAAACCGAAAGGTGACTTCAGCTTCGAGCATATATGGTACGATAACGACTAAGATACGCCACAGTATATTAATGTATTATCTTCATCCTCATTTTCCGAGGAAACGTATGCGGAAGAATAAGGCATTTATCGAAATTTTTCTCAATTGAATTTATCTCGTTGGGTAATAATGTTGTTGATTTTATTTTCACGAATTGTTGAAAGAAAGAGACGACTTTGCTCCCTCGTCGAGAAAACGTTATATTATTGAAATCAATCGACGAATTTGAAAACTACAAAATTAAATCGGGATGAATTAAAAAATAATTAACGTTTTAGTTTGCATTTCTCTCTAAATACATAATTAACATTAAAATAATACCTAAATACTTAAAGTAATTCGATAAATTTGTTACGATTCGTCTATGTGTGTTCTGTGTGCACTAATGTTTGTATGGCCCTTCCCCACGCTGAGTTCCCATGTCAATCTAGTAGGAATTGAAATAAGTGTAGTCCTATCTCATGATGGTATTGCTCCTTGGTGTTTATATATACACCGTATAACCTCGTCTTTTTGGGGAAAAAGATTAAATTCAAATATTCTTGGATCCGCTCTGACATCCTCTCGATACCCTTTCCTCTCCACTGCATTTCTGTTCTCCCGAACGCTCTGAACGTTGGCATAATGGAAACTCTCGGATTTCCTCAGCAAAAGAGGAACGGGAACACTCCTGATTCTGTCCTCAAGGATTGTTGATCAACGCTTTTGTACAATATATCTTCAAAATCTTTTTCACAAAATTCTAGTAATTAATTTGCATTGTACAACTAAAAAATATACGTATGGGTGGGGTGTACCTAATTCTTTGTAATGTGCACATATATAAGAGGCATGCTTTCCAGGGACCAAAGTTGAATTGATGAGTCACTTCAGAGTCTTTTGTGAAGCTGTGGAAGTTTAACGGTAATAACTTTCGATTACTGAGCCGAGGGATCCGGGTCCATGTCCAGGTGGATATCCCCAGCTAAAATCATGCGGTGCTCCGATTTTCCGTATGCCAGGGCTTTCTGGCGCAGGAGGGAAAAGGAAAGGAACTGCCTCCTCCATTTTCTGAATTTCACTCGCAGCAGGGCTTAGCAAACATCGACTTAGAAAGCAAGAAGGACGTAGCCGACGGGAATACATGAACCAAGACGATATCCTAACGAAAATAAAAAAATACAATCAGGGCGCCAAGCATAGCACATAAACATGTAAATAAATACACACGCAACCATATGTTTACATGTATGTGTATATATATATATATATATATATATATATATATATATAGTGCTATATATATATATAACTTAGACAGTAACACACAGCACGAGAACACATAAAAAGAACACTCACAATAATATCTTGATAATTTCGACGGACTCGAGCTCCATCTTCTTCGGAAGATAAGATATGACTCATATCTTCCGAAGATAAGATATGATATGACTCCTATCTTCCGAAGAAGACGGAGCTCGAGTCCGTCGAAATTATCAAGATATTATTGTGAGTGTTCTTTTTATGTATTCTCGTGCTGTGTGTTACTGTCTAAGTTTTTTATTCAACACTTCCGTGTTTCTTCGAAGAAATCATATATATATATATATATATATATATATATATATATATATATATATATATATATATATATATATATATATATTTACTCTTTTATTAGGTAATCTACCGGTTAAGGTAGGTTTTTGGATGGACACAACTATCAAATTAACATTTTGTGACTCCCCACCTAGCAAACTAATCTATATCAGGTCCCTCTTCATCTCGGTGTACTTCTTTCCTCCCTTCATCCCGTCCAACATCCCTATCCTGTTCCTACCCTTACCTCGCTTGCCCAACATTCTCCCCTCTATTACCCTCTTCAAGATTCCACTACCGCTCAATACGCCTTTCATCCATTTTTCCTGCCTCCATAGGATTTCTCTCAACAAACCCCTCTCCTCCCCCACCATTTCTAGTACTTCCTCATTTGTTTTCCTTTCGGTCCATTTCACCTTCTCCATTCTTTTCCACACCCACATTTCAAAAGCCTCCAATCTACGTCTATCCTCCTGCTTCAGCGACCACGTTTCCGCGCCGTACATAGCTACGCTCCATATCAGAGTTTTTACGAGTCTTGTCTTAACATCCCTACTCAACGTCCCCGTCATCAACTCCCTCCTCCTTGAGAAAGCCTCCTTGCCTAGCGCAATTCTTCTCCTTACGTCCCTACCACTTTGACCGTGTTGGTCCAAAACACTTCCGAGATATGTAAACTGTTCTACCTGCTCTATTTCTTCCCCTCCTATTTTAATATTTAGCTTAGCTTTTTTCTTTCTGGAAAATCGCATAACCTTTGTTTTATTAATATTGATTCTCATACCATATTTATCGCACTGAACCTCCAATTCACTCAACAATGCTTGCAACCCCTTGGCTGACTGAGCAACTAATGCTTGGTCATCAGCAAACCTAACCGATTTTACGAATTCCCCCCCGACTTTCATTCCTACCTCCAGTTCTTCCCATGCCTCTTTAATCATTTCCTCTACATATACGTTGAACAGTACCGGTGACAATGGGCAACCCTACCTTACACCTCTTCCTAACACTGCCCATCCGGACTCTCCGTTCCCCACTCGCACCTGAGCAGTCTGAGACATGTACAGGTTGCGGATCAGTCTCCTGTCCCTCCAATCCATTCCTTTTTTCTGCAATACACGCATTAATTTTTCCCAATTCACTCTATCAAACGCTTTTTCGAAATCTACAAAACAGGCAAAAACGTCCTGATTGTATTCTATATTCCTCTCGACTAGTGATCTCATTACTGCAATGGCATCACGCGTACCTCTTCCTTTCCTGAACCCAAACTGATCATCCCCTAAGTAATCATTTGCCTTACTCTCTATCCTTTTGTTGATGATCCTGAGAATAACTTTAGCTGCGTGGGATATCAAACTTATTGTTCTGTAATCCTCACATGACGAAGCCTTTGCCTTTTTTGGAATAGGAACTAACACCGATCTCACAAAATCTTCCGGCCAGATTCCTTCCTCATAGATACTACGAATCAGTCCATATATGGCCTTCTTCCCACCTTTCCCTAACCATTTCAACATTTCTACAGGAATATTGTCCACCCCCACAGCCTTATTTGCTTTCATCTCCTTTAATGCCCTTTCTATTTCATCGTCGAGTATGCCTGGACCTAAGCTATCTTCTTCTACGTTATGTTCCTTTTCTATGTCTAACCTTGTCGGCCTAAGTTCTTTACCATAGAGTGTTTCTATATATTCCTTCCATCTCTCTTGGATTTTTCCTGGTTCAAGTATTATCTTACCCCATTTATCTTTAACTGTTAGCACAGATCTTGCCTTCTTACTTCCCGATAATAACTTAACCTTGCTGTATAGAGCACCAATTTCACCCTTCTTCTGTAAACTTTCCATATCCTCGCATTGCGTTTTCCACCATTCTTCTTTTGCTTTATTTGTGGCCCTTCTCAATTTATTGTTTAATTCTTTGTACTACGTTTTGCCTAACTCTGTGTTTACATTTTGCCATCTTCTTCTTTCATCCATCTTTGCAATCATCTCATCCGTTACCCATTGTTACCTTATCCTTTTCCCGTTAACGGTTCCTATAGTGTCTTTAGCGGCTTCCAATATCCCTTTCTTGATACATTCCCATTTTTCTTCGATAGTACTCAGTTCTTTACCGTCATCCATCATTTTCTCTACAGCCTCCTGATACTTCTTCCTCGTTAATCCATTTACTGCTTCTAAATTCCATTTTTTAACCCGCCGCCCTTGCCTTATCTTCTTGAAACGAACATTAAATTTCATAACAACTAAATTGTGGTCAGAGTCCGCATCCGCTCCTGGGAAACTGCGAATTTATCACACTGTTCCTAAACCTGTGCCTAACCATAATATAATCTAACTGATACCTTTCTGAGTCACCTGGCATTTTCCATGTATACCTACGCCTTTTGTGGTGTCTAAACCATGTGTTAGTGATGACTAACCCCTGTCTCCTGCAGAATTCAATTGCTTTCTCCCCGCGTTCATTCCTCGTGCCTAACCCATAGTCCCCCACCTCACCACCATCTCTTTCTTCGCCTACCGTCGCATTCCAATCCCCCATCACTATCAAATTTTTCCCTGCAGGAACACTCGCGATGATATCCTCTAACTCATCATACATCCTATCGACTTCTTCCTCCTTGTGGTTGCTCGGTGGCATGTATACCTGAATAATGACCAAGTTCGTCGGCTCTGCTTTAATCTCTACGAGTAAAATTCTATCTGTCGCTTGCTCTATGTTGACTACGCTTCTTCCTACCCCTTTATTTAAAATTACGGCAACCCCTCGTTGGCTCTCGTCCCCGCCGCTGTATATTACTCTATAATTGTCACTCCAGTAATCCCCGCTATCCTTCCATCTCACCTCGCAGAGGCCTAAAACATCTATGTTACCTCTTTCCATCTCTCGCTTAATATTTTCTAATTAGCCTCTCCTCAACATTGTCCTGACGTTCCAGGTTCCTATTCTAACTACTTTCGCCTTCTTCTGAGTCTTCTGTCCTGCTGAAGTTATTTCTTCCCTGCAAGGGTTTCGTGGGATGACGACCGCGGAAGCCTTGCCTCTCCCGCTGCCGGGCACGACACACGGCCTCTTGGGCCGAGTCCCGTAGTTGCCAGGACTCATATTATCTATAGTGTCCATCATTATATTCTTGGGAATCATAATTGAGGTGGTTTCCCGTTGCCTTCCTCAATAGTGTTTTTAACGTGACACCATCACTTAATGGCCGCCCCACTGGGGTCAGACGCCATTGCAGCCGCCTCACTGAGGAACAGACGCTGCGTGGACCACCTTTAGTCTGGCTCCTAACCTTCGACCTATCTGGCATGGGTGACCCTTCCAGGAGTAATTATTATTACTCCCGCCAGCACAGCTCTAGGGGTCATCGGAACACACAAGCCCTTCCACCACGACAAGGTTGTAGTCCATGGGAGGGATATATATATATATTCATTCAAACAGAAATAGGTATAAGGAAAGGGGATAGGAAAACACATAAAAGGCGAAGACAGGACATGTGGGGAAGGCGGTTTTTGAGCAGATCACGAAAGTAAAAATATTTCCCTATCCGGGATTTGAACCACGGACCTTCCACTTTCCGGGCGGATGCTCTACCAGTTGAGCTAATAGGGAAACCTGGAACGAGAAAAGAAATAAGCTTGTGTGAACTAAAACGAAGGAAGAAGATGGAAATTACGAGTACTTTTTCAGACAGTTTAACTCGCTGAAGACAAAATTTGTTACGGAATGAGAACAGTACTTAGGATGAAAAAAACGATGAACACCTACCTAGCTTTCCACGGTACTTTTAATCGTTCATGACTCGAGTTTCGTTTCCAGCCTAACATCATCACTTTGTATTTATTAAATATGAAGCAATTCCACCAAGCGGCACCTATTACTGAACATTTCCTCGGGGTTTAAATAAAAGCGGACGTACAGGAGAAAAAATATGAAGGCATGAACAGGATTTTCCATACAGGCATTGATTAGAGAACTGACGCAAATAGATCCTAATACAAGTGATAAGCATTTATGGTTAATTTACAAATATGAATTAAATAGTGACACACTTGTATTCGTGTAGAATCATATCGACATATCTATTTCATATTCATTTTCAAACAAAATAGAAAGTGGCCCTGCTGCTAAATATGTTTGAATAAATATCTTCTTAGGGGTTTGATATCTCCGGAGCACTTTTAATTTCATGTAATAAACTTAATGAATTGGATGTTATGTGTGCGTGCAGCGTACCACACTTTATTTCAGCCAGCCTATGGGTAGACTCAATGGACGCACTAAATTCCATCGTCTTTCCTTAATAAAACGCTTGGCCTTTGTGGTGCGACATCAGTTTTCCAGTTAAAACGATGACTTATGAAAAGACCTGGAGGGCGGGACTCAAGAAAAACACCCTACCCTCGATCACTCCTCCCTCCGCCCGTCAATTCGACCCGAGAGTGGAGGAGCTCTAGCGCGACGACCCCACGCGAGGAAGAACTGAAAACCGCTGCCTGTTGAACCCTTCGGGTCGGGCGGAAGACACCAAAACCCCTGTTGAACCCTCGGGATCGGTGGCCTACCCACCTCGGGAGCTCGTCTCGCCGCCTTCCGTGGTTTTGCCGATCTTTGAAGGGTCGTGCGCCGGACTTAAGCATACGAGGAGGGCGAATAAAAGAGAAATAACGGAGCGAGATTATCTCACCGAGATAAAAATGTTTCCCTGACCCCTCACCATAACAGAAAATCCTCGCCGGCCGTCCTCCACTCATATTCCTACTACCGAAGCCATCCCATTCCCCCCCCCATCATACCTTAACTCCCCCCCCCCATTCGAATGAATTGCCGTGAAAATTGGAGCGAGAACCGGCCGCGTAGTCGGCCGAATGCACACAATGGTTCTCTCGATCGCAAGGTGTTTCCCTCCCGATTGTTTTTTTATCCCTCCTCTCTCCCGTAACTGGCGGGCTATTGTCGGAAAATGCGCCTCATTCTATCCCTCTTTCCTCTCTCTCCATCTCCCACTCCACCTCCCTTTCCCTCGCTCGATCCTCCACACAATCTGTGGATAGAATAAAAATTACAATGAAAGAGAGTAACATTTGCAGCAATAATAATGCATCTGGCGTGCCAGCCTCGGATCACGTTATCAGATGAGGGAAAGTGCATTTGGACGTGATGTGGGTGAATGATGATAAGAAGAACGGGAAGGAGGAAGAATGCGGGGTCGACGGCGGGAGGGGGACTCGGAGAGAAAGGGATGAAGGGAGATTGGCAAAAGCGGAGTGGGCGAGAGGATGGATGGGAGTGGTGTAGTTGAAGGGTTGGAGAGGAACAAGAGCTGAAGGGAGCGTGGACTGGAGGCAGGGGGGAGAGGGATATGAAGGGTTGGGAGAGGAGGGGGAGATGAAGAAGAGTGGGAGTGAGATGGATGGGGGAGGGGTGAGGAGGAGTGGGGGTGAGAGCAGAGGAGAGAAAGGGGGCCCGCGGAGGAATTGAGTGTGAAAGAGAGCGTTGTGGGCACGGAGGATGGGACGGGAATGGACTAGGAACGCGCTGGGGGAGTCGGAGGGGGGAAATTAGAGGCCGCACGGAGAAAGGGGTGTGGAAGCGGTGGGGAAGTGGGAGTGCGAGGGTAGGTGAGCGGTCGGGGGGAGTGGACGGTTCGGAGTGCGGATTGGGTGGGGGAAGGAGCGGGGGGTTTTTGGGTTGGGGTAGTTTCAGGTGAGATAGTGGAGTGAGGGTGGGGTGCGAATGTGAGAGGAAGTGGGAAGTGTCGGGCGGGAGGGGAAGGGAGGGAGGCGTCAAGTTGGGAGAGGAGAGACCCTGTGGTTTCCCCTCCGCGTACATATCTCTCTCTCTCTACCGCCCTGCCTCCTCCTCTCCCTCCGTCTCTCGGCCACCCCGCCGCCGTCTCTCGCTCGCAGTCCTCGCAGTCGCTCCTCAGCCACCTCGCAGCGCTTGTGCGTGAGCGGACCTCTTCGCGAACGGCTCTCCCTCTCGTCTCTCCCTCCCTTACTCTCTCCCTCGCTCTTGCGCTCCCGCAAACTTGCGCTCCATCGCTCTTGCGCTCCTCCCGTTCTTCCGCTCATCCGCTCGCTCACCCGATCGCTCTCTCCTCTCTCCCCCAATTCGATGATGGCGGGGCCACTCCCACCCCGTGGGTAGGTGAGCCCCCTTCTCACATACTCTCCTCCCAACCCCTCCCCTAACCACCACCACCTCGTCCTCCTCACCAATCCTCCCCTCTTCATCCTCCCCCGTGTCCCCCTCTGTAAGAGGGAGAGAGCCGGAGAGGGCGCTGTCTCCGCTCGATGAAGCCTCCGCTCCCGCCCTACGCCCCAGAACGGACCGCCCTGCCGCCTCCTCTGCCCCCGACCGGAGGCGGCGGAGGGTTGCTATGGCGACTGGCCACGAGGGGTCCGCCGCCACCGCCACCACCGTCACCACCGCCGCCGCCGGCGATGCTTCCTCCTCTGCCGCCCACACGGTCGCAGCTCACGCGGTAAGATTCGAATCTGCGGTCCTTTCCTCCGAGGAGGCCCCCGGCGGTGGTCGGCGAGAGAGCGCGCGAGCGCCCGCCTACTGGATGTCGGGGCGAGGGAGGGACGCGGGCCACCAAGGCGCTCCTCACTTTCGGGGGTCGACAATGCGCGACCGGCACTCGCGGCCCCTCTCCCCGCTTCGGTCGAAACGTCTCCCGCGGGCGGCGTCGATGGTCCTTCCGCCCTCGGAAGTGGTGAGGCGTGTTGTCGGCGGTTTCTTCCCGTATACCTCCCTCCCGTTCCCGCTGTGCGGAAAAACCCGCGGTTCGTCCACTCGAGTGGAAGTGCCGCATAGTCCCCAGAGAGTAAATTCGGCCGAAATGGCGTCTCTTTTCAATGTCTCCGCGTGATTATTTTCTCCGTTATTTCTCCTTCTTCCTTGGCCGTTCCTTCCTTCCTCGGACCATTCTTTTTACTCGGCGTCTCTTAGGTCCTCTCACCCGTCTCCCCGAGGTGGTAATGTCGTCTCGGGCGTAATTCGTTCACCGGCGTTCTGGCCGGCAGGGGTGTCCCGCCTCCGACGTCCGTTCCTTCCGGCCCGATCTCCGGGACCACTTCCTCTCACGGCCCTCGCCACCCGTCCGCCTGCCGACGCCGCGCCGCGGGAAGGACAGGTTAAATCTGGGAACATATTCCAGAGTCCCGTCGCCAACGTTGACGTGCTTTTGTGCTTGTGTGTGCTCATTGTGTAGACAACACAGTTTACGTGGTGTAGTCATATCTCGGAAATTCAAAGTGAGAGTTGAAAATTCTCAAGGATCGATCGAAAAGATGATGTATTCAACGGGCGTCAAGTGTGCGAGAGAGAGATAGCGCGGTTAGTGTTGGTGACAGTTGGTTAGGAGATCGTTTAAACCAAATACCACATGCGAATCAGTCGAAAGATTTCACCGCGTTGGATATTTAATTACATTTGGAATTTGAGGAAGAAAATTAAAATTGCCGCATAGTTTTGCCTGTATAATAGTCCTGGAGAAAATATATGCAAGTCCGTGTTGTATCGCAAAAAAATAAAATGTTTGTCAAATAGCAAATTCTTCGATTTCGTCGGAAAGATTTGATATCATAAATTTAAACTTTTTCAAAGTTTTAAGGAACAGCAATTTTAGCTAAAATTTTCATTTCATTTAAATAGTGGGACGGAAAATAATTTGAAACTTTAATCATCAGTTTAAACAAAAAAGAATAGTATTAAGTAAATGTGATTAATAAATTTGGCTTTTCAATGGTAGCTTTACGGTGATTTCATTTATTAGACAGGTAATTTTTATTAGTTATTTCATTCATTAGAAATACAATGTTTGAAGTTATTTGTTAACCTCCCATGTGCAATTCATCCGTAACTAATTGTTTAAATCCAATTTTGTGAACTTTCCTAATTTATATACAACTGGACGAGCGGTCAGCACTATATACTATATAAATATATATATATATATATATATATATATATACACACACACTTGTAATTTCGACGACATTTCCTTTAAAGGTTGTAGTTATTCATTTATATTGTCCTCTATCCTGTCAGTTATTCTCGATAATACGTTCCCGCAAAGCAATTTTCCTCTGATATACGCCACTCATCACCACGTAAAGTGTGATATGACATGTTTCGCAGGAAAAATAGTTGAACATTGAAAGAATTTGATGAATAAACACAGTGGAAATTGTCTCTCCTATTTGTAGCAAAACACATTTCCTCAACAGTATCATAGTAAATATCGGATCATACTCTAAACCAGAATTAATTATGAGTTTTTTGTTCATTTTTGATAATGATTCATAATTTATAATTAAATGATTATCCGAAAAATTATTTTCTTTTTCAGATGGAAAATATTATTACAACGGAGAATAAAAAACTAAATGTGTTGATGAACTAAAATATTTTTTAGTTTTGTTAAAAATATTGTTTTTTAAATTCAAACCTACAGTGTCGGAAACCTTCGACATTTATTAAACGAGTTTACTGGAAACGCCGGACAAATAATAATGAGCACTTTTAAATATTCTCCCTTAGTCGTATGCTCGCATTAATGCGCACAGCCTAGTGTCCAATAATTCTAAATTGAATCAATTTGATGAAAATTCAACATTTTATAATAATGATAATCACCAGATAAATCATTCCAAACATGTGCAGCCTATAGTTCAACGTTTATGGGTAAACTATTATTTTTTTATGCCAAAATAAATGCTGAAAGGCAAGAATCAATCAAATTAAACAATAAACTAATTTTGAAAATGCATTAACAATTCCCACATAGTTTTTCGGTTTTTTTCGGATGGTAGGTTCAATTTCTCGTTATAGTGGGCAATTATTACCGTAAAGTATCCATCGGGTTTGAAAAATAAAATCAGTTCACGTTGAAAAAGTAATGAACTCTAAAAATTTTATCATTTAAAAACTTTTCCCCGAATATTCGCTCTGGAAACTGGTTGGGGAATTAACGGAAATGAGTTTATTCTAAAGGTCAGCGACGGTTCATCATGCTTCCAAAATTTTGAAAAAAAAGCACAGTGCTGCAATGTGAAATCGAAAGGTTCGCCACATGTTGCGTCCCGCTTTTAATTAGTATGCCATACGAAGCATTTGATCTCCGATTCAGGTTTCACTCCCTTTCTCTCTGATTCTCCTTTCCCTTGATTATAATTTTGTCCGTAAAATATTCTTGAAGAAATGGATCTTTTGTTTCTTTACCTGACACAATTTATGTATATTTTCCTCTGATGTAAGATGAACAACTATAAATAACCAAGGAATTTGCGGGTTGTAGGTATATGATATCTCGGCTCCGAAATAATCAAGGAAAATAATAGAGCGTAACACTTGTTGATTAACAGGTAATATGACTTTCCGTTTATTGCCCTCCTTCCCGCGCTGTGCCGTGCAAAGGTATCAGTATTTATGGGTTGAAATATGAGCCAGTCAACAGAAGTTTGTGCCGATATTGTTGCCTATTTTGAGGAAGGAATCATGCTCAAAGATTCACTGGCCAACCGATCATAATTGCGCATTCACAAACTGTTCCGACAGTTCTCTTACTTTTTATTTAATTCTAAACACATTTTTATCGATAGTAGTAATGTAGTTAAAAATATGTGTTATCTAAAAAGTACTTTCCATTTGCGGAATTTGTTGTGTTTCGTAATTCTATTAAAAAAGAAGGAAAGAGCGCGATTTAACTTTCCTGAAAGAATTTGAAATGCAAATGAGACCGATTTTCCAAGTATTACACGAAAAAGAAAAATTCCATAACTTAGTACCATACTACTTAATTAAATTAAGATAATCTCCAGCTTGACTTTCCATTCCATTTGACTCAGTAAGCACCTTTCAAAGGTGACGCTAACACGATCGCCACACCATTGCCTGTTCATCAAACATGCACTAACACTTCGTATTTATTACATATTGAAGGTAAATAAATCGAATTTGAGCTCCTTGTGCCGTTGAAATAATAAATGAAGAGCGTAGAGTGCTCGAGCCAAAGATTAAGGCCATTTTCTGGTTTCCATGGTTTCCATTGGGATCGATGGGGCGGGAGGGGTGAGAGCGCGCGCGCATCTCCGGTCGACGACGGCGGGCGAAGAACGAGAAGTGGTGAAGAGCGACAAGAAGAAGGACCAAGAGAAAGGACGATGAATTGAGAAGGAAGGTAGACAAGATATGTGAGTTAGAGAGGACAGTGGGAACATAAACTAAGCTCACACACACCAACAAATATTCGCAAAAATAAATAATCATTTAATATATATATATATAATTATTGTTAATATAGGCTAAAATTAATTACTACATTATATATATAACCACGCAGGGCATTTTAGGATATATATATATATATTTATATACACACGTGTGTATATATTTTGGCTATTATTAATTATTATATTAATATTATAATACACCGTTAGTACTTTATATACATTGATTGTCGTCCCTCTTTCGTGCAACTTTTAAAAATATGTAAAATAATGTGAATAATGTAGATATACATATATATAGTTGTGTAACATCACTAAACAAATGTAAAAGACGGAACAAAAGTTTGATCAAAAGACAAATTCCAATGTTTTCAGTAGTATGCGTAACATACATTTCGGCGGTCGTGTCGCCTTCATCAATGGCTGAAGTCCGTCGAAATGATAAAATATATTGTACACGTATGTGTCCGAAAGTCCTTATATAATTGTATCTTTTAAGGTTTCGTATTTATTTTAATATGTACTATATACATGCGTGTTAGTATATATATATTCATTCACATAGAAAATAGATATAAGGAAAGGGGGATAAGAAAACATAAAAGACGAACACAGGAGATGTGGGGAAGGCGGAATCAAGCAGACCACGAGTGTAAAAATATTTCCTCGACCTGGACTTGAACATCGGATCCCTCCACTTGCCGGGCGGATGATCTAACCACTTCAATTATGGAGAAAATCTAATTTACACTGAGATCTGCGATGTTTCACCTGCAATGGCCAAGTAATCGGAGCATTTGGGCGCTTTGAAACAGTGTTCAAGTCCAGGTCGAGGAAATATTTTTACACTCGTGGTCTGCTTGATTCCGCCTTCCCCACCTCTCCTGTGTTCTTCCTTTAGGTGTGTTCCCATCCCCTTTTCCTAATATCTATTTTCTATGTGAATGAATGAATATATATATATATATATATATATATATATATAAACCATAAACCATAAACACAGTAATCAACCCGAAGGTCGGTTTAGTAGGTGATGGTAGAGCTCACCCATGTACCAAGCCCGACGGCGTGTGAATATTCACACATCAGGGTAGGGGGGCCAGTTCCTTTCCCTGTGCCGGTTATGGTTTCCCAGGAAGACCTGGTACCCGAAAAATCAACTAGCTTGGGTGGAGCTGCAGGTGCCCAAAGTGCCTTGCCCGGGAATCGAACCCGGGACCCTTTGGTCAGCAGTCCAACGCTCTACCCGCTAGACCACCGCGACCCGCCATATATATATATATATATATATATATATATATATACATACATTCACATTGAAATAGAGATAAGGAAAATGGTAAAGGAACACATATAAAGGAAAAGTGTAAAAAAGTGTGTAAAAGTATCGTTCCTCGATAGCTCAGGTGGTTTAGAGCATCCGCCCGGCAAGTGGAGAGATCCGGTGTTCAAGTCCCGGTCGAGGAAAATATTTTTACATTCGTGATCTGCTCACATCCACCATCCCCACCTCTCTTGTGTTCGTCCTTTATATGTGTTCCTTTACCATTTTCCTTATCTCTATTTCAATGTGAATGAATATTTATATTCGCCATATGGCGGTATTTCGTGTTTGAATGCATATATATACATATATATATATATACACACACACACCTACATGTATGTGTTTGTTTTCAACCACTAAGCTAGAGTGGGCGGATGAGATGGTGTGCGTAGGAATTTTCGCAGCGGATGATTGGGAAAGAAACATCCAGGGACGATGAGAAGAAGAGGTATTGTTTCCAGGAGGAGAAATCGAGAGGGAGTGAGAGAGAGGTTGAGGGAGGGAGAGAGAGAGAGAGTGAGAGAGATAGATGGTGGGTCGACGAGAGACGGGACGAAAGAAACGGAAAGAAGAGGAGAGAGAGGAATTAAGACGCGAAAGTTGGAGTGAGATAGGGTCCCTTTTCGGAGAACGCTGTCGGGTGTGGTGAAAGGGTAAAAAAAGGAGATGGAAATAATGAGGAAGAGGGGGAAAGTGAGATTCAAGGGAAGGGAGGGGTGATAGGAGAGGGGGGAGGGAAGAAGGTGGGGTGGGGCAAGTTGAGAGAATGGGAAAGATTAAGATTGCGCGCTCCGAAACATGTCCCCCTAAGAGCCAAATGACATGAATACGTGAGTTATGCGAGGAAAATTAAATTTTGCACCGCTTGAATAATCGAGGGAAGGGAGTGGATCAGAAGGGCGAGGAGACCGCGCATTATTAATTACCCCTCACCTATCATTAAATGACCCCTGGAATGTGAGGAGCGAGGCGAGTTTTGGCATTCACCGCATTGTATTCACTTTATCCCAAGCTTAGGTTCGTGGACCCGATGTCCTGTTAATTGCTCATAAATTACACAACTTATAACGGTGAGTGTGGATGCCACGTAGAAGTTATTGCGTTGTTGCAATAGGTATTTAGGTACTAGTAAGGTACTAAACCATGAAATAGAGTAATGGTGCTTCGCCGGAAAATAACGTTTTTCTCTGGAAAAATACGAAAAGCCAAGTGAAACAACAGGAACTCCCCAAGTCCAGTACGCGCAAGGAACCCGGGACCTATGAATAATCATGTGGTACACACCCGTTTTACACAGCTCTATTATTCAAGTCGGCATATTTTTATTAAGTATTCGCTTCGTATTTGTACTGCCCAAATCACTCATGTTGAATCCACTTCCAACAGCAAAACGGTACGCTTATAATTTTAACCACTCAACAATTATTGGCACAACGTTTTAGCAAAGTAAAAATTACGAATTTTCTCTACTTCCGTTTTTACTCTAATCAAAATAAGCAAGACACACAAATGTTACTTTTAATTAAATTTTAGTTTGTCACTAATCAAAAAGGTTCGGTTATTCATATTGGCATGTTTAATGTCTATTGTCTAATGTTTGAGTCGGGTCTCTTGACCTAATGTTATTAAATTTTGCCGTTTTGGTCTCTAATGGATTTCATGCACAGTTTTTAATCAGCTCAAGCACTGAATCACCTGAAATCCAATTACTATGAAAACCTACTCGGTTAGAGGCTTGTAATCCAGTTTGGGTCACATGAATTATATGTGAGCATATTTTTTTGTACCTATCATTATTTATTTAGGGTAGTATTTCTTTAATTAGCCGTAGATGTACTTAAATTCTAAATAAAAATCAATTAAGGGCACGAAAATAAATGATTAATTGCCTGGAGCGTCACAGCAAGGTGTGTAGGGTCCATCATAAAAAATATTGTTGAATTGTGGTATTTTAGGCGTGACATGACCATCCCGACGGAACAAATTTATACGCCATACCCCGATTGTCTCATTAAATTTTCGGAAAAGTGTGGTAAAGGAATTCATTTTTAGGGAAAATCAATTTTATTCGACACGGACGAAGGAAAAGAGTTATACCGGTCTTGTATTACCACGGTACGCCCACCTCCGTGCTCGAGGGAGGTAGAGAGAGAGGGAGAAAGCGAGGAGTGTGATAGATTATGGTGGTGGTCGCCCCTTCCCGTTCCGTCGTCACATCTCGAAAATTCCAACGCTCTCCCCCGGAAAGCATTTCATTTTTCCGTTTTCCTCTGCTCTTCCAAGAGAGAGGGAGAAACCCCAACAGGGGAGGGCGGGGCAGGAGGGCTTGTCTACGCCCCGGGATACGCATCCCGGGGAGCGGGAGGGGTGGTTGCTGGGCCGGGAAAGGGAATATCGGGGGTGGTGGAGCGGGGGTGATGGGGGGCGTGGGGAAGGAGGGGGGGGAGTGGTCATTTGGACGACGTGCGGCCCTACGTGTCAATACGCTAAAAGAGAAATACACCTGACGGACGGACACCGGCCGCTGCGCTTTTATTTTCGAAAGCCAACCCCTTTTGACCCCCCCCCGCCCTCCTCTCTCCCCCACAAGCTTGCATTAAGCCGTCCAGCGTTCCTCGAGAGATTAATATTTGCGAACGCTCTCTCTGTTATTATTTTTTCTCTTTTTTTTCAACCTGCCTCTCCCCACCTCCCCTCCACCAACCCTCCGCGCACCCTTCCTTCTCTCCCGCATTCCTCCGGGGCCCTGTTGCCTTTCCAGTTGTTCCCCTACTCACCCCCAAGTTTTTCTCCCTCTCTCATCTTCACGATCTCTTCAGTCCTCGCGTGCGGTGGCCATTCAATTAACGTCTCAGTTCACGGCGGTGGTGGGTGGATAGCACACGCGGGGCGCCACTTGTAGCGTGTGACCCCCGGCGTCATTCACGGCCGACTAACGAGCCGACTACGCTCCCAGTTCTTACCTCCTCCCCCGAGTCGAAGACCCTTGCAGTTCTTCTCCTCCTCCCCACGGCCGCCAGTTGCCTCTCCCTCCGCTCCACCCCCTTCTAATCTCACCCGCCCCCGCTACGACACCATCATCCATGCGGAAAAAAAAAGAATCCGCCCTGCCCTCTTCCACCCGCGCCGTCCGCCCGAAGTCTTAGCTCCATTGTCCACCGTCGGCTCCCTCCGGGCCCGATTGTGAGAGAGAGGGGTGGAAACACACGGGTCCCAAAAACTGGTGGCAATTACGTGAGAAAATAATTGCACAAGAACGTAGTTCCTGCCCCACGCCCGAAGAAAGGTTTCATTTCATTCGAGCCCATGGAAATTTGCTCTTCGTGTTTTTATTTTTGCGTTAATCCTTGGAATGGTTCATTCGTGCAAGCATTGCTGCGAGTCATTGATTTCTTTTATAGGAGCGATGAAAGTTAATGGCTCAAGTGCTGGCTCTAAAGAAGTCCCTCGTTAAGAAAATGGTCCAATTTTATACCCACGGTATTTAGTTATTGAAGTTGCAGTACTTGGATTTTTTTGTGGATGATATTCTCTGGCTAAAATACGTTGTCTTCAGATTAATCAGATAAGTCTCTGGCCCTCGGGTTTCAACCAGCAGTCTCATGGTACTGAGTTACTTAAAAAAATAATCATATTCAACAGTTAGCTCAATTTAAAGTAATCTTCGTGATTCATCTTGGAAAAATGGCAATCGGTTTCATTGCAATTTACTCTTCTTACACTATTATGTATGGGAATTAATTGAAATTTCGGTTTCATTAACGTCAGCTTTCATTGAAAGTTGACCAGATCAGATTCGCACTAACTTGATTAATTAATTTAACCCCGAGAAACGCGAAGCCACACGGAAAGATTTCCAGCCCAATCTCTGTGGTCGAAAGAAAACAATATCTCCACACCCAGATTCTTCCATTCCTCTTTTGTTCACCGAAGCGAGCGGCGGGAACGGATTTCCGGTCTCTGGGTGGAATATGGCCTGACGTCAATCGGGATATAACCAGCTCCATGAGCCCACACGTCTGTCATTACCTCTGACGTTCCCCACCTGGAGACTTGACGGATAACGCTGTCGGGGTAGACTCCGACGTTGAATGTTGCGGGGAGGACTATCTTCTCTGCGTCTAATCTGCATCAAGGCGACTTTCTTCCGGGGCGAAAGTGAAGAGGCCTTCTCTCAGGGTGTAATTGAAAGTAACCGAGACAAATGGGAGGGGATATTTCACCCGAAAGCCACCAACCCTCTTCACTCACTCACTCTCTGGCGCGCGCGCGCGCGCCCTCGTTCTCTATCTCTTTCTCCCCGTCATGCCCCCCCCCCTTCCGCCGCTCGAGGGCCCAAAACCACCGCAGGCGAGGCGGTACCGGGGTAGAAGGAGTGCCGCCACGATCCCTCTTGGCAGCAGCCCCCTAACCTAAGCAGGTATATCCCTCCGCTCGCTCTGCGGGAGTTGACCCCTCTAGATGGTGCTTTCGATTAAACTTCCGCTGTTACCTTCCAGCTAGAGACTGAGAATGGTCCCCGCGTGACTTTGCCCTAATTGGACGGCTCATTTCGCTGTTTCTCCTCGGGTCTTGATTTTTTAACGCGCTCGAGAACGATGCGAACTGGAGGCGTGGGCTAAAATAAAATAAAGAATGGAGCATATGAAATGAACTCCTCCGTCGCTTCGCCCTGTCTTTCCCTCCCTTCGAAAGGATTGACGTTCGAATTGAATGCTAAGTGGTAACACGGTAGCCATATCCCGGTGATAAAATATTGAAGGGCGCGATATGGAAGAGCTCCGTAGTTAACTTATTCTTTTTAATATTTTTTGATGGCATCATACGATCCCTCTCTCCCTCGCTTCCTCTCACTCCCTTAGTCGCTCTCGTCGTGTGAAGATTACTTGCTTAAAGTAGACGTATCTCTGCCGTATACCCGCACCGCAAACACCCAATGCCCGGAATGAGAGATTTGAAGTACGTAATCTTGCGAAAAATCCCCGCTCATTGGCCTCTCGGGGAGCCGACTCTATATGGCCTATCGATTATTCCGCACCCAATGCATTGAATGCTTGGGTCGCCGCGGCGATGCTTTTCAGCCCCCGGAGGATTAGCGGGCTGGAGGAGAAGGGAAGGCGCAAAGGAGGCGGGTTTGCCCTTTGCAGAGCTCATTCGCCGACCGAGAGGGCTGCAGAACGGCTCGTTGCCACGGGATAAGAGGGGAAAAAAAGAGTACGAAGGGGTGGGAAGGGGAGAGGGGGAGAGAAAGGGGGCGTCGATGTTCAATTTGCCCTGGCCCGTGCCATCCTGAGAAAGATGAAAAATTGAGTTTATAATCCAATCAAAATCACTCTATGGGGGATTTGAACCTTTCTTCTGCCAAAGACTTCATCGCAAACGACCTCATCAGAATAAAATGTCTTCTTTGTGCACGTAATGGGTCGGGAAGGCCTTTCTTCCGGGCGGCTGAAAGAGTGCCTTCTTGCTGTCGGAGATCATGAAGGGGTTCAAGTTTTACCCTCACCCATATTTTTCGGGACGAGTGTTACGTCATTAAGTTTTCAAAGTGCCGACAAGAAGAATTGATGTCGTCAAGACACGGTTTTTATGCGATTGAAAGAATGGAATGCATTCGATGGGCGATTTGTGTTTGATCGAACTGACATTGTTTGTGAACGCTGTCGCAAACGTCACCTTTTCCAAATGCAGTTTAGCTAAACAAGAAAACTAAACGATAATTTCATCGAAGCAGCGACATTCGTCGGTACCTTGCATATTATATTGCTCGAGTATAACGTCGCATGATGTTGATTCCCCTGGAATAAGCCTTCGACTTTAGTGAGTATTTTTCACTTCTATTAGATTCGCCATTCTCATTCCAGATGATACGACGTATTTTAACCAAAGTAGGAGCAATACCTTTAACCATATTTAACTTGACCCCACCGTTGATGGTTATTTCATTTCATTAGCATTCCATCATAGCACAAAGTCATGCCTAAGAGATGATTTACCGAAAATCTTTAGTTCGACCGATGATAGCATTTTTTTTACCGGCAACAGTTAATGGTGATTTGTGTTACTTAAAGATTATTAATTATCCTATGCGATTCTGTTATTTTTATCCATCAGACTTTTCGTCCAGACACGGACTTGTTCTCTGGCGTTCAACCAAATGAATTGTATACATCCCAGGAATAAACTAATTAATATCCCTATTGATTTTCGCCCACGGGTAATTCTTTTAAATGCTGCCGACGCTCATTCTGTGTTCAAGACTGTTGTTAATCACGTACATTTTTCTTATGCCTTTCTGTAAAGCATAATGCCTTCCAAAGGAAAGTTGCCCAATTAAATTTACCAAAAAAACGAAAGAATACCACTCATGATATTCATTCGTGACGTAGTGCCATTTTTATCTGACGAAAATCTCAGTTTTTTCCAGCACAAATGTGACGTAGAGGTTTTTTTTCCCCTAAACCTCTGACCTGCAAACCTTTCCTTCACAGATTTCGTATAGTTCCCTCTCACGCAAAGGCCTCAACTATTCAGCCCCGTCCACATATTCTGCAATACCTTTGCGCCTCTCTCCACAACGTGCTAGTTGACGGCGCATGCTAGAGAAAATCTATCGGAAGGAAATAAAACCCTCAACAAGATAGGTCGTAAAAACTACTTGACGTAAAAATAAGATACTCATACTCCCTCGGGGCAGAGTCGCAAAGCATTGAGTAGGTCGAACCTCGTTGGGTCTATTTTCGCATTGCTTATGGCAGAAGCTATGACTTGCTAGGCAGTTGCCTTATTTATGATAAACATATTTTTGCGGATTTTATGCATAAATAATTGGCAAATCGGGGTTGTATCCGGTAAATATACTCCGTGCGTATCGAGATTTGTCGGCGGGTATTCCAAGAGTTGCCTGGGGAGTGTCGCCCAAAGACCACCGGTGCCTACCCAGGTGGTGCCGCATGCCAAGAGGGCTGGGTTAATCCAGTGAATATTCAACGTTGCAGGCAAATTGTTACTCAGAATTGAATACGGTTGGGAAGTGAAAACGGTGTATTATCACAATTAACTATGGAATAGTAAATCAGTAAGAGTGGTCTGATCTTGCACTACTGAGAGAGAAATTGCCTCTAATTATTATCTATAAATCTCCGATATTTCATTGACTATCTTTAATGAACGAGGGGGAGAAATCAATTGGTTACATCATGTCCCATTCTCCATAAGCTGGTATTTTATGTCTGATGAAGTGAGATGATGAGCTCATCTAGCATATAGAAAACTGATGTTATTACTTATATTAAATTAAAGAACATTAACAACCAAAATAACAATGGATCTCAGTATTCAAGTGGATAAAAAGTTTCCTAATATACGCAATGTTGTTGTTTCAGTTTGTTCTACCTGGAAAGGTGGATTTTTTACCATGCCTATGGAACTAAGGTGTATTTATAATTACTGCGATCTTTAAATTTATTAACCTACAGGGATTGTTTTTTCTCGGCTACTCACGCTTGTTCATCGCACAGCTGAACATTTAATGGCACCCAGTTTTCGTATTACCAAGCATGTAGATAACGATGTAATATTGTTACTTATAAACAAATATTTATAATTATAATACATGCATAGGTATATTTATATAAATATTTTTTATTATAGTAAATTTTTTATAAATATCAATTTTCATTTATCAATCAATCGATTATGTATATCAATATATAATTTTAAATAAACGTATATAATACGTAGAAATATAATATTATATATATACGTATGCCGGTCGCGGTGGTCTAGCGGGTAGAGCGTTGGACTGCTGACCAGAGGGTCCCGGGTTCGATTCCCGGGCAAGGCACTTTGGGCACCTGCAGCTCCACCCAAGCTAGTTGATTTTTCGGGTACCAGGTCTTCCTGGGAAACCATAACCGGCACAGGGAAAGGAACTGGCCCCCCTACCCTGATGTGTGAATATTCACACGCCGTCGGGCTTGGTACATGGGTGAGCTCTACCATCACCTACTAAACCGACCTTCGGGTTGATTACTGTGTTTATGGTTTTTTTTATATATACGTATATATATAAACATATATTAATAATCCTAAAGAGCCGTTGGCTTATTTTCATCTCTGGATGGCTTCAATTTAAATGCCTCTTCACTTTCAAACGCGTGATAGAACGGTTGAATGTGTTCAGGATCGTTATATAATTAAATAATTTGCATTGTAAGTGAAAGGATAATAATTAAATAACACATTTCAGCTTCTATGAAAACGTATATTCCTCATTTCTACTCGAGGCCTAGTAATTTTTCTTCTTCACGTGCCCGCAAAAGTTAAGGACCACCTAACAATTAATTTAATTAAGTTTTAAGATTATTTTTCACGGCTCTGATACGCTGAGAATCTGACTGTAATAATACAAATTGGTGGATTATCAGATTAAAGGACTCCGCCTTATACCCTATTCCGTTTCAGATCAAAGCGAGAAGGTCGTTTTGACAGGTCTGCCTTTGCGGTGTGAAATTCAGACACGCGCTCTCATGATATCATTCCACACATACCAGCTCAACACCTCTCCCAGATGCTCTGCTTTCGAATATACTCTCATATTAAGGCGTATTCGAAGGAATCCGGCGCTGTGTTTCTGTAGTCACAGCTCTACTTTTGGGAGAAACTGCTTGAGTAATAAAGCAATGGAAGTTTTGACTGATCAATAAACTATGGAGCACATTGGTGACCTAGTTTACGCTAGTGACAATTACAAGCTCATCGCAGAAAGGACTAATAGATCTTTTGTACTGACAATGAGTGATAAAAACACTGAAACATTTCACATATGGAAAGGTAGAATTATTTAATGTAACCAACTTAATGCAGTTGGAGGGATCTAAGTCTTAACGACTTAGCATACGCGTTGGTGGAAATCGTTAGCGCCAAAATCATTTTCCCTAAGTCGTGCAAAAAATCCGTTATTTTTAAAAATTCCGTTAATATTAATCCACTTGGCCTGAGAAACTGTATTTCAATATATTGAAAAACATGTAATATGGATCCGTCATTAAAAATCAATTTGATGAGTGAAGCGACTTCCCTCTGAAGAAGTCATATTTAGAGAAGGATTTCTTATTGAAATTATTGCGAAGAAAAAGGAACGACTCAGTGTTGATATAATACATGTCATAACAATATCCGGGAAACAATAAAGGAAAGAATAATGGATGGGAAGTACTAGTGTTAAACTTAGGATAGAACACGCAAAGAAGATGAGATTAATAGTATGGGTAGTGGACGTAGAATTGAAGTGGCTAGATGAGAAGAACATGATAGAGAGCTGCCTCAAACCCATCTACAGATTGATAACTCCGATAATTCTCTACAAACATAATTAATCAATTGAATTTTTTTGCACAATATTTTCTGGTGTGTTGAGGAATTGAAGAATTTGTACAAAACTTTTACTCGAAATAATACAGCATGTTGCTGTACCATTGCATGTTATTCATTTTGCAAAAGAGGTTAGCTTACCATGATTGCATCTATTCCAAAAAAGACAATAATAGATACAATTCAAACGTTAATTTTAGTAAATTGAAGTCATAGGTGTGGGCGGCCAAGAACAAATATTCAAACTTGTGTGTCGAAATCTAAATTATTTGAAAATGTGTTAATATAAATTACAACTTGTGTAAGAACGTCGTTGAACTTTGCCTTTTTCACGTAGGAAAAGTGGAAACGTCTGAAGTCCAACTTAGTCATTTAGAGGAGACCCAGAAAACTTCAAAGTATGCTTCGTGATTTAAATATATCTTAGAGACAGCCAGTTTAGCCAGAGTTTAGTCAGCAGCCAATTTCTTGAACTCTGATACTTCTCTTACTACCCGGGTCACCGGGTTTTCTAATACATTGAAGTAGAGCATCAGTTCGATGTCGCAAGTTTGTAGATCATTATTTGCCGGAATAAATGCATATGCAACGGGTAGTAATACCTTGAGAGTGCACTTCAATGAAGGTATTATATGAGATGAACCTTAGGCCCTCTGTTGAGAATGATTAAATGGCAGAACCTGGATAATCGATACGTGGCCAGATTTATAATAGGAGGGCTATTTTCTTTACGAGGATTTTTAGATTAGGCAGCGGCTCTGAGGTGGAATGAAATGAACGGGGCAACATCCGGGGATGAAGGGAGAGAAAGAGTCTTGTTTCTTGGGGTCCCCCGTCCATGGGTGAAATTAAAGCGGACCAATCACCGGAGATTTCGGCGACTCTCTCCGCGTTTGCGTCCCTCCTGCCTCTTTTCCTCCGAGCGAGCCACTAAGACGCTCGAGAGACCCGAGTGAGGGGAGGTGCTAGGGCGTGTGCTGGTGAGCGTTTGTGTGCGTGTGTTTGCGTGCGTGCGGGGGTTGTGTGTGTGTGCGTGGGTGGATGGGTAAAAGCAGGGGGGAGGGTAAGGAACCGAAGGAGTGGGATACAGCATCGATCTGAAATGAGTGGCGATGTATACTTTAGAAGGAGGGAAAAGGGGGGTTTGGTGGGACGAGAAAAAGGATTTGATCGCCATCAATAAATCAAGCGACATCGTCGTACGTTACTATTCTTAACAGAAAAAAGTCAATAAAAGCACGTGGGTACGTAAAAACTGTTTAATTTTAACGCGCGTGCGTCATCGACCGATGGGGAGTAATGGATCTTAGTGCATTGTGAAATTTTTTTTGGTAGGATTCGAATTTTTTCATTTATTTTTGGAGGGAAATCGTTTTGCGGCCTCATTCTGATGTCTCCGCCGGATTAATGGATGACATGCAGCGGTACCCCAATGCGAAAATCTCGCTTCCATTCAGATAGTTTCCTCCAGCTTTCGGGTGTATCTCACAGTCATCCATGTCATTTCACATGTGAAGACTGAAAATTTCAATAACTCTTGTCCTTTTACGATTTCTCTAGCTAATCGCTCAACCATTTAATTCATTCACTCCTTTAGATGAAAAATTAGGTGTCATGTGGGGGCCTGTGCGGAGCAAGCACGTGAATATTGCTGAATTCGCGTCCCCCACACCAAATTTCCGCGTGCGAATACGAAAAAATATGCGGCGAATCAGTTTCACGATTCTCATTACCGTTCAAACTGCCACATAGTTCGCTTGAGTAGGGTATTAGATTTAGTGGAAAAATAACATATATCGCGTGAGAAAACATCAATGGTATTTGGAGAATGTTGGAACTTGTAATTTTCCAAGAATCATTTCAACCGAGATCAGAGCCAATTTACTATTGCAAAATCATAGAGAATATCCATCGTCGTCTTTCAGTTGGAAATGAAAAATTTCCTTAGCTTTTCAAAAATATCGTCAACTCTGTAGTTTTTTTAAATATTAAAAAAAAACATTTCCTTTTCGCTTGTAAAAGATGGCTCGTTGGAGTTTAATTTATGGATTCGACTTGGTGCTTAACGCATTAGTTTACTCGTAAAATTTTTTTTTCTGGCTGATTAAGAAGATAGAATGCGCCAGTTAGACTCATTTGTCTTGGATACTGAGCATCACTCAGTGGAACTCTTTTGAGTTTCTCCTTGCGAGATTTTAAAGGTAGGGCACAATAGATTTAATGGGCAAACCCCTACACATATTTTCATACTCGGTGAGTAAAGTTCAAGCATCTCTCGTTGCAATCATTAAAGAGACGCAACAAAATACACTCCCCAAGGTGGAGCGTGTTAATGATGCGCAAAACCTTCAAAAAGACAAAAATGTCGCCCGTATGACCCGAGGCTGCCGACGGCTTTGCACCGCAAATATGGTGCCGCCCTAAGGCGTGGATACCGTTGCCGAAAAAAAGGACATTCTTCGCCAGACCATGAAATCACCGCGCCCCAAAAATAAACACACAATATTCGGGGTAGCCCAAATATTTACCATCCTTACAGCTGCAGGGTTACAATATGAGGGACACACTAAATTGTTTGCTAAAGCAGAATATGCGGTTCGAATTTATATGGATCTTAAATTCTTGCGCGAGTTCATGTGGTGACGGAAAATAAGCGTAATTAAGATGCTCAAAATATTGATGATTATAGAATGGTAATGCAGCATGAAATCACATTTGAGATCACTTGTCTTCTGTCATAATATGTCCTCCCACTTTGTGCAAAGGTGAATTGCAAATTAACGCACGAACATAAAAGCGCATTTCTAATAAAGGGGCAATTGAAGTGCGTGAGAAATGTGCCGGAAAAATCAGTAAATATATATATTTTTATTAAATGGTTGTTTTTCTGTGTAAATGGCCCCATATTTCGTCCACCTATTATTAGTCGAGAGTGATTCACGTTATTAAATTATCTAACAAAAACTCTATGTTCATATTTTTTAATCTCGATCGTAAAAATACATGTCTTTGCCTATTCATTTCATGGAGCTAAAGTCATTATCCGTAATTAAGAAAAATAAATAAAACTAACGGATTCTATATTGCATTGTTCATTTTGCGAAAACGGGTCCGTGAGTGCTGAATTATTACCCAGTAATTAGTACCAGGGAAGGAAATATAAATTAAGATATATTGACGTAAAATGGAGTAATTGCGATTCATATTTGATTTAATTTGTAAGTTACTTTTCATTGCAATGTAACAAGCAACTTTGATGCATATTTCAACATTTTTCGCGATTATTTTTTGCATAACGATAATATGGAAAGAGCTTTCCTGGCTTTAAGATTCGGAAAATAAATAAATAAAGTAATCATTGCGAAGGTGATAATAATAAACAATGTTGTGTATCGCTTGAACTGGTATACAATAAACTCTTTCGCCTACCATTCGGTGCTTACTAATAGTTGGAAGATTTTATCCATTTTATAGTGTTAGTTTTCTTTTTGAAACTCACACAGTGAGTTTTTAGAAAAAAATAATCGGTTCACTTGAGTCTTAATGCAATCAAAAATTCTTTTTTTTTTCCTTTAAAAATTTATTTTTTATCAAATCATCCTTCTTTGCTTGTCTATGACTCTACACTCTTTCTACATGAGTCTCTGAATGTATAAATACCCCATATTTTGTCCACGTCAGTGCATTTCTCATCTCCTCAGGCTACCTCATGTGTGTCTGTGTACTTAACAGGGAACGTGCGTCCATCCGCCCGCAACGCTTGCACTTATCCTTTTTCACTCAGCCCAGCATTATACTTCCAGCCCTCCAGCTCGAAAGCTTCCTTCCATCCTCTCTCGCTGTTACATTTCCGATCGTTGAAATACACTTCATACTGATAGACGACATTTTTCTTTTATCCGTTGCCTATGATTTTCTCATCAATTCCTTCACTTCCAAAAATATTCGCCTTACTGCCACCTATTATTCATTTTATTTCGCAATCATTTTCGACATCTAATTTTTTTCCATATAAATTTAAAACGAAAAATGAAAATAATGTACAAATATAGAACATATCACGTGATCTAAGTTGTCTCCTCTCTGGATAATTTGTAATATTTTCCTGCATCTCGACTGAACATTAAATTTATCTAAATTTCCGACTTTTATTCCTTCATGTGATTCCTTTACATAATCAAGGTTTCTCTTTTCACTAACCACACTCACTTAAACCGCTAAAAGTCAGCGAAACATCTTTGAGGCAGACATTTCTCTTCCCTTATTTTATTTGTTCCTCAAAGATTTTCGAGGATGTTTTGGAAAATTTTTTCGTACTTTGCCTTATGAATCCCCCGAGAATTCAACCGTTCTCTCCTTCTCCCCCCCCCTCCCAACTGTTAAAGAGATTTCAACATTGCACACACGACTGCTTCCAATTGACTGGCCTCCTCCGTTTTAAACGTGGCGAGGATCGAAAATCCGATCCATCCGTTAAAGGGGGCCACGCGTGCATACAAATCCCTGAGGGGCTCGTTCAGGCCGTCTAATAAATCACGTGGGATCGAATAATAGCCGGTGGGATCGAATGCCGACCCGGCCCGCGGGGCGTACTCACTTTCTACCCCCACCGCCACCTCTGGTTGGGGGAGGAGGAGGGGGAGGAACAAGGCGTTGGCTCTCTGACCTCCCCGCCCTCATCATCCCCACCAACGTCTCTCTCTCTCCGCAGTTGATAACGGACTGCAACTCCCAGGTGGCGCTCTTCAGGGACCTCCTCATCCACATCGGTCAGTCCAAGGACTGCCCGGAGCTGAGGGAGAGGATCCGGAAGCTCAGGCGGCAGTGCGTGGATGGCCTGCGCCGCGCCTCTCAGCAGCTGCTCCCTCAAATCAAGCGGTGAGTTGTCGAGGACGACAGCGACAAGCCCCGGTCGCGGTTAGGTCAATCCGTCCGGTTTGGCAGTCCGCCCGGGCGGGCTTCGTCCCGGGACGAAGGAGAAAGGAAATTCATCCCTTTTCACGTGAGGTCACCCGTTGTAGGGTCATGCCCTTCTTTTGATCAGGGCCCCATTTCTCAAAGCTACGAGAGGTAATTTAAACGTCTCCTAAAGGAACCACCCTGGTTATCAACCCGCAAAGATTGGCTCGTTCGGCGAGGGTAGAGATTAACTCCGTAAGGCATATTAAGCACAGAATAGTACTAAATCCTCAGAAGTGTGAATCATGCATTTTCCCAGGAATATCCGATTGCAGAAAAATCACAGCTTGGATAAAACTGCCGGTGTCTAGGGTGACTTGGTGTTTTCCCAATGTCTTCTGAAAACACAAGTACGTCTTCTGAAAACAATTCGAAATTAAACATAAAATGTTCTATGCATTCTGAAAACAATAGATGCACTGAGGTTGCAATAATGGTATGTGCGTTATTATATTGCTTTGCATCCGTGAACTAAAACTTTTAGCTCAGTGGAACGGATCCTGGGTATTTCCGCGGGTTGTCAGCCATTAATTCTCAGTTGTCTCCTTCCCTTGGGCTGGTCACATTTTACTTCATTTAAACTTAGACCAATGACCTTGAGCAGAAGAGGCTCCATTAAAATACATCATATCGATGATTAGAGATGATTCTACTCACATCTATTCGAGACCTTAATAAATTATGTTAAATGAAATAAAGGGCCTGACCAATTATTGTTCTTTTGCCAGTTGAATCCCACAGAGAAACGCAAGGGGTTCTTAACCAATTACGAGTCAACTTTATTAGTGCGTCTAAGATTAGCGTCTAAGAGAGATGGGACAGTTTCAGAGGTACGTCCAGCTTGACCGAGGGGGTAGGTACCTTTAAATTTGGCGAAGGCTTTATCAGGCTGGATTTTTTATAAATACGTAAATAACTTTAAAAAAAAACACTCGCACCAACTATAACAAAAATTAGATGTTCTCTCGCCCCATATTACCTGCATTTTGACTTTTGAACGAGAGGCATGCTTGCCCAAAATTTCTCGAGTCCCTTATAAGTAATGCATTTTGAGTCTCATCAATCTCTATTTCCTTGTGTATCCTCAGCGCGGAATGCCTTTGGGACGAGCCGCCTTGCACGGGATTATCGATCGAACGAATCGCTTTTCTGTCCCGAAACCTGATCAGTACGTAGACGTTCGTCAGCGATGCAAGTGGTTCTTCGAATTCCCTGGCGATATTTTGCGAGGAACCAATATCATGCGAACGTCGGAACAGTCAAGGCCGCGGGAATTTCGTTCTACGGGACGAGGAACAAAGGGCCACGTCCGCAGGATATCTCTAGCTAGGGGAAGAGTGAGGGATAGGAAACCATTTGAGTCTCGGGAGTGGCCGGAGTCCGTGTCACCGCGTCCCCGGGAGGCGCGCAGCCAGGTGAACGCCATGTGCGGAGTGCCAGGGCCTCTCCATACGCGGGTGACGTCGCGCTCTTAAGATCACCTGCCTTTGATGTTGCGCCCAGCGACGCGATATGAGAGCACCTCTTATCTGGGGATGTGCTCGAAGGTTCCCCTCTATGAGCGATGAGCACCGCTGTGCACTCTGAGAACTTCTCAGGGATATGAGACTTAGTCATTTTTTTATCCCGCCCAACACGCGTCCTTTTGCTAGAGATGGAGTAAACAAGGACGGAAGATGGATGCAAAACTGGCCTGTGGGAAGGACTCTGAATGAGCCATCGTGTCTTGAACCAAAGATGAATATTAGCTCTCCGAACTCTTAATGGGATGGTGTAGGGATACGTTTGGGCGCTGGTGAGTAGGTAGGGAGGCAGTTGCGGCAGTTGGATCCGTGCGAGAGATAGGCGCGCATTCACGACGTACTCAGGGCCACTGAAAGGACGAGCGAGAGAAATTAAGGCACGTGGAAGGATTCTTAAAAAAAATTGTCTTTCCTCTGAGATTTATGAGAGAGTCATCACAAAAGGGCTAACAGGATGAATTTTAATGTGCAATTAATTTGGCAAGAAAAAACTATCTACGTCCCGAAAATTTCATAAGATTAACCTTCACGCGTAAATAAAAGTCTGGGTCATAGAATTCACATGTTACTTCATGTCGTTTTTGCTATTCCAGAAACTTGAAAGTTTAAATGGGGATTTCATAGAAAAAAGTGTCCCAAGTTTCATTTAAATGCGTTGCAAACCAAATTATGATAATTATATAGACTTAAGCAACCGATCGTTTCACCTTTTTTTCAAACGCTAGGACTAGAGGCTACGTAAATTTGTGAGGTTTTATTTTCTATTCCTCGTTCATTTCTAAGGTTTGCAGTCCATCTGTTTCACTTTCTTAGCCATGGATTTTCTCCCAAATTATAAGCCAGCTTTCCCGTAAATCAGTGCGTGATTTTATGCATAAACGATGCAACTTTGGATATATTCAGAAAGCGGATATTGCCTTTCATAAATACCAGAAATTTTATCCAAGGCAAATCAAGATAGGGCAAGGAAGCCTGAGCTGAGCGATCTTACTTGTAGAAGTTATTTCGCCATTGTAAAGGAGATATTTGTCTGTAGATAAAATTATTGGTATCAAATACACGCGTTTGTATGAGCACGAAGTTTCCTCGCGATATCTAAAAGGAGGTTAAGTGGAGCGTGTTCCACTTACGACACCTTAAGTGCAAGATACTATTCGAGGTGATAACCGCGTATGCTGGAAATTGACTTTTCCATCCATCTCGCCGCGGCTGATGATATTTCATTATCCCAAAAGAGATCGGAACGAAGTCATGTACATCTGTTGCCATTATGCTGAAACATTAACAACTTAAATGATAACTCAAGAGGGGTAATTAGGCAAATAGTATTTTTTTGTCGGTAATCCACCAGTTAAGCTAGGCTTTTGATAAATGACTAACTAAGATAAACTACGAAGCTGCCAAATGGTGCAGCGACAATTTCCTTGCCTCTCCTAATAAAACACAACCCAACATCCTACTTTACAATGAGTCCCTCTTCAATTCATCATACTTCCTTCCTCCCTTCATTCCGTCCAACATCCCTGTACTATTCCGGCCCCTTCCTCGCTTGCCTAACATTCTTCCCTCTATCAGCCTTCAACCTCAAATTACCAATCAGGATGCTTTGTAACCATCTTTCCTGCCTCCTTTGTATTTCTATCAACAATCCCCTCTCCACCCATACCATGCCTAGCACTTCCTCTTTTGTTTTTATTTCTGTCTGCTTCACTTTTTCCATCCTTCTCCACACTCACGTGTCAAAAGCCTCCGATGTACGCCTATCATCTTGTTTCAATGACCACGTTTCCGCGCCGTACGAAACTACTCTCCACATCAAGGTTTTGACGAGCATTTTCTTTACATTCTTACTCAAATCCCAGCCATCAATTCCTCCTTGTGAAAGCTTTTTCGCATACTGCTATTTTAATCCCCTACTACTTTGACCATTTTGGTCCAACACACTCACGAGATAGGTAAACCGTTCGACCTGCTCTAGTTTTTGTCCCCCTTTTTTAACGTTTAACTTAGCTTTTCTCCTTCTAGATAATCGCATAACCTTTTTAATTAGTTGATATTATCCACAAAAAATACCAATACTTGCATCTATTATTATATAAAAAAACTTCTAAATAATTTTTTAATTACTGAGTAATCTATGCGAAGCATAAAAATGGTCCATAAAAGCGTTTTAAAATTTTGGGTAGATAAAAAATCAAATCAACTTAACCATCTTCTACCGATCTAGTATAAATTAACCATAAGGATTTTTTTTATTGGAACAGGGTTAAGGAAATTGAAAATACTATCTTGGACACCAGTCAACGAGTATAGAGTCGCGGACGATTTTTTTCTATCAAAGTGATATTTTTTTATCCTTGATCAACTTCACAATATTCCGGCGAGAGAAAAGCGATTCTACACTACTTCACCAAGGGCTCATATTCTTATCTTCACACGTTTGTTCTTGTAATTTTTTAACCTGTTAACACCAATTATTACTCCATGTGGTCATCATATTCTCTGAGATGTCCTGATTGTTCTTTTGCTAAATAATGCATTAAAGCTAACACACTCAGTTTATACATAGGCAACCCTCGAACGGTTTTGTTTTCTCCTCAGAATTTTCTCCGGAGGTCCAACGCACACTCTTTAGAAATTTGGCTTCATCGAATCAAATTTTATTTCCGATATATTTATATTTGCTCTTGGAAGGAAAATTGAGAAAAAAATTCTACAATTATTCCTGACGGTTGTGTTCAATTAAAAGTAATCAATAGATGAGCACCACACAATAAATCTGACAGTTGGTATGACTGGAAACGACACCGGTCTAAATATTTTTTATTGAGATGATAAGAAGAATGGAGATAACGATGAGAAGATTAATGAAGAGAAAAATATAAAATAAATACCACTAAATGCGCTAAAATTATTAGTCTCAGAGGAAGTATTAATGCAGTGGGCTTTGTAAGAGCTAATTTTGGAAATTTATTTAGGTATTTTTCATTTCCCCCTTGGAGTCGTTTTTTGAAACGTAAAAAGATTTATCTTCGACAGTTAAAAATTGAAGTACACGTGGATTATTTTAATTTTATTTGTGCATAATTTGTATAAAATTTATCAGTTGAAAAACTCTGCTATTAAGACATTTGAAGTAGATAGTGTGGTTTGACGCATCATCAAAGTTGACAGCTCAACACATCAGCCATCAGATACTGCGATTTAGTTCATATTAGTGATCATGCGAGATACATGCATTTTACGTAACATTAAAAATTTTACTATCACAGAGGCTCAAAACTATATCAAGCTGTTCAGTGACAATGGCCTTTATTGTAAGACAACATTTTCTTTAGCAATTTACAATTTAATGTATGGTTTAATGTATTTTTGGGATTTTTTCATCAGTAGTTTCATATTTATTTCTTAAACCTTCTCTTCTTTTTTCTCCTGGATCAAATTCTATATTTACACACCCTCGACCACAAATTTTTATGGTTTTATTTTATTTGTTGCATAGAAACAAAAAATAGTAATTCTAAAATACCAATAAAAATCTTTCAAAGCGCTACAAATTCACATTATTACGTAGGTCTCCGGTAGTACATGTACGACTCCAAAAGCTGTCTTGACTTACATATTTTTAGAATAAAAATATAAAAATCACTTCTATACTCTGAACCTAATGATGATATACTTTGCCCATGAACGAAACGGACTCCCATTCTCATATTATATAGCTGTTTCTCTAACGAAATAATCCACTATCGTCGATAGTTGTCTTTAGTAAGATTGCAGCGCTCCATTCCATTATATTTCCAGGTAGTGTCTTCACTCCCGTCCCTCCAAACCTTAATATCTCTCTTTATCTGATTGATATATAGCTTTAGAGACTGGTTTACTCAGAGCATGTACTTGCAACGACACTAGTATGCTCAATTTAATTTCTTCTAAGATTGCATTTCTATTTTCCAGTAGATTGCCTTCTCTACCCCATTCTGACCATGTACTACTATATTTTCTCCTTTTCTATTGATAGTGATTGTTTCATTGGGGGGAGGGTAAAAAATTTATTTTTTTATATATTTACTGCTTGCATATTTTCATGTCCCTCGTGTCTTCCTCCATGAAAAATGTTTTAGTCTTGTTTAAATGAATACCTTGCACGTATTTTCATTTCCTTTCTCAAGGATAGACATTCCTCTTTCTTTACCAATATTGCTGTTCCATATGCATTCGTGGCCTGTTGATTGTTCTTTCTCGTGCAATGAGTCCTTGGTTTTAATTTTTATCTCAATTGGAAAACAGCATTTTCAATATCTACAGAGAGGACATTGAGTGGTGAAAAGGAGCATCTCTGTCGTGATTCATTCTTCATTCCTGTCTCTTGAATATATATGCAGTATTTGTTCACTGCCTGCTATCCATCTGGTCTAAAAATATCTCTTCGTCCGTTGTAGACCACTAGCACAGCCAAAACTCTTTTGAAGTCAACGCAATAAGTTGTTTCACCCAAAACAACCGATGCAATAAAAAATCTCCCCGTAGTCTCCTCTTTGAGAGAGTTTTTACGGGTACCGATCTTCCTGGGAAACTGCAGGCGGAAAAGGAAAGAAACTGGGGTCCCGGATCTCATATTTGAATTTATCACTCTTATGATTCTCATTTTTTATTCCACCTTTTTAAAAGCAATTCTTTTAAAATATTTGTATGAGTCGCATTACGTCTAATTGTTCTACAATTGTCGCATTTTTCTGCCCGCTGCTTCTTGGATAACGGGGACATTTAAAAGCATTCCTGGAAGCATACCTAACTGATTTTGTCTCAGGTTTATCCTGTTCATGGTTTACTTTTGCTTATATTATAGTATGGTTTTAGTTCTGAGGGCATTTCACTATCTTTTTAACCTTTTCTTTTTACGAAAGCCCTCCATTGCAACGTCAAATTATGGTCTCGATATAGAGTACTCTTTTTTGTCTCCATCATCAAAGGCGGTAGCATAGAATATTCTTCTATTCTCTTCCATATTTATTTTTTCTCAGGCATCCGGTCTTTCGTATCCCCTCTCCCTTTTGTCCTCGTTTCTTGTGAGGATATCTCCCATAGCACTCCGAATAACAATGCATTTTGTATGATGTTCGTCGAAGTGACCTCTCACATTTCTGTAGGCTGCTTCATCTTTTCTTGAGACACAACGTCTTTAATTCTTTTGCATATACTTCCTCCATTCTTCTTAGCTTTTCTTTATACGTGGCTAATTTGCATGTATATTTATTGTATATTTCCGCTGAAAATTCTTTCTGTTATGCAGTTTTTAATTTATATTTTCATTTATTAGGCACAACGTATTTTCTTTGATGCCTCATTTTTGCTTGTTTTCTTTCGTACTTCCCACTTTCTCTTCCGCGCCTCTCAGCATTAATTCATTTTATCACTTAACATCTGCCCTCGATGTCACTTGCCATTTTAATACCCTAAATAATCATCCATCACCCTTTGGAAGAGTAACCTATGTTCTTTTTCATTTAATCATTCCACCTAGCCGCACATTCTTCATTGATTTTCTCTGTTTTCAAATGGAAGTTGGGACCCCATCGCTACCAAATTTTGATCGTTGTCGATTTTCATATCTGGTTAGCTCTTGCGATCTTTAATTTGCTTTCGAAATCTGTTGAACCCAAATGTGATCATTTTTTCAATCTATTTCTGGTATATTTTTTTGCTGGATTTCTCCGCGTGTACTATCTTTGATGTTGGTTTCCAGAAATGTGTTCGCTTCTAAAAGGTCATATTGGATCATAATTCAAGAGATCCTCTTTCACTTCATTTATTCAATCCATGGTTATCAACCATCTCCCCTTCTTGTCCCTTCGCGATAACTACTTTCCAATCTTCTAGAATCATTAAGCCATTTTCTCCATTAAAGTTCTTCACCATCTTGGCCACGAGTTGAATTTCGTTATCTATGTTATGATAATTCTTCTCTTCGTATTCCAGGCCTCCTCCGTAGTAGTATGATTACCACATTTGTATTGCGATGTAAATCTCCAGTGTAAGTAATACCGTAGTTGTTGCTCCAAAAGGTTTCATGTCTTGAATCACATCGCTTCACTTACCTCTGGGGTACTTGGGCCATTTTCCCTTTTCCCACTTTCCCATTTTAATTTTTTTCGGTCGTCCATTTAAATGATCTGGCATTCCGTGAATGGCTGAGACTTATTGAACACGCATGCCTGATCACGAGTGACTGATACACACCCTCGACAGTTACCAAACGGAAATGTGGGTGGCATTCTAGTTTACATCCGGAATATCGTAATGTAGAGCTTTGTGTCTTATTTTGACAGTGAAACCTAAAAATTAGAAGCTTCTCCCATCCACTTGTACATAAAGTATAACAGTTATTGAACGAGGATGAAAAGTGAAAAGTGTTTCTATATGATGAAAAATGAATCTTTTTATGTTTTTATTCTTTATAAGTTTTCATGATGAGTCTGCATTTTATAACTCAGCTTCTTTGGGTGCATTTAGAGATGGAATGCATGTGAAACCTTAATTTTATTCACTTGTATAACCCGTAAAAGATTCATATACGAAAACCATTTATGTGGAGTATATTATGATCGAATATACGTTGTAAGTAGTGTATGGTATATTGGTTTTTGAGACTAGCATTAATTCAAAGATATGATGAAGTTTTCTCGGGTCTTCCACCTGGTCGGAGGTTCAATATTGGCTGATGTTTCGATGTTCGTGCATCGCTCGATTTCGTGCACCCTTAGGGTAGATGAGTGCCACTCTGCAAATTTCTAATTTTTTCCGGTGGTTTGTGAACTGCCTCGATTTTTTGCCTCGCCAGTACCCTGGATATTTTCCCAGAAGTCGAGGAGACATTCGACATACTTGGCTCTGACAAGAAAATTAGAAATTTTCTTGCCAGATCCAAGGACTCAATCGGCCTAAAGACCCCAGGCAAATACCAAGTCCCGTGTGCCTGCGGAGACGTCTATATTGGTGAGATGGGGCGGACCATTGAGACCAGGTTAAAAGAACACCAAAGAAACCTACGGCTGGGGCAGTATGAGAAATCAGCCATCGCTGAACACTGCATCGGGTTGGATCATTCCATTAACTTCAATGGGACGAAGTTACTTGCCCGCGTCGCTGGTTACTGAGACCAAATAATTAAAGGAGCAATTGACATAAGAATTGTGTAAGCACGTAATTTCAACAGGGACTCGGGCTATTCCCTCAGCAACGCGTGGAATCCGGTGCTGATGAAGGTTAGAAAAGGAAGGAACATAACACAACGCCATGGCGACCAACCGGGAGGCTCCTCCACCACGGAACAATCACGAGTCACCTGACACGTAGGCTCATGTATTTAAGACGGCCAAATTCAGGGCGGCACTCATTAACCCTGAGGACGATGCACGAGTCGAGCATCAAAACGACGGCCAACATGGAACCCCTGACCCGGTGGAAGACCCGAGAAAACTTCATTAAGCAAATACGCCGGGAAAGCACCAGATCATACTTCATCCAAAGATATGTTATGGAATATTTATGGGTTATTTTGAGCTCTGTTCATAGTGAGATCTTCAAAATGAACCTTGTTACAACCTTGGCTTTTTTGTCATGATTCATTTTGACCTTCAGAGAATTGAAAGAAACGAATTAATTCATTTCATCAGTGGAGCAATCAACATAATGGAGACATAATGCAAAGAAAATATTAATTAACAAAAATAAAAATCAAAAGTTTGCAATGACGAATCATGAAAATGTGTATACCTATTTATTACCAACCTTGCCATATATCTAGTTTTACAGTCATATTGAATTCCGGAGGAGTGTGCAGATTTCTCTAAAATCATGGTGGAACTTCTTATAAGCATTCTTACGCAAATTAAAATGGACACTGCATATTTTAAAATTGGCTAACTTCATTTTTTTCAATTCTTGTCGGGGGCGATATCGGTGTAGGTGATGTATTTGTAAAGAAGAATGGATTTATAGTAAATGGAACGGAACAAGCATTGTTTCGAAAACGAAGCTCTTAGCAAGCAAACTTTTTGAGTGGGGGTTGTTTTATCTTTAGAACGCCTCTGAATTCGATTGGTGGAATTGATCGAGTCTATAAATACAAAATGAAAATACAACGAAGTTCAGTGGAAAACGAAGTGCAAAGTTTTGAGACTGCCAGTTTCGAGGGAGGAAGGAAGCAGACTGGCTCTTTTCATGGAAATGCCACTACTCGGATGGGGATGGTACTTCATTGAATCAAGGGGAAACGCGGATCAATGGAATTCGCACGGTCACTTGGGTCCGCAAAATGTGCGAACCGGGCGTGGTTGGGATAGGACTGAATGGATTCAGGATCCGGAAGAATGTAAACAGAATTAATTTCATCGGGTTTAATTTACATGGCGTCCCCCAAACCAGCTACAAGAAGATTTGATTTTTTGAAAAGTCGCAATTGTTTCGACAAGTTGTCCTCTTTCCTGTTTTGTCCGCAAACATTTTTATCAGATTAATCAAAATATTTGTGTTATCTATCGCGAAGTAAAATAGAAAATAGGTAGTCAGGCATTTAACAACCTGCCGGATTGATACGGAGGGTAGATTTAAGCAACTGTGAGTAACTTCCCAAGCAAAAACAAACGATATTTACCTGTGGTATGATATCCTAGTTAGTACTGGATGTAGGATCTTGGGTATAAATCCAAACCAATACCGTCGTACAACCACATCAAAATTTGACATGTCTGATTAACAGTATTCCGTGGAATACCAAGGTGAGAGATGGAAGGTATTTCTCTCCTGAATTGAATGGTCGAATTTAGCGCACCCAATGACTTAGTTCGAGGTGACCTTTAACCTTTCGTATAAAAAATTCAGTTTGTTGACTCTGCTTTTTTAAATTTCATTTGTACCATTCGCGTGGAAAAAAACATACTTTACTAATGTCGATGGGAATTTTAGCATTTTATTCCTGAACAGATATTTAGTCTTGGTTTATCCGAGAGGAAAATTTCTTCTCGAACCTGTTAAACTCAGGTGATAGGATATTTGGAGCGTATAATTTTGGACACGATTGCCCGTACCAGCGCAAACGGGGAATGGAGGTAGAGTCGAAATGAATACGCTAAAAGAAGATTTCCCGGGCTATTCCCGTTTCACTCTCCAGATTCTCTCTTCAGACTTCCTTCTCTCTCCACCCTCCCGACGTTTTCATAATCCAAAGTCCATCTCCGTGCGAAATTTCCTAATTCGTTGGGCTATCGTATTCCGAAAGCCTCGGGGGAGGTCGATGGGGGTCGAGTAGGATGTATGGAAAATATGAAGATGCACGATATTTTTAGGCGTAACCAATCTCTCCACTGAGGCTCACGGGGCGAAATGAGACCAGCTTGTTTGGAGTCCCGTTGGCATTTTCATGCAACGGGGAAGAATTTATTATAGCTAAAACGTTCAACCTTTTGCGATCAATATAGTGCCTCCTCCATTGTATAAGTTGAAGCATGCTCGTCTTCTCTCTCCTTCTGCTGGCCTGTCAGATACGGCTAATAAAATTTTGATCCCGTTGGCCTCTCGATGAGAAAAATGACGAGTCGGAGTGTATCACAACGAATATCTTGAGTTATTGCTCCTGCCGTTCGAGGTTTTTTGTAACCAACTCACGTTAATGTGAATTTTCTACCGTTTTAGTTTAACGGTCCTATGTTACGAAATTTTTTCGGCTTAATTTCCTAGCTTGTATATTTATCCTTCGTTTATTGAAAGACACTACCGATTGTTCTCATACTTAATAGTTTATCTTTTAAAACTATACTATTTTGTTAATATATTACCATATAGAATATTACTTTTCCATAACAAAAAAACCACACGAAAGTTGAGGGAAGAAATAATTTACTCGATAACGTTAACATGTTGTCATTTTAGTGTTATGCAGGAATTAATCAATAATTCAAATTGCCAACAATTTAAACTAATTCAGGACTCTATATTATCTAGCTATAAGGCCGGTAAAGAGACAGAAATAGTAGATTTTAGCCCCTGTTTTCAATATATTGGCAGAACCGTTCATTTGATTGGCACTTGTATAAACGGAGCTACCGCATCGTATCCACAAAAATCTGCTCGCTCTTCACTAGATCCCGACAGCTCTTCCCATAAACGAAAGTAGAACAAGAGAACAGTCATTTATCACTGTAAACAATAATGAGCACGAAAGGAAAATAAATGGTTTTATGTAGAATAAAAATTGAATGTTACAATGCTAAGAATAATGGTATCCAAAAATGAACATCAGATTAATTTGACCAAATGTTCCTCTTAAGTTAACGTTGACTTTACTCCTGGAATTAAATCGAAGCCACACAACGCAGACATTGAGTGCAATGATTAGGATGTTTGAGGATTTTTATGACAATTTGGGTAGTGGTGGCCATAACTTGGGAAACACTCGTTAGCAACCGATCTGAGAGTAAAACGGCTGGTTTTGATTATCTGTGGCACGGTTTCTGTCTCAAATACTTTGCTGTGAAACATGCCGTTAATCTTAGTCAAGTTTCATACCCTTGGTATTGTGCCTTTGCAACGATGGACGGCACTAAATGGAAGCTCGTTTTCCGGGTCGATAGGTCACTCTAGATGCTGCAAATGTCTAGCTACCAAGCTCGCAACATTCCCTTAAACTTCTTTCCATCGTAAAAGTCAAGATGTTCACCTCCCATTTGCTATTGAAAAGTGGCGTGGAAGAGAAGAGGTATCTCCGTTACGGAAAAAAATCCTACTGAATAAAATGAATCTGGTAGGAGATTGATTAAATCATAGCTATCAGTGGAATGGATTCCGAGTAAATGAAAGAAACCTCATTGATATCAAGTGGTAGCTAATGTGAAAGCAAATATGTGTAGAATCTGAATAACCTTTGGTGTTTTGCACTGTGAACCTTGTCGTGTGTATATGAATGCCACTACATTTAGTAAAAATGTATGCTTTCTCGATATCTACCATGATTAAGTCCAAACACTCATGCTAATAAGAGTGACTATTTTAAAACCAGCTAAATACAACTTCAGTAATTCTCATTGAATTAGATGCAAAGTTCTACTTTAGTCTCACCATATTTAGATTGTTTGTGAATATTTCTTCTCACTCTTTAATACGTCATCACTGACATGTTCATCGAGTGTAAACGTTTTCATGGTATCCTTTTGTTAGCGTCATTATTTAAAAAAATAAGCCTCAATGAGTGGTTAAAAAAATATTTTTACAAGTTATTTTGACGAATTTCGTTAACTTTTGGGCGTTTCTCACGAGACATTAAGACTCAAGAATCACACATGAAAGAGCATTATTTGAATGTGCACCAAACAATATGGTGGCCTAAGTTTAGCCAATCTAGCTCAGAGGCGTAAGGTTTTGGAGTAATAATCTCAAAGGAAGACGAAGCGATACTCTTGACACAATCCATCCAAAATTCGATGCCGGATGTCATCGGGTGGAAAATATATCTGCGCCGCCGTTTCGAATGTTTCAGCACCAATCGATTTCAGCGAAAAGAAATGGATGAATCCTTCACTGCTTTTTTTTTATCTAGGTAACGGAAGACACTTGCACAAACATCTGCCACCATTTTCATCCTCATTGCAATCGACGTCTCTCGAGTTTTTTTTTTAGATCTTTTTCGTCTGATAATGACTCGTGCAATATTTTGTGCTGTCGCCCTAGACACCGGAAAATTTGGCTTCCGTATGTACTCGTTTTTTGGTGATTTGTTGCATTTTTTCAGTGTGCATTTGAGTCAGAAAAATCATAAATCTCATTTAATGGCGAACATCGTGCATACTACCCCATTTTTTTCCAATCCATGCGTATACTTGAAAATATGTAATTTTCGTGTTGTTGCGGTCAAACATCGTTGTTGCCTCTTTCGCTCGTGTTTCCACTTAGCCATTTTAGTTCCTTCTGACAGTCACAATGACGTCGATTTATTTCATTCTTTCCTTTGCTATGGAACATTTATACTAATGTCACATTTACGTTCTTTGCGAAAGAAGCGCTTGCGCTTACAAAACATCTATTCATTTAACCAAATGTGTAAATTTTCGTCGATTACACTGTATTAATTATTAATTAAGTATTAACCCTTATTAGTCAAGTAAATACTGTCATTATTATTTTAAAATTTGAATAGCTCTAACGTTATTATTTCTCCTCAAATGGAAGACTCCATTATCGAATGTGCCACTAAATTGTTGGACAGCTAAATATAATGTAATGAAAATTATTGAAGTCGTTTAATTTTGATCATTAAAAAGTGTATATTTTTAAACTGAGACAAGGTTTCTTTCGAGAAGACATACATCTTTATACTTTTATTTATACATACATCTTTATACTTTATACTTACTACATTTACTCATTCTATCGACCGCTTCATGCGAGAAATAGACTAAAAGCATGCCTAATGTACTCTAAAATTTATTGAGAGTTTTCATAATCTTAAGCGTAGAAGGATCTCTAATGTCCATCAGAAGTCACACTGAAGAAGAGGAATTCTGTGAGAGTATTTGAAGAAAGACTATCCATCTGGGTCGTATTTCCAATTTAATCCTTTAATTTTCTAGATTATCAAAAGGTTACCGTCCTCACTATAGGATCATGAATTCATTGGGATTCATAAATGTCCATATTCAACTGACCGTTTAACGTTTGAGTGATTGCGACCACCATGATGATGCGAAGTAAACAGCCATTGGTTGATAGAATATGAGATTTCTGTGGTAATAATGGTTCCTGAAAACTATTCGAAAATACGAATATGGAGAAACTTTTCCCTCCAGTGAAAAATTGACCATCCATTTCTCTTAAGTCCTATGCTTCCTTTTTTTCTCCTCAATGGGCACTTAAAAAATATACGCCCGTAAAAAGATATATAAATTGTTTCTCCCCCACATTTCTGAAAGAAATCCCAACGTTGACCTTTCTCGAGATTTTAATTTAGCTCCGTGTCCGCGATATTCCAATAATTCCCTCGAAAAATCCCACGATTTCAGTGGTACACTTTTTCTCTCACGATAAAAGGGCAATCAAAAACATCAGAAAAGCATCTGCCGTTTATGGATTAAAGGAACTCGGTGGTTCTCTCTGGGATTTTCGATATCGGAAGGACGGGGAGTTGGGCGGATGGGAAGGGATGTCGGGAGGAACGCGCGTTCCGTCGGGGGCGGGGGAGATAGCGGGAGGGGGGACTGGACTGGAAGGGGGGGAATTTCCTATGAACGGACTCGAGATCCGTGGGAAAAATGCCGTGCACTTGCACCTAATGCTCTAGCCCAGGCGACTATTTCAGTTGCGTAAGTCTTTGGGAGTACCACGATGAGCTAATTATTTCATAAACTTAAAAAAAACTTGCCCTCTTTGAATTATGATTGAAATTTTGATTATAATTGCATCGTTTTGAATTATTGATTTAAAAACTTCAGGCATAATCGTGTCTAGCAAACCTTTTCGCGGAAAAATTCAAGAATTTCAAACTCATAGGATTTTTTTCTCACTCCACAGCAGTTATCATTCGCAGTAAATGTTTTATGCTCTGCATATGTGTCAAACCATACCAAATGCATTCATTGATTCAATATAGTTATTAATTTTTTAAAGAGAATGTGACGATCGAGTCGCCTGTGATCCCGTGTCAAATGTCAGCATTATATATTCATGATGCTGGTTTTGTATCTCCAAGCTCATTATATTTTTAACTTTTTGTGGTTTTACATAATCCTTCAGACTGGGTCTCCGAACTAAATCATCCTTAATATTTCTTGAAGTAATAAGTATCCTGAAATCTATCTTCTGTGAAATAATAGATAGATTAACTAAAAAGTTATTGGACAAAAATGAACTCACGAACATTCCAAGCAAATAATAAATCCTTTTTTCGTCGATACTAATTCTCATCAATGGTCTCTACGCAAAAGTAACATTTTAAAAACGTTAAACCTTATATTGTTTCGGGAAAAATTGGCAATAATGGCATGCACATAATGGCGTTCGTTGAACCCCTCCAGACCTAATGCTTCCCGAGATATTGGTAGTTTTGGTCGTTGAATCCATTGTTCCCCGATCATGGTAGTGGTAATAACAGTAATTAGGGAGGGTGGCCAAAGCCAGAGGTCATTTACGCCTGCCAGTATCGAACAACCCATCTATTGAGAATGAGTAAACATATATAATTTAACACACCGTCCTCCTATTTAAAATGAGTGGGTAAAATTTCGTTATCGGTAGGACTGTTTGTTTAAGGTGAAAGGCAGGGGAAAACGCACACGAGAACGCTTAACGAACGGCACCCTGAGGTCATACGACTTTGAGTCCCATCCGGCGTACTAAATATTGCACCTGATTTTCTCTCACTAAACGACAAGGATCAGTATATTAACAAAAAAATGTCACCAACAAGATATCAACATGGGCCCGCGAGTTGGGAAGCCAATACCCAAAATGCCACACCAACCTCAATCCCACCCCCCCCCCAACTCGCCGCCTTTTCCTTTCGTGGTCATATAAGACGCTCTGTATTCACAATTCCTGATTTGGTCACCACAACTAGGGAAATCTCCCTGGAAGTATTTTCTCTGAATGTGATTCAACGAACGACATTTTCCCCTCTGGATTTACTTTCTCAAAAAGTAATAATGGAGCATCCAAATTTTTAAACGAAACTTTATCTCATTCGGATTGGACATAGAATTTCGGATTGTTATTTCAAAGCTTTCCTATTATCTGAGTTCCTTTGACGGTTTATTTATTTGAGAACAATATTGAAATATCTGTGTTGTGTAGGAAATATTGAGGGATTTCGGTTTTGTAGTTAAGTCGACAGAGTAGTTTCATTATTGATCATTTCCACCTCACAAACCATCAAAAGACAATACGTTTTCTAATTTATTTTTTTCCACTTTCCATATATTTCTCGAAAAAATTGATTGCACTTATATATCTGTTTATCCAACACATTGGAAAAGTATTTTTTACGGGAGAGATAGAAAAAAACTCTTAACTCTGGTTACTGTAATATGATTTAAAATCCATTTGCCCTTTTCTGTTTTGAAAGAGACACGGCAGTTTTTGAAATACAATTTTTTCACAGTCAATGAAGAAGATAGAGCCTCTATGAAATCGTTCTAATTTTATTTTTTTTAAATGTGAATGTATTATATTTGGCAGCTAAGTGGCAAGTGTGAATCATGTCATTTTTCTTTGATGCGTCAAAGGTTTATCAAACTAAGTCATCTCATCGTTTCAAGTTTGACATAATTGTTTTTGGAAATCACTTCATTGTGATTGACTCGGCAATGAATCTATTTATTCATTTCCGGGACCTTTTCGTCGGAGGAAAAAAGGTGGAATCCGATTTGTTTCAAGTCCTATTTTTCATTCCGTTCCAATGTTTTTTTTCCTCCACTCCTGGAGGGAGATTTTTCGATCAGCCGGAGTTCCTTCTTCCTTTCGCCATCGAGGAAAATGAGATTTGTTTGGAGCATTGCATTTCCTGTCGAAGTGCTTGACATGGCAGAGACAAAAGGCGGAAGATTTTCATTGTCATTCTCGCGGAGAGGAAGGGGAGGATCGGGCCCTCGAGAGCGCAATCTCGCCTCTGTGTGTTCGTTAACCCCTCCCCTCCCCTTCCCCAAACCGATTCCGAAATTGTCCGATTGCGAGGCCGTTTCATTTGGTCAAGGGAGATCCTCCCTCTTACATACCCCCAAACTCTCCCTCGCCTCCAGACGATCCCCTCCCAAACACACACACACTCACATTCACTCGAACCCCAATGCCACTCTCCCACACGTTCCCTAAACCCCTCGCATCGCGACCGTCCCAAGCCACTCCCACAGCCACGAAATGGGAACCGTCGTCCTACTGATTTCGCGGAGGGGCATCGCTTCTAATCGGATACTGATGGCGTTAAATCTCAATAACCCTTTCGCCCCGCTCACGGAATGGGCAGCCGATTAGGCAAAGTCGCAACGGCTACTGCTGGATCGTGAACGGAATATGTCCTCCTGGAGGTTTCTCCCTCAATTTCTCTCTCCACTTCTCTCCCTCTCTTGAACCCCCGCGTCTGGAGGTATTTCGGAGAGTTAGAGATAGAAAGAGAGAGAGAGAGGGAGAAGCATTTACACACCTTGCCCGGGTGTGTGGTGTGCGTGAGGGATTTGGTCGTTTCGGCTTCGGGATTCGTCCCGGAGCGTGAAAGCGGATTTAGTGGAGCACGTCCGGTAGGGGGCGTCCATAAATGGAGACGTCACAATTATGGTCATTCGGGGGCACCCATTCCACTGTCTACCTCCTCAGTCGCCTCCGGTGATGTTTGCCTTAAATCCACCCCTACTCTTGTAGAATATTTCATACAATGGCGTCTTCGTGGAGCGAGGTCGTCTTCAAAACCTTAATACTCCACACGCCTCCCCTCCCCTTAGAAGTAAATTACGCGGATTCCTAGGAATCCTGCCTTTAATGCCTCGAGTAGCTACCGGAATACGTTATCTCTGAGAATTGTACTGGGAATTCTAATTATTATCTAGGTCAATGGATTCCCAGGTCTCATTTTATAAGTTTTGGAAGCCCAAATGGTCCATCGGCTGAAAAATATCTTTGGTAGAAGGAAACTGGGGTGACATAGGATGAATGATTTATTCTCTATAAGAATCTTTGAATTAAAAAAAACCTGTTTCATGAAGTAATTCGAAAAATTCGAATGGAAAATAAAGCATAAAAATTCTCGGTACGTGATAAGTTTCATTTTGCCGCTATTGAATCATCTTGGGGTCCCGGGATGGAGCGCTTGAAGGTCTCCAATTCTTAATAGCGCCAAAGCATACTGTAACTAGGCCGTCGAACCGTTATTTGCTATCAAGTCCTGCTGTGTCCTACGCCCTAAGTGGTAATTATAGAGGTCGACCGCATGGTAAGGTCACTTGCTCCGATGGAAATAGGATGAGTTAGGGTAGATTTTTGGGAAAGAAAGAAAGGTGTAAGGAAACTTGTGATTGGGAGTATAATGTTTTAGGGATCATCAAGGTCCACAGTTTTAACGTCTCTCGATGGACTGAGTGTCAAACTTTAAAGCTTTTCTGGATGGCCCCGAAGTACGAGGATCGGATACGAAACGCCGTGTTAAATAAATACACCCGTTAGAATCCGAAAACGTGTCCTCAACTGGATAGTCACAGCACCAGTTCGATTACCTTTCACCTTGACATCACGCTCTCTTTGACGAAACATTTACCAAGGGGCGTGTCTCGATCATAACTCAAAGGGCATGGTGTGGTTCAGATCCGTGCGTGTCACGCGGCGCTTTGCTGTATGTGTACACATTTATATATATATATATATATATATATATATATATATATATATATATATATATATATAAATGTCGCCGCGACCCGGAGGAGGACGGCTTCGGCGCGGGGAGAAATTGAGGCGACCGGCTCCTCGATGGCATTTCACTCCCGTTTCGTTTCCGGCCGAGAATTTATCGACGAAGAAAATAATATCCGCTCAGAGCGAGTCGGGGAAAATTTATTTCCCCGTCGGACCATTAGTCTATAAACCCTCGCGTACATGAAGATGCTGGCCGTTCCCTGCGCGGGATCGAAGCTGCCGTGAACTGAGTGCCCTCGCTCAACGTCCTTTATGATCGCACCATAAACTTAAACACTGACTCTCGTGCGCTCATTTCTAATGTAGTAGTCCTCGATAATGTCTGCAGTCCTGCGTTGATTTAGGAATTTCACTCCAGGAATTAAATGGGTCGGAAGCGGGATTTTATGGACGGGGCGATTTGAGTTGGCGGAGGCCTGAATCATCTTCCGCCGGATGTGGTTCTGAAGGGAAGTGAGACTCGGAAAAATTGGTCCTACCGGAATTAAAACCCTGGTATATCAAGAAATGAAGTTGCTTCGTTGCGTTCGAGGCGCTAGGCACCGTGTGGCGTTGGCAAATGCAATCTTTTATATTGATATTAAATGTTGTTGAACTCCAATACCGTTGATCATTATGAGTCAATAGTATTTTTTGAGTGATTTTGGATCAGGACAAAAGTAATTGTGAGCCCGTGGGCATCCGTGACAAATTTGGTGAAGTTCATTTGTGCCCCGAAAGATCTGACATAATTGAATTTCCCCAGTTCGATATTTTCTTCCGAGCCAATTCGATCATGATGTGCCCCAGGAGTCCCTCTTTTTCGAGGCGTTTCGTTCACGGTATTGATTTCCTTTAGTTTAGTAAGACAAAACAGATCGGCAGAAAGATGTGATAGGTACATAACACAGGCCTACAAAAAAACTTTTTTTGGTGCCGGGAATCTTTGTGTTGATTCTAACTATATTTGTAGAGCTGAATCCAAATATGAAATCCGTTTTTATTTAACAGCTCTACTTTTTTAGATATGGCACATCTTACGATTAGTTGTTTTAATATTTGATATATTCCGGAAAATAATTTTCAAAGTTAAATAAATCTATTAGTATACATGGGAATATATGGTAAAAGAAAATAGGAAAAAATATTAGACTTTGTGAAACGTGCATACTTGGGATATTTTGGTGTTAAGCTTGGTGACCAAGATAAAACATGGGCACCGCATTTTGTGTGTAAAACATGTACTGAACATCTGCGGCAATGGACAACAGGACAAAGGAAAAGTCTAAAATTTGGTGTGCCAATGGTGTGGAGAGAACCTGTGAACCATATTGACGACTGTTATTTTTGCATAGTAAATGTTTCGGGAATTAATCGAAAAAATCGCCACAAGTGGACATATCCAGATTTGCCTTACTCTAGACGCCCGGAACCCCATTCAGAAGAAATACCGATCCCAATATTTCAGACGTTACCAGATATATCTAAGGAAGAATTTGAGTTATTTGAAAACATTTCTCATTCTATTGACTATAGTGGCAGTGACTACGAGGGGGTATCAACAATTCCTCAACTGTTTAATCAAGATGAACTAAGCGATCTTGCTAGAGAACTGAACTTATCGAAGGAAGCATCCGAACTACTAGCATCAAGACTGCATGAAAAGAATTTACTGCAACCCGGTACAAAAATAAGTTTTTATCGCACAAGGGAAAAGGATATGCTACCCTTCTTTACTCAAGAAGACAATCTTACATTTTGTTTAGACGTTAAGGGTCTTTTGGAAAAAATGGGACTACTATCACAATATGATGCCAGTGATTGGCGTTTGTTTATTGATAGCTCCAAGTGTAGTTTAAAATGTGTACTTCTTCACAATGGTAACAGGTTTGGCGCAATACCAATTGCTCATTCAACTAAAATGAAAGAAGAATACGATACAATAGTATTGGTCTTACAGAAGATAAAATATCAGGAACATCGCTGGGTGATTTGTGTAGATTTAAAAATGGTGAACTTTCTTCTTGGGCAGCAAAGTGGCTACACAAAATATCCTTGTTTCTTGTGCCTCTGGGATAGCAGGGACAGACAAAACCACTGGATTAAGAAGGAGTGGCCTAAGAGAGAAAACTTGGTTGTTGGGAAAGAAAACATCATTGCTGAATCTTTAGTTGAAAGAGAGAAAATCATCTTACCGCCTCTACATATTAAACTAGGCCTAATGAAGTAATTTGTAAAGGCTCTTGACAAGGATGGACCATGCTTCGGCTACTTAAGACTAAAGATGCCCCATATAAGTATTGAAAAACTTAAAGCTATTATTTTTGAGGGGCCACAAATCAGACAACTTACAAAGGATCCTGCTTTTGTCGAGTCAATGAATGAGATTGAAAAAATTAGTTGGATGTCATTTGTTGAGGTCATAAAAAATTTTCTAGGAAATCACAAAAGTGAAAATTATATTGAGCTGGTAAACATTATGCTCAGTAACTTCAAATCACTTGGATGAAATATGAGCACAAAAGTTCACTACCTACACAGCCACTTAGACAATTTTCTTGGAAATTTAGGAGACACAAGTGAAGAACAAGGTGAAAGATTTCACCAGGATATAAAAACAATGGAAGTTCGCTACCAAGGAAGATGGGATAACCATATGATGGCAGATTACTGCTGGTGCTTAAAACGAGACTGTTTGAACAAAGTGCACTCAAGAAAATCGCGCAAAAGAAGCTTCCGATGTGTTGAGTGATGTTTTTATGTATTTTTTTCTTTTCAATTTGTTTTATTACAGTAAAAAATTTAGTATTTGTGTTCAATTATATTGTAAAATTCTGTTGTGTTTGTGGGTGATTTAACAGCCCTAGAAATAAATCAAGTCTTTATATTTAGTGGGTTTTATTATTAATATAATATTCCCATATTTTGTAGAAGATTTTTTTACGTAAGTAACAACATATCTATATCTTGAAAACTATAGCTGATAGGAAAAAACTAGTGTCATAATTGGATTCAGCACCCCAATTGTTCTTTAAATCAACATTAAAAGCTCCGGCACCAAAACCACTCTTGGCCTGTGTAATTAATGAGTTTAGTGCTGAGTGTGTATTTAGCGTTTCCTTTGTATTTGTATTGCATTTACTTTGACGGTTTGCATTAGCTTTATACCTATCGAGTAAATGGTGTGCTTTAGATTTTCCCAACTGAAAGATTTTTTTGAGATAGCAAAATCGGGGAGTTTTAATTTAACTAATTAACAGGCTTTTGGTCCCACGATTTTGAAGATGTTTACATGCAATGTATAAATAATGACCTAACGGTGATATTTCACCTAATACAAGTGATGTGTCTGATTCTTGATGTAGCTACTGGCAAGGATCATTATTTTAAGCAGATTTGAATCAAATACCTAGAAAAACAAATATTAATTCATTGGAAAAACTCGTTTTTCCATGCTTCTAGGAGGCTACACTCTAAAACAAGCAAATTCGGGCATGGGATAAATGTTCACACTTTATTGTACGAATAGTACAGCTAAAGATTAACTGCGGTCTTTTGGAGAAAGAATGTAGTTATTTAATTTCCCCGGATAGTTAACTATGGTGGATTGAGGATTTCGGTGGTTTTGTAACTTTTATGCGAAATCTCTTAGCAATGGCCTATTTATGCAATTGAAACATACGAGTATGAACGAAAATGGGTTCATGCATCAACGATTTAAAAACATATGTTCTTCAACACATGGATTTAACGCTGGGGTCATTTTATATACATTGTGAATAATTGTTAATATTTTACTTATATATATACGATGTCTGTTCACAAAGTATCACGACTTTTGTGTTTAAAAAAAATTATTTATTCATTCATGAATATCTATTTTGTTCCCTTCAATATATATATATATATATGTATATATAATATATATATATGATATTGATATTTATGTATTTACACACTGGTAAAACTTCTTCATTATGACCAAAAACTAAGATGAAAAATCCACATAATTAAAATAATAAACTTACGGAAGTTTTAGGGCCTAAAGGAGGGCCCTTTATTAGCGGAAGAATGAATTGATTGTTATTTTACGAAGGGACACGTGGTAGGGAGAAGTAAGGGCAAGAAAAGATAAGGGGACGGTGCCGGGAAGGGATTAGGAGGGGTCTAAGTATGTGTATATGTATACGTATACAAGCTCATTCATAAACATATACACATACCCGTACACTCATGCAGTCATAGGTTATTTCAGGCCTTACCTTTGGCTGAGGACTTATATTTAAAATGCAAGAAGTTTACTCCCTTTTGCTTTGTAGATGCCAGCAATTACTCTAGGTGTGTTTGCTTAGACTAGAGCGTAGAGTAGCATTCCTGTCCCTTTGTAGCACAATCACGTAATCGCATTTGCTATGCTTCGAGCATCGCATTATACAGAGGACGAACGCAGCTCGAGCTGCACGTCTAATGTTTCTTACAAGATGCTCTCGAGGCACATTTATGCCGCCAATAGTTTTCCTCTCATCGAATTCAAGCTTTCAGAAACGTACCCCTTGAATTATCAGAATACAAGTATTTGTAATTCGCTTTACTTTTTGTTATACTTTCAAATGCGCACATTTCCGCCATTGAATGGCTATTTATTTTTCCTGCCCACAGGGCCTTCCCTATTGTTCCCGATGTAATTTCCTTTAAGCACTACTGAGTGCATGATTCAGAATGATGGCTGGTCCCTTAATAAAAGGGCTCTCAAATAGAAAGGGGAGGGGGCATAAGCCTCCGTCCCCTTGGGCTCCGGATTGGCTTTGAATCCGCCTCCAACGGCTGAAGTCTGCTCGGGTAGAAATGCACATTAAAATTCATTTGCATTCTCGCAGAATTATAGAAGAATTCCCTCCGCTCCATCCCCTAAGGCGATTTTCTCGGTCGCCTGGGGAGTGAGGGGTGAGAATCCGATTGACACACACACACACACACAACAGCACCATTTGCACTCGAAGAACAAAACACATGCTCACACTCCTCTCTCAAACACTCGGGGTGGTGCTCACCTATTCTAGCTACTGCTTTCCCTTTTTTCCTCCACCCTTTCTACTTCATCCATCCCGTAAATGGTTTTTCCCACCGCCAGGTTCCCTATCCACTCCTCCATTTTAGGTCCCATTCGTACTTCTCCATTTCCCTACCCCCTGCGGTCTCCTTTTCTTACCTTCCTCGAACGCTCACGAAAACAAGAAACGCGTCAACGATTTAAACCCTCGAGACAAGTCTTTTTCCTCTAGCGGGAAAGGGAAAATTTTGGGCGTTTGAGCACTCGCGAGTCGGTTTTCGCTCACTACTCCCCTTCCCTCCACGTACCTCTCCCCTCCCTCCTCCACCCCAATCCCTCTTCCGAGCGAAATCCGCCTTCCTTCTGGTCCAAACGAATAGGGAAGACGCAGCCGTCCCCTGACTGGAGTTTCCTCGAGGATGTTAATTAACGAGAAATATTTAATTACCCGAGGAAAACTGGAGAAAATAACCGCCGTCTCGCTCACGCGCCCGCCACCGCCGCCGCCTCGGCGCTCGTGGCCCCCAAGGGAACAATTTCCCGGGAGGCTAGGAAACAAACGGTGCGCTCACGCTCGCGCAAGATCCCGTCCCGTCTTCCGTCGATCACGCGCGTGGCGAGAGGGACGGGGGGCGGGGTGGAGAGAGGAAGTTGGGGTGAGTGGACGGAGTGGGAGGGTTGGCGCCCGGCCGCCGCCGGGGGCTTCGAGGCGGAGGAGGAAAGGAGCCATTCATTAGCCCGGCGAACGAAAATTGACGGTTCAATTTTTAACGTTCCCCTTCTCCTCGTTTTTTCCACCCCGGCGGCAGCGTTGCGCTCGCGACTAATTTCGCGAGCTTAAATTATGCGACGCAAAAGTGCGCGTTGCGTTCTCGAGATCATTTTTTTTTAATTCGAGGGTAAAGGCCGTCCTCAAATTATCAAAAAATTCTTTTCGTGTACACAGAAGACATTTTCGTCCCCTTTCTTGTTTTATCCGTTGTCTTCTATGTGCGTCTCAACGACGCTCCTTGTCCCTAGTTCAGACGCACCGCGGGTGGTGACGAGTCGCACGTACGTCATCATTTGAAGGCATACATGATCGGATGAGATTGGAGATTCGTGTGCTTAAAGCCTCCTCTTCCAGCGCGGCAACGTAGTCATCCGATGCGCGGAATGCAGAACAAGTGCCATGTTCTGCACCTAGACGTAGGCATTAAAAATTGAAGCAAGGGCAATAGGTTCAATTTTTAATGGTACGTGATAGGGCAAACCGCTGCGTGCAAATGTAGGAGTACCAATCTGCGCCGCGACTCCCATGTTGAAGAGCATCGAGGGGCGATCAATTCCTGTGACATCTAATAAAGAATTTATGTTTCACATTCCACAACACAGAGGTAGTAGTGGTTTAGTCGTAGCGACGGAGAGTTAGCGGAGAGCACTTCAATATAAAAGAAGTCGGGATAGGTTTTTTTTCCATTGAAATAGCAAAGCTGTTCCCCTCCAACTCAATGCTCTTTCCTCTTTCGTATGCTTGTGATGTGAAGGGAATGGTACGTATTTGCTCTCTCAGGGGTAATTACGTTTTCATAGATGAAATGAAATGTGGGACAGGAGCGTCATGATGCATCAGTGATATCTCCCGGCTGACGACGACTGATGTTATTTAGTCAGAGATTGTAGACGGAAGGAAGCAAGGAGTCCGCCTGTTCCTTCTTAGAGATTGAGGGCACCACATTTATTTCAAGGAACACCAAATAAGGTTAAAGCCCCTCCCCAATGTTCCAGAATACATGCCCGAGGAAATGTTTACCCAGTTAAGATTTCATGACTTGTCCGTCAAAGTTCAAACAGCCAAATCATAGAAACCCACATATAACAATGCTTGGTGACGATCGGAGGAATGACATTAGGCTATATTCCTTTCCAATGCAAAAATAGAATAAGCTTTGGAAATAATCCATCTCGTAATAAAGTTTCCTAAGACGAGCTCGCGTATTTCTTTCCCTATTTTCACCATTATTTGATGTGATAGATTAAATGGAACACCAGGCATTAAATATGAAACTGATGAAGACATGCGTTTGAAGGGGAATATGAGTGATGTTTTTACAAGATTTATTTCAATAGGAAGGGTCATGAACCGTTCCAGATGTTCTGAAAATTTCTCAAAGCGCTACCTATACACGTCATATATGTATTTTGAAAAAAAGATGAAGAGATTGAAAGAGTTGCGAATATGGTGTCACCATGTTGGCTTAAATGGAACGTCAAAATGTAAATATTAGATATAATGAACGTTCGAGTTTTTAAAAATCGAGAGTCTGCGTATTTCACCGGTAACTGTCTAATAGGTACTTAATACTTTGAGAGAGCTGTGAAAATGAACTGAACCGCTAACTCTAAATCTAAAAATATTGATATAATTGAATTTTATACTGATTATGGGTGCAGTGATTTTAATTTAATCGATATCGCATTGCACATGAAGATTTATTTCGCCATTTCGCAAAACGCACGGCAATAAATGAAACTCTAATTTAAAATGTACAGCGGCATTAAATCCTAAGTGCATTGTGATGTAACGAAAACCGGGTTTTTAACATTGTAATGGTGCAGTCTAGCCGCCATTGATGCTGCATTTTCGGTCTTCTCTCCGCTGTTGAATGCGACGATGAAAATTTATCGCTAATTGTCGTAATTTGGGCGGCATTTGGTCGACTAATTTGTCCCTCGTGAATTATTGCCGGCGAAAAATATCGAAAAAACAAAAAAAAAAGACACGGAAATTCCCCTTCCTCCTCTACACCTCCCCTCCCCCCAACCCTTCCGAACACCCTCCTCCACGTCGACGATGACCCAAAGAATGGTGTGTCGGCGGCGGAGTCCCCATGGGCCCGCCCGGTTATCGCCGCTGCGGGAATAAATACGCCCGCGCCGTTTAACGAAAGCTCGCGCCCGGCGGTCATTATCGCATTCCTGCCCGACTTGGCGGGAGCATCGAGGGAAACCCCATAACCAACCCCCTCTCTCCGACCAGCCACGGTCTATCGTTCGGATTTTTACCTCGCAGTCGGACCCAGTTTCCGACGGGAAGATGGGATCGCTTCCCGCCGCCGCCGCATTGACCGAAAGGGGTCTCTCGCGTGGACATGGGCCTCAGGCGGCGGCGGCGGCCCCCTCGACCGCAATGCGCTTCGCAAACTCCCCCCGTTCCCGTCACGCTCTCCCACATACTCCCTTCCCTGCTCGCCCTCACCTTCCCTTTCCCTTCCTCTCCCCCACCCCCCTTCCAGAGTCCTCCTCCGCTTGCAGCCTCGGAGTAGATCCAACGGATCCTCGTGGCGTAAGTACATACTTACTGACCTCTGAGGCAAGGGTGGGCTCCCTCCGGAAAGGGAAAGGATTATTGCTCCCTGTTATATTCATGCGGCGGCCCTCGTAAACTGACCGCAAAACACAAGCATGCGCGCACGTAGTGGTGGACTTCGTATTGCGGAGCGGATCCTCGCTAATCGTTATAACTATCCAGTCTGGAGACGAGCACACCTACGTAGTGGGGTGGGATCGGGAAGTCAGTTTGCGGACACCCTTTGAGCACTGAAGGACTCGTGGACTTATTTTCCGACCTAGTCGAGACCGAGTCTCTCGACACGCATGTATCATGCAGCAGTTGCATCGAATGGCGCTCCTTAGTGTTTGCTGGGTTTCATTGCGGGTGCATTTCGTCGTCTTTGCCCGGTTGAATGCTTGAAGATCAAAGTCTTCTTATTTCACTGCATAAATGGGTTAATTAATTGATTTATAACGTTTCCTCATGATTTGATTGTTTTTATTCTCTTAGAAATTTATGATCTAGGGATCCCGTTGTTTAGAAAGCAGGGAAAAGAAAGCAAACAGTTATGAAAATTCTTTCATTTATTTTTAACTTTTTCGCGGTTTTGGATTTTTTATTTTCGCTAAATTGTTTTAATTTCGCATAAACGTATGGGAACTCTGATAATCTTAGTATAGTATTTTGAGACATTTTTTCTCCAGAGAAGTTTTTGAATTGGCTTTGCTAGGTTTGCCGGAGAATAAGTTTCCCATTCACTTTAGTATACCCGTAGTAGCTAGGTTGCGGCGAAAAAGATTCCATCATGGATCTATCCTCGATCTGCATCGAAATATCTTATCGAGTAGAATTTCTTAAAAGATTTCCTTTGGCCAATGGTTTGAAAAAATCAAATGTACTAATCAGGCAATACAAGAGACATAAGTTCTCCATTCTGCTGTACGTATTTCGTGTGTTCGATATTTTTTTTGTTTGGTCCGTGCTTGTGCGAAAAAAAAGATGTGTTCGTTCGACTTCACTCGCCTTCGGTCGGTCAGGGCATTTCCTTTCAACCGTATTAATTTTTTGGCCGCCGTTCTGAACGCATCCCTTCAGCTCAATAAACCAACAGAACGGAGTTCCAATAAATGACTGCAAGTGAGGCTTAAGGGGATTTGACGAATGCGTTGGAGGTCAATGCCTGGCATCACACGTTCTTTCTGTCCCTCTCTCCAAACCTCTCTCCAGCCGATTTAACCCTCCCTCCCCCCCCCCTAGTCCTCCACCCCCGCCATTTGCTGACGGAAGCGAACCGCGAGGGAGAGAAGCGCAATCATCCCCATCGAGAGCGATCCGAGGCGACGCTCGCATTTCGGAAACGAGCGAAGAAAAATAAAGGCTTGGATTTGCGGAACTTCTGATTCTAGCTTCGCAGTTCACTGCCAGGTGGTGCCCCGCGCGAAGTGTCAAGTCCCAAAAACTCCTCTTTTTTTATTGTTTCTTTAATGACTTCCTCTTGTCTATTCATCTCACGGGTCGGTGGGCGGTGCAACTGGATGAGCCTCTAATCCCCGAGACTTATTTTGAGGAGGAGAGAAAGGGCTAGAGTTGGTGGCAATGAAGGAAAAAAAAACGTCACGGTGTTTCTCTCATCCAGGGAACCTCGTGGTAAAATCAGTCGGATGATTTTTTTTCTGGATGGGGAATTGCAAATTAAGTTTCAGATTAAATTAAGGGAATTTCAAATTTTGACGAGGAGAACTGTGGGATGTAGAAAAATGTGGCACGGGAGGAGAAATAGTGTATTTAATTAGTTTTACCAGCGGGAGAAATTCAAAATGCGTACACTGTTATTTATGTGAAATGTGAACATTGCTAAATTTTGCTGAATATGAAAGGAACCATGACGTTTTTTTTACCTTGCCATTCCTAAAATCAGCATAATTAACTGTATCAGCGAACCGAGTGAAATGATCATCCTTTGGCATCACATTCGTACCACCTACTACCCTTTTTGCTTGAGTATCTCATTGAAAATTATATTAACCTTATTTTTATGCTATTTTATCAGAAAATGGAATTTATTTACAAGGTTTAATTGATTTTGGAATCAATAGCTAAAATTAAAGTAAACTTTAAGGATTCGACAAAATGTGTAGTGTTTGGGAATATTGGATGGGGAAAGTAAATCCGTGAAATATTTTGTCAGCGCTCATCTACCGTGTCAATAAATTTTTTTAAAGATTAAATTTCGAAATTCCACTGAATAATCAAGTATTTCTCATCTATGCACCCCAACCACTAAACAGTTTGACCCACGTGAGTTGCGGCTCACTGAGAGGAATGTTAGAATTAGCAACTACGCAATAACTGATGTGGACTGTGATGGAATCCTGAACCGTCAAGTGTGTCAAAGAAAATCGTTTTATATTCCGTCGGCACATTCCTCTTGGCTCTGGGACATGTTCCCATAGCTTTGAACGTAATTGCGCCCGGATTTTCGTACCGACATCAAATACATTGGGACACATGCAAATACATTCGCGGCGAGATCACATAAAACGGACGCCGACTTGTGGAGGTCACCGAGAGCCCAAATATGCGGCGATGGTGCCCGCCGCCCTCTCACCACAGGCACGGGGGCATCAATTTCTGTCGCCGAGATCACAAGTTGCCAAGGCCGACCACCGGCTGCCGTGCCTTCGTTACGCTTTGGCTCGCATTAATCTTCCAACTTCCGAAAATCAAAGTTCCATCTTATCCAAGTCGGTGGGCGATGAACAGAAGGGGATTTATGGGAGCACGTGAAAGGCGTGAACATTGAAAGTCAAAGTGACACGAAATCGATATTATTAGGCGTCGCTCGGACGAAATTCATTGTTAACCGGAATAAATAAAACAATAATGGAGATTTTTATTTATTTCAATCCAAGTGACAGCCTTCTAAAAGCCCCTGACTTCCTATGCATGACGTGCATTATTCAATTATTCATCCATCGATAGCTCTTCAAATGTTCTTTTCGCCCAACGATGAACGCGCCTTTTCAAATTTTGAACTCCAATGAGCTTCAAAAGGCATCAGGTAGCTAAGGAGGTGTTTTACCGCTAAGAGGAAACTGTTATCTTTGAAGAAGGTGAGAGACCTGATGATGTTGACTTGCAACAAGGTCATGGTCGTGTAAAAATTAAAACTCTGATGAAATCCGCAAAGTTAGACCGCCCCCATTAACGTCTAGTTTGAAAGACTTCCACCAAGTAACGCCTGACACAGTTTCTTTTATAAGTAGACATTATGTGAAAGAAGTCCGTGTAGAGTAGGCGTACCTCGTGGACCTGAGACATGGAAAATTGAAAAAAAAATATATACCAGAGGAACCATCAACGCTTGGTCCTGGCGGCGGATGTTGAATAATAAAAGGACCGGTAATGTGTTAAAGTAGTAAATATACATTAGAAGAAGAAAGGAAAGAAAGTGCAGAGTGCTATAGCAAGCATGAGAACCAGATGGATTTGGCACACCTTGTGGTATGATGGATTTGTTAGGAACGTAATATCAGGTCAAATAGAAGGCAAAGTCTCACACCAATGGATCATAGTCTCGGTGCTTAGGGATCTAGGAGGAAGAGCTAAAGACAGAGTTGGCATCAGAAATGGGAAGATGCATTCAACCAATTTTCGGATTATATGATACTAATTATGTTGCATCAAAACAATATGACGAAAATATCATTGCGAATGGTCCCAATTATAATTTAGAAATTTTTAAGTAATAGTCCGCACACGCACTCGCACTCGACCACGTCTCAGTACTGTAGTTTTAAACATTTCAAACAAAGAGATTTAAAAAAAAAGGCGACTTTATCGCCACCCGCGTCAGTGTCTGGGAACAAGGAAACGGGTGCCGGGACAAGGCGGTGTGGGCGGGCGGGGGGTAGGGAGGAGGTATGGCAGGGCAGGGCTCTCTCCCTACGGCGGCGGCGAGCGTCGCTCTTCGCCCGAAGTCAGGCGGCGGCACAACATGCATCTCACGGCCCGATAAAAAAGTACCTCCTCCGCCACCCCCTGCGCTTCCGCCCTTTAGATAAAACGACCAGATTTCTGACTTGCTAATTCCGAGCAACCGCTGGGGAAGGAAGGCGGGAGGGGCGGAGAGGGTTTTGTAGCGGTGGGATCGGGAAAGGCGGGCGGGCGACGTGGGGCGTGAAGAGGGGAGACGCGCGTGAAGCCTTCCCCCCCTCCCCTTTCGGTCGGCGTCCCCACCCCCTCCCTCATCCTATACGCACACACGCACACGTGACTGGCAACCATCCCATCCCCCCCTCCTCCCCCACCCATTACCGCAGAGTCATCTGTGGTGCTGCGGGGGGAGGAAAGGGGTGTAATCGATGCGAAAATATGCCGCCCGGAGATTGTGTCACGGTTGCGGAGTTTATTGATGAGATCGCGCGCCACCTCGATCTCATTTTCACCTCTTCGGCGTGGGTGGGAATGGCGGGAATGGAGTGGCGGAAGGGAGTCGGAGGGAAGGGGTGTGTGAGGCCGAGATGAAGAAACCCGGCGTCGGGGCGTGGGCCGGCTCTAAAGGGAGGCGACAAGTTGCCACCCGGGGTGACGCAGACCCGAGAGGCAATGCACGGCAGGCGCTTCCCAAGCCATAATCAAATACCATTCATCAAAGGAGAGCGCCCGGGCTCGACTATGCTCCATGTGAACCTCGAGGTCGTGCGAATTCTCCATTTCAGTCGAATTCAATCGCGATTTTGGAGAAAATAAATTGCGGATGTGTTTCGGATTGTTTTAAATATTCAGTAAGCGCTCATATGATAATTAATGAACAAAAATTCCATTGGAATACTCTGGTGAATTAATGTAAGAGTTAAAAAAGAAACGGCTAATGATATAACGAATATATTTGAAGAAATAAATATTTTATACTATTGTATTTAATGCATATAAAATAGGAGATGAATCCATTAATGCCGAAACTCTTTTTAGTATTACTACCCATCTTGAATTTCACATTCGTGCACAATTGCAAAAATTGCATTAGGGATAATCGATATTGATGGACATTGGAATGGAGACTAGAGAATAATGGGATTATACATATATTTCAAATTATAGATGTAGAAACATATTGTCAACAATTGTACTGATGAGAATCTCTCTAGTGTGTATCTTTTAATATCTTTCCTCGTACATTTTATAAAAATTGAATAAAATATTTTAGTTTGAATGTACCTATCATAATGTACCTATGTATCACGGTTACAACATGCACAGTTCCTTTGAGAAGGGCGATTCCATATCCTAAATTCCTCATAAAATCTTGTTTACCTCACTTTATTCGTATCTGTAATGCCTTTCTGCCATCTACTTGGATAATGTTTAATATTTCATTTTTATGCTTGTAAATATTTCTAAAGTGACATACTCCAGATGAACCCAAGGAATGAAATCATGCATGGCTGAATTCTGTGAATTTTGAAATTACACATTGGAAAATATTGAGAATTTCGAGAAAATCTCCTAGTAATTTTACATGGTTAGGAAACTCCTTTCAATAAAGTTTTGTCAGAACAATGCCCAATGTGATTTCTCTCGGGCCCTCGCACTTCATTACCAACACCGCTTGGGAGAAGAGTTTCTTGAACATCCATTGCATGGCATTGTGTTCCCGATTTCACCATAGGTTGGCAGGTATCGCTGGTTACAAAGCTGTTGGGTGGAGATATCGTGGAAAGAGAAAGTTTCCGAGGCAGGAATCAATCGTGTAATCCACTTCGAGGTGAATTCGCACATAAAACTCATATACGAAACTCATGTATTAAAGTGGACATTATCCGAGTGCATGCACAACGATATGCCTACATACGCATGCATATTCAGCAGTGGAAACTATAAAAGCCCAAGGTTTCGCGACTGCGCAAAATGTCACTTGACAGAAGTGGACAAGTTTAAATGGGTGACAAGCCAAAGCCCTTGGGATGTTTATTTCACTGACGATATTCTCTTGAGTTCTAATTACGATTTCATTTCGATCATTAAGTGATAATTAATCTATCTTAAGGTAAACGCGAAAAAAATATTGACCTCACGCGTTATATCATTACCCTTATCACGGTCATTCTTTTCAAACGTGCGAGGTGTTTGTCTGAGCGCTGAGGTGAGCTTATCACCAAATAAATATCGAAATTTTTGTTCGTTCTGTGCCATAGCTTAGCTCGAGTAACAAAAGAGTTCTGTGGTCAAAGGAGCAAAATTTACATATTTAAATTCGGATAGCGAGCCATAAAATCCCAAAATTATTTATGCCAGGGAAGTCGTAAGTTTGAAGCTGTTTCCCAACTGGAAATTACGACTGGGTGGAATTGCACCGAAAATACGTGTAATGGCACCTGAAGTAGGTATCCGCGGTAAACGCAGGAAATAACTGAGAAGATAGCTTGGGACGCACTCGTTCATCTATTGTACTCCAGAATGCATGGCGACTCAGAAAGGCACAGAATCTTAATATTTCCATAAATTCGATTGTCCTTCCAAAAAATTAAAGTGCTGATTACACGTGGCAGCTTAATCCACGTCCTCTTTTGCTTAGTCATGTAGGTTAATCGCATTCCAGAAGGTAGTAATGAAGTAAAACATTCGGACACGGTGTGTTTCAGGCGTGGAAGGAAAAAAAAACTATTTGGCGAAGAGCTCATGCGGACGTTATCGCGCTTAAGAGGGAATAACTGAGGCATTCGCTTGATAAACGGGAGAAATATGCCTCCGGCGTGGAGTTGAGCGGGGGTGTGGGAAACAGGAGATATATATTAGTTTTCCTGGGAGAGTTGGAAAGGCCACTTATCGTGCGCCAAAAAATGACCTCGTCCTCCTAGCTCAGCGTTCGTCGCTCGGGCGGAGAGAGAGACAACCCTTGCGGGGTAAAACGACGCGTTCACCTGACGCCCTTTCGGGTCGAATATCCCCAACCTTTTGACCGCAAGCCTTTCTCTCCCGAGTTCGGAACGGCCCGCCTGTGTGCATATTTGTCCCTCCCCCCCCCCTCACATCAACCAAACCCGGGCACGCGTGTGTTGCCCCGGATAACCACCCGAGAGCGACCACTCTGAAGCTCACGTCCACACATCCGACGAGCATACACACAGACCCACCCCTCCATACCACCATCCCTCTCCCACTCCTCCATTTCACCCCCTCCCCACCGAGCGTGCAAATGCTCTCTCGAAAACTCGCCCCCGGAAACACGAGAGCGGAGCGCGGGCTTTGTCCCCCCCCCCCCCAAAGCCGCAGAGCAGCTGGCGAGGGGGCGCGCGCGAGCGAGAGGCCCCCGTGCCTCAACCGCATCTCTCCTCCCCCTCCCCGTGCTTCCGCAGGGACGTTGCGGAGGGCATCCCGGTGGATAACCAGCACTTCGTGCTCCTGTTCCTGTGCACGCAACTCTTCCACCGGGAGCTGATCAAGAGCCGAAGATTGGTCCAAGTGATCCCGATGGACATGTCTGGCTACTACGGTGAGTACACCCGATTGCCCACCCGCCCGGAGGAACTATTCTCGGAAAGATGCGTGGAAGTCCAATGAGTGCTGTCGCGGTTTTGATTGAAATTTATGGGAATTACGACATGGCTTCATGGACTTTCGCGGAAAATCTTGAGATTTTCATTATTCTCATGTAGGTCAGATTGTTGGGCGCGTGGATTCTGGTGCTTGAGATTTAAGACCCCATCAACATACTCTCATTTCTCCGAGCCCTTGGCTTTTTTTGTTGGATGAAAATATGCAATGACGATCGTGACTGTGAAAATTATCCCATTCACGCTAGAAATTCGAGGTCATATGATTCAAGGACAGAAGCAATATCCCACTAAAATTAAGGAAGTGTCCAGTATTACGGAGGTTTAGTTATTTTAATTAAATAAATGAATTTGGTTCGTAATTTGGCAAATGTTTACTTGAAAACTTGACGAAAATAACCTTTACCACTAAGATGCGACTAAGACCGATGAAAAACACTAGATATTTCAGTCCAAAGTCAACTAAAGAAACTGTTATCAAGCTGAAGGTTAGTTTGACAGGTCTAAGTAGAGCTCATGTAGTACCAATCTCAACTGGATGTGATATTCATACACTAGGGAACGGGGGTCGGTTCCACTTTTCTGTGCCGCGAATGATTTCCCAGGATGATCTGGTACCCGAAAAATCACACAGCTTGAGCGAAGTTGGGGTCTCCAGAGTTGGTCCATGAAATCGAACCCGGGCCCTTCGAACAGCAGTCCAACCCACTGGATCACCACCTCCCCCAAAGTCAATTTATCTCGCTCGAAATTATTATATATGCCTCTTCAATTGTTGGAAAAACTTTCGCGTCTTGTTAAGACTCATAAAAAAAGAAACAAACAGCGCAATATGAAAATAATTCAAGTGACGTTTTTATAAATCAAACCACTTTACTTTTCCGCATAAACTTTTTATTTTTCACGACCCAGGTTTCGTTATAGCATAACATCATCAGGTAAAAATACAAGTCAAGCACAGTATATATACATATCTCTGGGTGGAGGGGAAGAGGAGGTAGGAAAGAAAGGATTGGTTGAGCTAGGAAGAGGGGGGCCTAAAAGACCATAGACTTACTACTGTGCTTGACTTGTATTTTTATCTGATTTGTAAAGTAGTAAAGTGGTTTGATTTATAAAAACGTCAGTATGAAGATTTTCCACTAAGTTACGCCAGAAACTGTCTTAATTCAAGTGAACTTGAATCCTTAATTCATTCATTTATATTTACCAGGATACATTGATATTCTAAAAATTTTATTTATTTTTTCTAATAAAAGTTAACTTAGCAGCCAACATATAGTTTCAATTATTTTTTGTGGTCCTCTAGAAAAACATTTTTAGATTCGAATCAAGTGAAGTGACGGGCATTCTTTATCGTGCAAAAGTGGGGAATGTCTGGCTTTTTCTCATTTTTGTTTTTTTTCTGTCTCTATCTCAATTTTTTCTCGTTCTCTCTCCGTTTCCATCGTCCTTTCTTTCAATTATTTCTCCTCACCATACCCTTATCTCTTTCACCCGCTCATCGTGTGGACACCATTTCATTCATTCTCCACCTCTGAATAGTACATTCTTCTAATCTCAAGTGTGGTCTCTATCTTTCCTCTCTCTTTTTTCTCTCGGCCCTCTTTTTTTCCTCTCTTCCTCTTTCTGTCTCCCCCTTCTCTCTTCCGAAGAGCTGCATTTCAAAACTCTCGCAGCATCTCCCAACAACCTCTACTTGACCTCCAGTATCAAGCGCAAATCAAAACATCAGACCCACGGAAGCTCCTGCCGAAGACCGTTTTCGACCTATAGCTTTTAACCCTTTGCTATCAAACACCATCGTTCCACATGATCCGCCATGGCTCACCGCTTCACCAAATTGGCTAGGAAATAACAATTCTCTCCTTCCGATCAAAGGACGGTCGGCAGAATCTGCTAATCCGTTAGAAATCACTTCGAAATTATCGGCAATCTCATACCAATTACGTTTGGGGTTAACCAACAAGCAAGTGTATGGGCGTGCTTCGACTAGTCTCGGGTGATGCCAAAGCGCTTGGTCATTAAAAACGCTACAAAGCGTATTAATGTTTGTCGTGGCACAAATTCTTTCTGGCGACCATCCAGAACTCCGTCAAACTCACTACATTTTTAAAATTTGAATTATTAAAGCATTAAACCTTTATTCTCACTCCTGTTTAAAATTGTACTCGTCCCACCCTCATAGTTTAATTACGACGGTCGTCAAAACAGAAAGGGACTGAAGGATAGGTAAAAAAAATATTCCCGACTGCCTTACGGCAGATAAGGATTGTGTTAGAACAAGAAGAATATTTGTCGAGTATAGGCGACATTGACGCTCAGACACTTCTCTCACATTAAGTTGTCGTAAATGTTCGGGAGATGCCGTCCGAATCAGTAACCCTGGCTCCGTAAACAGAAAAGGTGTTTTCATTCAAATGACCCTTTTATGAGTGTTTAATTACTCTAAAGGAAGCAAAAATGAAAAACAAAAAATCGCATTCCTTAAAAATTAACATTTATCTCACTTTAAACGTGATTAAATGTAATAAATAATTATTAATCATCATATTTTAATTTAAATACATTAAGTGCTAAAAATGTTATTTTTATTACATGACCACCTCGTTTCTCGTCTTTTCTTGCATTATTACTTCTCATCAAGCCTTAATGACCGTCGTAAATTTCCTTCTTCATTCTTTTTGAAAACTGAAGGAATAAGCCCCTTTATATTAGATTTTTGCTCACGCTACGTAAACATGACAATTACTTTTTCTCTCAGGGACAAAACACCCTTGAGGTTATTTCATTAGCCTTATTCTTTTCAACGGCTTTGCAATTGTGAAAGAAGAACGAGGTACACTTGAAAATGTTCCCCATTACACATGTTTTGGATGAAGGGAACTTTGCACGCGTAGATTCCGATTATTTCACCCTCATTCTACCTCCCCCCCTCCCATCTCATCCGAAAATCAGAGAAAATTCGTGTAACGGATGAGGCATTAAACCGTTCGCGGAGAACGGAATGACAAAAAGTGCAGGAGGGAAGGTTTTCAGCGTGACCGACCGTGTCGTGAAAAACGGTTTTAAATAAAATAAAAATAACGATTTCCACAAATGTTTCCAAAACAAGTGGCAATTTCGGAGTCCCCACACTCTGACGAGCTCTGCTCGCTGTTGACGGCTGGCGGGGAGACGGGTGAGGGAAAGGGTATTCCACGGAGAGAGAGAGAGGAAGATGAGAGAAAGGTGGTAATCCCGCTTTTGTGGTCAGTGGACAAATCTCTCCACTGCAGCGCGGAGGCGGCGTTTCCACTAATCTTGGACGCGAAAGGTGAATACGTTTACGAATCCAGAGGCAGTTCATACGCACGATCCTTCTTCCCTCGCCGGGAGAGAGGGACACGGAGATCCGTGGCCGGCTAATGTAAACCCCCTCCCTCTCCTCTCCCCCACACGACACCCCCTCTCTTCCCCCCTCCCCCTTAACCTCCCTTTTCCCCCGAAAACCCCTCTCCACCTCCCCTCTCGTCGGATGAGAGGAGAATATGCGGAGGACGGGGACCAGTGTGGGGGAGGGGGAGAGCGACGAGGGGAGAGGTGAGGTGTGGGGGAGCTAGGGGGCAGAGGGGGTGCTAAAAAGTGGCCGCCCGTCCCGACGCCGTGCCCCTCGTATCGACCTGGAGGCGTGCCTCCGCCGTGAGTGGAGCCGTCTTACAATTAAGCCTTTACTCTGGTCGCACCTTCCGAAGCGCGCTCCTTCTCCGGAGTCGGATTCGTTCTTCTTCCCACCCACCCCCGCTTCCTTTCCTCTCCCCTCCTCATCTCCCCTCCCCCAACCCCCCCCCCCGCGAAGCTCTTGTTGCCGCTGTTGTTTTTTCTTCCCCTCCCCACGCGGAGTTTTAATGGTTTTGCCGCGGGATTATCCGAAAATGAGCCAACGTTACCCAGCTATGAAATTTTGATCTCTTCCCCTTTTGCCGCGCGGTGCCGCGAATTTTTTATTTTGTTTTGATCCCCTATTAAACGACGTCAAAACACGGATGTGTAAAAATGTTCCTGCCGTGGATCAGGGTGCGATCATTATGAAGATATGAAGTGGGGGTCCCTATCACGCTTTGGCTCTCGCGACGCATAATGACTGGCCGACGCCTCGATTTCGATGCGCCTCTGTCAATAATTCACAGCGGGGGGGGAGGGAGTGACAATGATGTGGTAGTTAAAAAATTTTCCGGTCCGACTTTGCATGACAGAAACCCGAATAACATCTAATTCGACCGTTACTTACGGTAGCACTTGGAAGAATTTACTCCCCGTTTAAAACATCATTAACATGACTCCATTTGCATAACTAATTCAGATCTTCCCTAGACGTCGCGTATTAGGCGCACACACATGCACACATTTCCCTCTTGGCAGGAGTTGTCACGCTTTTTTTTAATCCCCCATCCCCTTGAGTGTGACGCCACTTACGGGTTACTCCTTAATGACCCATTTTCGTCAGCTCCATAGACGCATGCGTTAAACGCGTGCGTCTGACGCACGAGAAGCTCTCTCATTGAATTTTTAATGAAGACGGTTTCGCCAAAGGCGCGGAGACACAAAAAACGCCTTCATCTGAAATGCATCGAGAGTCCTCGTATGTCAAACCCATGTGTCAGGTGTTTATCCGCGCCTTGTTATGGATCTCATCTCTAATCTATGTCATGCTCTTATTTTGGCTAGATCGGTGATAGAAAAACGCTAATATTCTTCTGCTCTCATTTAATGTTTTGAATCTTGGAAACTACAAAATGATATTTTAATATAATCTTATTTGTTTATTTTTTCTGTCATGCATTTATAATATGGCGATACGTCTGTATTTATCATTTTGTTAAAATCTTGACTTGACGTCAAGAAATTTTTCATCTTCACTCTTTTTGTAAAATTAAGGAATAAGCCCTTGTTCTTTTGATTTTTATTCATGCATTTATCAATTTTATATATACTGCCAGTTTAGCGATATAAAATTCAATATTAATGACTACATTATTTCAATTCTTCGCTGAGTTTTTCGGTAGCACCAAAGTCCTTTGAACACATCTTGGTTCCTTTTTTTCCGTGGCCCTCTAGAATATTGACCAAATTCGCATATAGAGTGAGCGGCGCCTAAAACCCTTCGCCTGTTTTCTCCGTTTTCACGAGTATACCATTTTCATTCATTATACCGTAAATGTTCTTGTTAAAGAGTTTTCACCAGTAATGCTTCCTCGTTGGTAAAGTTCGTGTTTAGGGACTGCTTTAGCAGTTTGCAGGAAGTTCATAGCTGACCACGGTAGAAAGGTCGATAAAATGCCGTCCTGCGACTCAAAGGGCATTGTTTCGAATTCCACCGCGGGCATGAATCTTATCTGTAACTTCAGATTAATGAAAAGTACTATTTCATTTTTAAAAATATGCATTATATTCGATGTGTGTATATTTTAACATTGGAACGAACAGTTAAAAAAAATAATATATGATTTCTTAAAAATTTCGTATTAAAGAGATTTGTACGTGGCCGCGTTCCTCAAAATCGTCACAAGCAATAATGTATTTACTTGTAATATCCATTCACTTGTAGACGTCATACAGAATATTCGTGTTTGTTTCACTTATGTTCCAAATAGAGACATTCACTCCCTGTAGCAAAGGATATTATTCGGAATTGTACCGATTCAAATGATTTCGTGTTAGTCTAGCGAGTAGAGTTTTGAAATACTGACCTGGGAGATCTGGGTTCAAAAATCTCAGATGATGGCTTTGGAAAAACACAATTCGAAATGTGTCCGAACAATTCAATGATCAGAATATCACAAATTTTTGGGAAACCAATTGAAGGCTCAGCAAAAGTAAATGGTTTCTTTGCCATAAATATGCTTATTTGATAAGCTGTGGACTTATGGGTGATTTCAACTCCTTTCTTTCAAATGAAAGAGACCACCTCAGCCCAAATATCTTGTTATTTAATGGATAAATCCATTTCAAAATTATATTCTTATAGTTTATAATTGTACCTCAGTAGAGATGAATTCATAATGTTTGAAAGAGTTTGATTAGTGAGCAAACTTGTCAAGAACGTTGGGGAAAACTATTCGAGAATATAGGAAGACTTTTAGCCCCGTGAATTCATGTTACCCGCTAAACTGACCCGCACGCCGGGATGCATCCGAATTGTTAAGGCGGCTTCCTGAGACGGTAGCTTCTACAATCGCGTCGACTCCGCCAAAAGGAATTTCAGAAATGGAAGAGAATTTCGACATTGACTCTGTGCTTATTTGAAATATACGTTTTAATTTATGATCTCTTTTAAGAATTTACGGATGTTTCATTGGCGGAATTTCCCCGGCGCTCAGGAAATTAACTCATTATTCCCATTAAATTGAACTACGAGTGACCAACACAACAATAATCAACCTGGGAGTTAAAATGATAGTTGAGGGCAGAGCTAACCTAATAATAAGCATTATACGGCCTGTGAAATTGACACATGGAGGTAGGGAGGCAATCATTTTCCCTGAGTCATTTATGGTTTCCCGGGAAGATATGGTACCCGAAAAATCACACGGCTTGAGTGAAGTTAAGGGTGCCCAAAGGCAGCCTCTCGCGGAAGCGAACCCAGCCACTTAAAGTGGAACGCAGGCGCTCAACCAACTAGACTAACTGCACAAAAAGATATGAATTCCCAAGGACAGATTCCAGTATCGAAACTTTCTCCAAAGAACAAAATATTGCAAAGTTTCCAAAATGAACATTTTAACCATTACTAGAATTAATTTAGGACATCAAATTAATCACTCTTTACGTCTGAAAATATGCTATTAAGTTCTTAACTACATTGAATTCAATATTTAAGTCAATAAATCTGTGATTAAGTCACCGTTAAAATTAAAACTGCAAAACATCAGGCTGCCTTATCCTCATGCGTGTTTATGTGTATAGGGTTACTTTAAATCAGGAATGTATAATTTTTAAATTGAAATAATGAGTTATGTGCCTTGAATGTGAATGAAAATGGCAATCATTTAGTGAAATTATATTAAATTTTATAAAATATGAGAATAATTTATAACGTCCTATTCTCATTAATTTCATCGGAAAAGTCGGAATGTTTTCACGTAATTTTCAAGGGCGATGAGCACGGTTATGATTATGTTGCAAAATATATTAAAATAACGGGTGGGCTCTAAAGAGAGGGTACACTTACAAAGTTAAATCAGAGAACTGTGAAATAGTTACGTGATGAGGCTCCTACTTATTCGAATCAGGGGCAAAAATTTGGGAAAGCAGGAAACGTAACGAGTTATTTCGTCTAAATGCGCTGGGAATTTCCTTACTTCCCCTTTAATAATTAAAATTCTGGATTTTATCTGTTTAGATACATTACTCATATACATAATTAGAATGGTATTTCAACGTGTTTTGCGGTATCTACTAGAGCAAACGAAGAGATTTAATGGCTGGTTGAACTCAACACCCAGTAGGAGCTGCTCATCTACTTAGAAAATGACTCAAGCGTTGAGAAATACAGCAGAATTGTTATAATACGTGTTAAAAACGACAGAATTGAGTAAATATGCAAGAACTGGAGCACATTTATGGAAGTGAGAATTTTTTCCTGGGCGAAAATTACTGTACTTAATGACAAAAATGGTCTAAATGATTTTATATAATAAGTCGTAGCTCACCTTTCTCTATAAATGGTGCATTTTCATGCAGGGCAAGGAATGATTTATTTCCATGATGATGCCCGCTATTTATATTTGTATCTGATTATTATCTGGAAAAATTCAATACGGCATCGTAAAAATAGTTATGAAGTGATAAGTTCATGCCATTGTTATCATCCTATTTCATTCTCTATATAGTGAACTCCTAAGATTTTATCAATGATTTTTCATTTCCGAATCTGTGATATTTACTTTAATGAACTAATGTCTCTTTCTTTCCAAGTATCTCGTCCAATAATTCTATTTTTATCATTAAATATCGAATATTATCTAGAGATACACATGAAATACCAAACGTTTGCACGTGGAAACTAAAAAAGATAATACATTTCTTCGCATGGCATTTTATTTTGAAATTATATGAGAACATTTTTAAATATAAGCACTTTTATCTATTAAAAAATCAAATCACCCTTTATAAATTAAATATTTAATTATGGCGGTTGCTCTACTTTCAACGAACCTCTCCGGACAAAATACTACTATTAAAATTTAAAGAAGAGTAACTAGGGTTGGAAATGTCAATAGTTTTAATGTGTATATATTGAACACCATGTTTTTTTTCAAATTTAGTTCGGCAACATGAGCTCCACCGGAATGAATAATGTCTATTTTTAATTTATTTAAGAAGTATTTCAGTAATGTTAAAAAGTGATTACCGAGAAAAATTTGGGTTTTCAAACCCTATCATGATGATCGACTCTTCGGACGGAGGGCCAAACTCGCGTCTCAGAATTCGTGGGCACCGTACCTTGAACTTAACTTTCATTGAATGTAGAGAAAATTTTTGAATCCGTGTCACTGTATCTGTTGAGTCGGCAGCGTGCCTCAGAATCTCACGAGGAAAGTCGAAGTTATGTACGAATTCGTTTCCAGTTCGATAGAATCTGTGTCCATATTCACATATGCACATATATAGTATGTGGGAGAAGGTTTTTGTGTGCAAGTATGTTTCCTTGAGTCAAAAGGGAAGGGATAGGGATGCGATGTCAATTCCTCCCTCGTCAGGCATAACTTCCTTCCCATTTTCCTCCCTTCATATCTCTCTCTCACTCTCCATAGTAGTGGGTCCGGGATGGACACTAGCGGTGTTTCAAAAGAGATGAAACACATCTTGCACCCTTGACATGCAAATGACACTCGGCTGCAGAGGGAGTGAACGGGAGAGTGGGGAAGGGGGAGTGGAGGAAATATGCCCACTTTTGCGTGCCGTGGAATCGATGACGGACGGAGGACGGAAGGGTCTGCCCCGTAACCCGCTGCTCCCCACTGGGCTGGCGGCCGCGGACGCTGCTGCTGCGAATTTTGCGCGCGCACGCCACAAGGACCTCAAGCTCCCTCCCCACGCCTGTCCCATCCGCACCCTCCCCCACACCCCTCCCTCCCCCTTCTGTCCGAACCAGAAACGGCGCCGTGTTCCACAAAACGCAGGGACACGGAGAGAAGCGGGGACCCCTGATGATCGCCACGGGTGGTTCACATTCAGACATGGTCTTTCGCACAACGGCGAGAACATATTCCAAGGATGTGGTTAGAACCAAAAGGAAAAGGGAAGGTGACAAATAAAAGGAGTAAAGACAAATTTCTTGCGATCTGCATCCTTCTTTACCTTCACTTCGGGTTTGTCCTTTTTTGTGTCACCTCTATCCCTTTCCTAGTCCTACTATAGTCAATGAAACATTTTCCTCGTTGTTTGAATTTTTAATCATGAATTCACGTGCGTTTTTATGTATGTGTTCGTAATGTTTTTATTTATTTATAAATTTAATTTATTTATAGTTTATTTGTTTATGCGTACATATGTATATATACACACTCACATACACTTGCACAATATTTACAGTGTTCTTATTCTGACAAAGGGGCCGTCTCCATGTCCCGAAACTTTCGTGAATTTGAATTTGGTTTTTTACTTTTTCGTTTTATCTTCCTAATCAATCCATTGTGCCTCAATGTGTCCAATCTACCTATTTCTTCTTTGCCGTAGAGAGTAGAGCCGTACACACATATGTGTGTGTGTGTGGGTCGCTGTAGTCCAGGGGTAGAGCGTTGGACTACTGACCGGATAGCCCGGGTTCGATTACCGGGCAAGCCTCCCTAGGTACCTGCAGTTCCACCCAAGCTGTGTGATTTTTTGGTTACCAGATCTTCTTGGGAAACCATAACCGGCACAGGGAAAGTAACTGGCCCCCCTAACCAGATGCATACACACGCACATTTATATATACGATGTATATATGCATGTCTCGTATGTATATATGTAAATGTACGTACGTATATATATATATATATATATTTGTATAGACAAACACATACTTATTCATTTATGCATTCACTCTGGCAAAAATATTCGAGGAGACCGGCGCGTCCGGTTAGTAAGACTCCTTGCCGGAGCCGATGTCCAAAGAGATAGCGAGCGAGCGAAAGGAAATGAAGGGAGAGAGGAAGGGAGATGGATGAGGCAGCTGCACAAAGCATTCGTCCTCGAATTTCACGAGTGCGTATAACGAGGCGAGGTGATCCTCATTTCGATTCGGAGACGGGGGATGGAGGGAGGAGGAGGCGGGCGAGAAGCTTGAGGTTGGGAAGTGGAAGCCATGTCGCGCGGGAGATGGAGAGAGGGAATGGAGAGAGAGAGGAGAGGGAGAGTGTTAGTTAGAAGAACAGTGAGATTGGAAACCCCAATTCCTCCTCCCACCGCCTTCCTTCCACTCTCCCTCCTGTCCCGCGCTCCGCATCCGACTTCTCACACCCCCCCGCACCCTCCCCGCCAAACGCGGCGTGTCGTGTTTCGTGGCCGAACTGCGACGCCCGGTCGCATGAGTCCCATTACGCTCTTCGCCTCGTGCGCGCGGGGCTTGGTTGGGAGGGAGGAGTGGTAGATTGGGGGGGAGGGAAAGGGGGTCCGCGAAAGAGGTTCTTTTGAGAGGAAAAATTGAAAGATCAGGGCGGAAATAAGGAGTCATAAAAAAGGTCCGCGTGATTGCTAGTGGATCGAAAGTTCCGCCCATCCTCCGGCTCATTGGCGAGAGTTTCGTGAAAGCCATTCGAAGGGGTGAAAAAAAATGACGGTCAAACTTTCAGCCCTTAACGACATTTCGTTGTCAAGGGAAACCGTCCGCAAATGATTTCACGCAATAAGTTCTCCTTTGGTGCTACCTTATCCCATTTCTCACGTTTATAAATTCCTTCTTCGTCCTTGCTCTAATTATTTTTGCGAATTTTCATTCGTCCTTTTTCCTTTTCCAAAATGTGTTCGAGGTTAAAAAAAATTGAACTCGTTAAAATGACCACCTTTAAGATTAATATTATCCATCAAATACACTGAAGATTTAAATGTTCTCAGTGATTGCGAAACTTCTGTGTGTTTAAAGATGTGACGCATGTTTGGATTTGCTTCCGAAAGTATGCGTGTTTTCGGGCTGGGGAGTATTTATCAATATCTTTATGGAACATTTTCTAGGGAGTACAAAAGTAAAAGGTGAAAGAAGAAGTCTGTCATTTTGGATGTCCAAAATTGTCATCATTGTAATCATTGAGTTTTAAGTGCTTCCAATCGCTTCCTGCATTAATTTTTAGGTACATAAAATCCTAAACAATCTTCCCACCTCATGCTAATCTCATGGGTCTGGTAAAAAGCAATCTTAAGGAGGAATCGAAACCCAAGATGTAGGTTAACCTTCCAATCAGAACCTTGCACCTTGATGTGTTCTTATTTCCTGTTTTGGGAATCACCGCATGAATTCGGGGAAACAGGGAGTTGACGTAATCCAGAATTTATTGGTTCGTGATAATCACGTGCCTAATCATTAACGTTTTAATGAGTATCATTAAACATTTAACATTAAACATGAGTTTCTTAAACTTCTTTCTAGACTTTTGAGTTATGTTGAATCCTAATCAAAGTTCCCCCCTTAATGGCATCCGTTTCGAGTAATGATTAATGTGTAATACTCCTGATTCCACGATATTCTCCCTGTTTTTTCTACATTAGCGAGCCTAATAAATCGATTGTGCGCAATCTTTTCCCCGTCGCTATTTTTTTTCATCCCTGGTCGCAACATTGCCATTTCACACAAGGTCGATTTTTCATCAAAACATGGACGTAACGCTCTCAAAAGTCACCCCTCCCCTCGTCACATCGCAGCGGAAAACGTCAATCCCTGCCAAATCGTGACGTATTTTATGGATGACCCTCTAATAACCCATTTTTCTTTTTAATACTCAGTTTGCCCTCGCGGACACCGAGGCTGACACTCGGCAGGGCGTCATGATCCCTTGCAAAAAGTCTCAGTTTCCGGCACATTGCCGTGGTTTCCCGCTCCTCATTCTTATGGTCTCGCCACTTGGGGTTCGTGGGCCCCTGTGGAGACTTCTAAGGACACCCAGCTATTATATTTTACCCCGAGCTCCATTTTTAGCTTTATTCTCGAGTAAATCAGGAGTTCCATTGGAACATACGATACAACGGCAAGTTTTGCTGCGGGCGGGATAGATTTTGAATGATGTTCTACGTAGGCGAAGACTATTTTGCCTCAGCTCTCAGATTAAAATTAAGTAACTTCCGCAGAAAAATATTCTTCATGTGCTAACCGTACAACAATGGAATTACTACCTCTCGTTCAGTACCTAATGTCGGCTGAGATCATACTTTTATCATGGGCATTTCATTACCCTAAATCGAATTACATGACAATTGAAAAAGGTGGTGTTAAACATGACATTTTTTATTTATTTGAACACCGTGTGGTTGGATTAATTTGGATGTTTCTGCTGAATGGTGAAATCGATCAATAGTATTCTCTGCTGAGTATAGTTTCGGTTTGTTCCTTTGCCATTATGCACTGTAAGAGAATGCAATAAATGGTATGCAGGATACATTATTGGATTTAACATATGTGAGGCAAAATAAACAAATTCCAAATGCTACCCTGCCTTGATTATATGACATATCTATTTTAAATGTAACTTCGGCTACTCTCGTAAAACGTGGAATTTTAGACTCAAAAGCAAAAAGACTTGGCATCGATTTTTCTTGTCGCAGATTTCCATAAGATTTATCTTTGAAGCGATAAGGTGAAAGCAGCAGCCAATCGGGAATAAAATAATTAAAAATATGAAAAAGAATTTAAAAATTCTTATTTGGAACCTTTTTAACGACTAAATTTTTCCTAAAATATTATTCCAGATTTAGACATACCTCAGCATGAAAAATATATATCCATATTGAAATTGTTAGGACATCAGCGAGAGTAAACGTAGAGGCATCGTAGCATTGTATATAATGAATATGTAATTCAATAATATCATAATAAATTAAGTTCATTATTCGGTAAAAATAACGCAATATGAAGTAAGGAATAAATATTGTAGATTTAATAAATTTCTGTGATTGTAAATTGGTCCAAATTTTTTATTTTTAAATTAGCGAAACGTAACGTAGCACGGCGTAACCGAATAGTACATGTGTGGAAAAAAAGGCTTAGGGATGCCATAAACATGCGGAGATGGAGAATAATGGAACGAGTTACGCTCAAACCTATTGAATGCCTTGAAATTCACCTCAAGCAAAATGGCTCGTTTGGTGGACCTTCTCCGAAAAACGCTTGATTTATTATGGCCGACCTTCACCCTGAAACCTGACGGCTTCCTCCACCGCGAATTATTATCCTGCCGCACTCCATAAATTTGTCGGAGGTCGTCTGCGTTCGTCGAACGGTCAGTTGGTAGAGGCGTCGGGGGAGGAAATGACTGCTTGCCCTCGGAGGAGGGCGACGGCCGGCCAGCGCACGCACGGAGGGAAGCGACCCCGTAAACTCGGCCGACGGTCGCTCCTCGATATGGGCGGATAGGCGCCGCCAGAACCAGCCGCCGACTGGGGGCATCATCATAACCACGAGGGGGGTGGGGAGAGGAAGGGAGAGAAGACAATGCAATTCACGGGGCGTGACACTACGGGACCATCGATCCCTTCTCTCCCAACGGAGGGGTCTGCCCGGTCCTCATAATCCGGATATTTTGGAGTGTACATTCGCGATGGCGTCGCGCCGGATTTCGAAAGCGCCGCGCGTGAAGTAACGACCCCTGTTCATGCCTTCGTCACTCCCGTGTCTCCCCCTCCCCTTTCTCCCCGCCGTGAAGCGATTCTCCGAACCTGTCTCCGCCAGGCGCATCGGTTGTCGTGCCCTATCGTCGGTGCAGCGCACGCCAAATGCACACCCGTGCCCCAAAGAGACGTGCACCTCGTTAGAAGTCTGGTCCTGCCGCAAAACTTTCTGGCGCGGCCGTTTACCGAATCCCGGGGATTGATTACCTTATTCAGGTCGTAGTTTTGTACACTGCTCGGGAATACCAAAGCTTTGCCTAATAAATCAGATGACGTTTGTTATCGTATTCGATTTAAGCTCTCATCCTCAAAAACTGCCGTGACTAGTGAACACCGACTCTTGAAACTGAACTTTTGTTCTGGAGCAATTAATAAAAGTAACTTTATTGGGGAAGTGGAAGCCTATTCGGTAGAGAGTCGGGTCGGGATCGGGTTTAAATCCCAGCTGTTCCCTAAGAACAACCCCACCTAAATTCCTGACGGTACAATTTCATGATGGCTTGACATTCATGGGGAACGAGGGGTGGCACTGGTATTGAAACTGTCTTGAATGTGAGTGTATTACACATCTCAGGGGTTAATTCGGGTTGAGCTCCATCCTTGCATATCAAAACCACCGTTCGGGCTGATCATTCTCGCTAATATGTCTCTCGAGAAATCCTATGTAAAGGCACGAGTTTAGTAGTAGCTCCATGTGTTTCACGGTTTGTCAGATGAGAGTACTGAGCATTCTAGGCTTGAGCTGACAAGAGTGGAACCCATGGTAAACGCAGCGGTGAAACGAGATCGTCGAAAATTTGTTAGTGAGCGAATGTCGAACTGTCTCGCATGCTGGTGAGAAATATAATGGACCAATCTTCAGCGGAGTGAGTGCTTCAATCGATATGGCGTTTGAAATATAGGGCCGGCGTCCTACTTTGAGTGCCATTGGTGCTTCTCAGTATTCCGGGGACGTCATTTTTCGAGAACTTAGTTTCCTCGACCGCGCTGGGTGGTTTTACGGCTCCCCGAGGGGGGGGAAGTGCGGAGGGCGAGTAGCGAGGAGCGGGAGCATAGGGAGGAGGTCATGGGGGCGAGAGGATGGGGGGCACAGCCATGACACTCAATGGCCCTCCCTCCCCTCTCTTCGGTGCGGCGCGAAATTTCGTGCGACACTTTTGACACTCCCTGGCGGGCCATATTTCTCCCTCCGGTCACCCACCCACCCTTTCCCTCGGCAAGATGTCGATGGGCTTCGGGCTCAGACGCTCCCTCGCCTGGGAGGAATGCGGGCGGGCCGACGCAGCCACGAGCCAGCTTCCGAGTCGCGCGCCCTTGTATGAGCTGTCGCTCACTCTTGCTGCAAGACCCATTTTCCCATTACTCGTGATGTTCCTAAAGGAGAGCGAGTTAATGAGGAGAGAACGTCTATTGAATGAGAATGTTTAGAGTGTCGAAATACCCGACGATTCCTAGATTGGAAATATCGTTTTTTTCCGCGCAGATTTTGACGTGATACTTAATGGTCACACACTGCAAACATGGCCTTTATTTGAAGTTTTGCAAATAGCGCGAGGTAAAATTGACGGAAGTGAGTAGTTTTGTCTCTTGTGCGCTCTGGTAATCACAAGTGATTAGTTGCATACCCATTGCAATTTTTATATGCATTCCACTCTGTGAAATCATTCTCATCGTGTGCAGATTCAATTATTGTTTTATCTTGTACTTCAATCTGTACTCATATAGTTCTGATGATATTCAATAAGCTTATCCCCATTTTAAAATTCTATAAAATATTCACGCCAAAATTTAACATTTCCTGAGTGCACCTCGAGGGACGGAATTCCCTTCTCCCCGTTGTTGTTCCTCTCGAGCCGTTTTAAAGCCACGTCTGTGTAAAGGAACGTGCTTGTTCCCGACTTGTGAGTAATTACGTGTGATAACATGCAAGGTCCTCTGATTAGTATAATGAATGTAGTTCTTCACCTAATGATGAAGTACAAGCCTGGGTTTCAAATACTGGCTTAATTTGTATTCCTCCAGTCGTCCTCTAGCATTTTAGTGTGTAAAAAAATATTGCACATTAAAAAAAAAAATCATCTATAGGAAGGATGGCAAAATCGTAACGGGAATAGATGGTCCTATTTTAATTGCTCATAAAATGTGTATTAAACGCGCGCGGTTGATATGCATATGCGTGGCCTCTCCCACCGTGGAATCCAACGCTCTCGGATTTCACTCCTCCCGCTTTCAAATGTTACAAGGGGCCAAGAGATTATTCAAACGCATGCCAAGGAGTGAGCACGGAGAAATGATTGAACGCCACTCCCCTCGAGTTACTGGGAACGCGTGACTGAGCAGAGGCGGATGGTGCTCCAAAACTTTCGTGGAAATCCACGAGATAAAAGCCTAATGCTTCCCAGCGCTCCAAAAGGATCGCCCAACTAATGGAGTTCTCATTCGTGGCAGCTGCTCATTCGCCTCCCCTTTTTTTGTCTCAGATATACGTTTAAAAATTGTAAAAAAAATTATTCTATCGGTATATTTATTTTCAGAACCCTGCAGTTTTTTTTTACTCGCCCGCCATTACGCAAGGGTTCGCTGGTGTGTAACTCGAAGCACTCAACTCGAGAGGTGGCTGGGTGAAGGGAGCCCGGGAGTTATCTGGAATTGATATAATTCCGAGCTTGATATGACACAACTTTTAAATGCCGATGGCCAAAGCACTTTTTACGTGTAATTTGGGTGAGAACAGAATGTTCACCTAAATATTAGTTACCAATGATATGTTTTTGATTTAATTTTATGGCCATATTTTATTTTATTCCCATAACATTTTATGTATTCTATTATTTTGAAAAGGTATCATCTAGTTTGGGAATTTTGTCCTGTAAATGTATTTGATCGATGATGATCCTTGAGCATAATGTTTATTTCATGTTTGTTTGCATGCTCTCGTAAATTTATCTAGATTTATCATTACCAAAAAGTAAATAAGGGACAAATTGTCATCTGCTGTCGATTGATTGCCTTTCAACTCTACTGTATATATAGTTATATGTATATATGTATACATATATATCGTATTTTTTATATATATTATATATACTATAAAATATATACATGTATGTAGAGGGCTAAAATAAAATGATTTGCTTTCACTTCTTATATCTCCAAGTGCTTGTTTTGTGAGCCGGCTGAGCGGTCAAGGTTTACTTCGAAATTACTTTACTTTGAAAGAGCGAGTAGAGTCGCGTTAAGCCGTGATGCAAGTCGAGTAATTGAATCATTCCCTCCGTAGTTGCGCAGATATAATCACCGAGCACCGCAATTCTGTATAGGGAAGTTCCCAATTAAAAAAAAATTTCTATGTGCAAGCCCTCATTAAGAAATTGTCTCCATGCTCATTTTCTTTTCTGCCCTCCGTTTCTTTTCTTCCGGTCATCCGACGCTCACTTGGACCGCGGGCGTCCCTTCTACCCCCGTCTGACCCCTCCCACTGACCCCTCCGACCCTTTCACCCCGCACGCAACCCCCCATTTCCACCTAATAACCACTGCACACATTCCCTTCGCACGTCTCCCCCTTTGCCGCTTCCCTTCGCTTCCAACCCCCCTTCTCCCCCGCCTCTCCGTCCGTCCCTGCCCCTCGGCATTAACACCCTCTATCCACCTCCCTCTCATCGCCGCCACCCCCCCCCCCCCTTGTCCCGCGCACCCTCCACCAACCCCGGTTAAATCCGTGCCCTGCACGGGCGCCGGACACAGAGAATAGGCCCGGCCCCTCCAACCTGGGCAGCGTCATCAGCCAGATCATTCTCTGTAAGCAGCTGACGCCCGACTTCAACGCCGAGGAGTTATGCAGCATAGCGAAAGACGCGGACGACATCCGCCACATGCTGGCTGACATGCAGGAGTACATGCCAAAGGAGAACAGCGCGGGTGAGGATGTCTCTTGTTTGCATATTTTCGTTCACAGGAATCCTCTTTATGCCGGCAGGTGGGAGAGGGGAGGAGGCCTGCTGTCTCTTCCGCTGAATTTCTCTCTTTATCTCTTGTCGTGATTTAATCTACATATACCCACGCGGTGCTATGCTCCTATAGAAGATTATACGTCCTATAGGTTGCCGAAGTGTTTTTCAAAATGAAATCCAGTATGTCTCTGTAACTTTGTTAGAAAATTTAATTAAAAAGTGCATTATTCGTAATGATATTCATAAAGGGGAAAAAGCTGATAATTTTTGTTTCCAATATGATGAGTCGCATTACATTTTGAACTTGAATCCTCTTTTTAGAATCGCTCTCGTTAGAAGCTGTTTGGAATTGTTTTTGGTCTCGTTTTATCTTATTCGCTAGATCTGGCGTCGCATGGGATGCTATCACACAAATAAATACTCAACCTGACAGCTGCATTTTATGAAAGATAAAATGACAACTGCATCCAAGCCTATGAGCGCAACGGGTATTATTTTAATTTATATGTCACCCAATTCTCCACATTCCTCATATATCAGGAACACGCTCCAGTTTTGTTAATCCTAGCCTACACCGTTAAACACTTGTTCACAAGCAAATTATTCAAACGTTTATTCATTATTATCAACAATTTATTTCCCTCGCGATAGTCTTGAAAACTTTTCAAATACTTTTTTAGCGTTTGAAGCACAGGAACATCTAGAACTACTTGTACAATGTCTCTATCTAACCACCAAATTATTGTTAAACTGACTAATTCTAACACAAACTTGTCCATATGCACTTTTAAAATATGCGTCTTCACACAAATTTTTCGTTATGACTTGGGGATGGTTGTACATAAAATTGATTTCCGATATTAATAACTGGAGAGCTCCTGTTGACAACCTCTCTCAAACGATATATATATATATATATATATATATATATATATATATATATATATATATATATATATATATATATATATATATATACTGGTCGCGGTAGTCCGGGCTTAGTACTGGGTGAACTCTACCATCACCTACCAAACCTACCTTCGGGATGATCACTGTGTTTATAGCTGTATACGAGTTTATACGTTTATATTTTTTTTATACACACACCCATACATACATATGCACACACGTATACAGACATAAATATGTAGCGCATCCGCCCGGCAAGTGGTGCTCAAATCCGGGTTAAGGAGATATTTTTACATTTGTGATCTGCTCAAATCCGCCTTCCCCACATGTCCTGTGTTCGTCTTTTATGTGTTTTCCTATCCCCTTTCGTTATATCTATTTCTATGTGTGAATGAATATTTATTTATGCATGTATACATATTTATACGTACATATATGCATATATATAAATGTAGGTATTTATTTATGTGTGTATATATATTATTTTATTATTAAGTAATCTACCAGTTAAGATTTGGGACGGATTCAACTACCAAATAAATATTTTGTGACTCCTAACAAAACACAATCCAGCAACCTACTCTATATCAACCTGCTTCAGTGACCATGTTGCGGCGCCGTTCATTACTACGCTCCATATCAAAGTTTTGACGAGTCTTTTCCCAAACTCGTTACTCAACGTCCCTGTCATCAACTCTCTCCTCCTCTTGAAAGTCTCTTTGCCTGGCGCAATTCTTCTCCTTACGTCCCTACTACTTTGACCGTTTTAGTCCAAAACACTTCCGAGATAAGTTCCACCTGCTCTAGTTTTTACCCACCTATTTTAATGTTAAATTTCTCATTCTGGAAAACAGCATGATCTTTGTTTTATCTATATTGATTCCAATTCCATATCTGTCGATTTCCAATTACTCAGCAATGCTTGCAATCCCTTGGCCTACTATCACATTAAAGTTTGGTCATCAGGATCCCTAACTGATTTTACGAATTTCCCGCCGACTTTCATTCGTACCTTCAGTTCTTCCCGTGCCTCTTTAGTCATTTCCCCTACATATACAATGAACAGCACCGGTGGGAATGGACAGCCCTTCCTTACACCTCTACCTAACACTACCCACACACTCCGTTCCCTACTCGCAGCTGAGCAGTCTGATATCGAGTATGTATAGGTTGCGAATTAGCCCCCCGTCTATCCAATATATTCCTATTTTCTGCAACATACTCATTAGTTTATCCCAATTCACTCCATAACACGCCTTTTCAAAATCTACGAAACAGGCGAATACGTCCCCATTGTATTCTTCCCCTTCCTAAAACCAAACTGATCATCCCCTAAGTAATCATTTGCCCAACCCTCAATCCTTTTGTTGATGATCCTGAGAACCACTTCAGCTGCATGCGAAATCAAACTTATTGCACGTTTGTGTGTGTATAATATATTATATATCAAATTTTATATATATAATTATATATATATATATATATATATATATATATATATATATATATATATATATAACTTGGAAAGTACACACAATAAAGGAACACAAAACAGGAACACTCACACGTTATGTCTTGATAATTTCGACGGAATAGAGCTTCGTCTTCATCAGAAGATTCGCCAGGACTAGGCCAGTCCTAGCTATTGTGAAGAAATAACGTGTGAGTGTTCCTGTTTTGTGTTTTTATATTGTGTGTTGCTGTTAAAGTTTTTTATTTAACACTTCCGTGTTTCTTCTAAGAAACTTATATTGTCATAGGTTTCAGGTTTGCTAATAAAACAAATTTCTTTAAATTTGGACGATTTATAGTCGTAATACTCTAAAGAATGTAGAAATGAATGTGTAAAATGTCATGAAAACTGAAAAGCGACGAACAATGTTACTAATATCTTCTTAGGAGACGGTAAAAAAATTCAAAATTTGCATTATTTCATAAGTATCGTGGAATAAGAAATAATACAAATAATTCATCTCATTTAAACTGATTCCCATTTGAGGTTCATGCAGTTTATTTAAATCTCTAACGGTACTCACTCTAGATGCGTGAAAGCACAAAAGCACTCTTCCTTTCGCTGATCCAGAAAATCCCCACGAAGGTGGGAATGGTGGGGTGAATGCGGTTAACCGTCCTCCCTATCGATCCGATATCCTTGCTTTCATTTTTACGCCATTTCTAATTAAGATGGAACATGCAATTTGCGATCCCACGCTTGCTGTTTCGTAATGGCTACGAGGAACGGATCGCCGCTGTCAATGGCTCACCGGGGAGAATGGTGTTGCTCGTGTTTTATATTTCTAATTTATTCTGTTGTTCACGGGCCACTTGTCAAGATCATATCTCGAGTGCTAACTGATCATAGTTTATAATCAGAGAGTACGGCGTGCTCTTTATTTGAGTCGTATTGTGCTACATACTTGTTATTGTTCATCGAGGAAAGCCAATAGATTACCTCTGTTTATTACAGTACCGACGACTGCAATTTCTCAGTATTTTTTTCTGTTGCCCCTGAAGTCCTTTTGTACAAAATAGGGATGTTGAAATATGCTTAGAAGAGGACTTGCAGAAAAAAAGAATTGTCTGCCATTCTCCCAATCTTTTTTTTATAAAATCCTATTGTAACTATTTATTTTGCGTTGCACTTCCCTTTGTCTCAAATGCGTAAAACAAGAGTACACAATTATTGTTCGATTTGAATAATTTTGGTTCTCTTTTTGTTGTTTTTGAAAAATACCCAACTGCGTAAACGTACACTTATTCTGAGTTAACTAATTGACGATTCACGCTAGCATACATCCAAACTTGAGAATTTTGAAGATTGTCAATTTCTTACAAAATTTCCTCATGCATTTTGGCATGGAATAGGACTACTTGTTGCGTTTTTGGGTTAAATGAGAGGGCCGAACAGAGTTTCCGGACGGTGACCCTGGAAAAAATTTTGGCGTTTTTCAAATGCAGCGACTGCTCGATGGGTACAAATACCATCTATGGCTTGAGGAAGTGGAGGCATTTCCCATCCTTAATATTAATGCGATCCCTCTGCCTAAGTGAGAGTAAATGTGTTTTATCCTTAACGTTAATGCGATGCGGAAGTCATATGCATTCATCTTCCCCCACTATTTTTCGCAAATTTCATGCCAAGAGGAAAGTATTTTTTGAAGGGAATTCTTAAAGCAGCACATTTACAAGCAACACATATACAGTTTTTCCCTCGGCCGGTAATTTTCACGCCCATAAATTTCCCCCTTTATCTTTTTTCAGAATTTCCTGCGCCGTGCCTCCCGAGTTCTATTCCAGTGTCCACCGAATTGCTCAATAAAGTCCGACATTCTTTAATGGTTTTTGGAATTTTTGTACTTTAATTCCGACATGGCGGGGAAAATTACGAAGCGCTTTGAACAAAATGGTGCTATTTCGTAACTGTTATTGATATTTTTGCCGAGGAAGGATTATGGATATAATAAATTAGATTTCCCCTAATATGCCTCCGTCCCGAAAGATAATGCTCTCCGGATCTGACGTTAAAAATGAAATTACAATGAACTTTTCTCCTCTGCCTAGGTTAAGCAGTGGAATTCCTCGGTCCCTGCAAGGAAAGAAGTATAAAAAAACGAGTACCATCCAGAGGTCAAGTACGGTCGGAACTTCGTACATGTTTCATGTCATATTTGAGAATATGCAGACTGAAATTGAATATTATATAGGCAAGCCGCTGCGGAAAGGTTAGAACTCCCCTCGGCATGTCGAGTGCCGCGTTTGTGTTTATTTCCGACGAGCGTCACAAACTCTGATCTCCGTGCGCAGAATCTTGTGTAACCATTCCGTTCATTCGCATCTTTCCATCTTTCGAAGATGTCTTAACAAAATATCAGAAGAATGTTAACTTTGTAGTGTCTAAACAAAATCTAAGAAGTCTGAATTCGCTCAAGAGTCTGGATGGTCCCCCGACGATACAAAGCCATTACAGGCGTTGGTCATCGCCAGGTCACTTCGATCCGAGAGGTTGGAATCCAAAATATCACTATCGGTCGCATCAGATCTGCCACGTAACGACCCGAGTTCCCCGATATAGGGGCGCCGCCGCCCGTGGGAATCTGTACAATTTTAACTTTACGACATTATTTCCATTATGGAAATGCTCGGGAGAGCTCGGAAACTCGGGACCGAGAGGGGAGGCGAAGGAAATATTCGCACGGAAGCCGCATGAAAAAAACATCCCCGCAAAGAAAACACATTTGATCGGGAAAATGGATTCTCCTCAAGTTACGTCGAGATGCACAGAAGTCCTTACTCGCAGACGTTATGCCGTGCGCGCCTCTCCCTCCACCAAACTTCTTCACTCCTTCCCCCCCCCCTTCTAACCCTCTCGGAGGAAAGAAAGTGAAAAGTTTCTTTCTTCTTTTTTACCCTTTTTCGATCCACTTCGAAACGGAGGGGAAAGATGAGCTCCAGAGCCTTTCGAGAGAGGGAGGGTTATATGGATGCATATGGGGGAGGAGGAGTAGGACTTTGAGCGTTAGGTACTCCCGATGGAAGGGCGTGGTGGAGGAGGGGCGAGTCAAGGCGGATGGCGTTAAGTCTAAGAGGGCGGAGGGGGCGAGAGAGAGGGAGGGGGATGTGTGTGAGGGGAGGGAGGAAGAAGGATAGGAGGACGGTAAGGAGGATGAAAAGAGCGGCATTGCAGTGGAGCATTCGGAGCGCATTATGCCCGCTCGCCGGGCACTGACGAACGCATTACCCATTCCCAACAATCGCCCTCTTTCGTGTTTCGCCGCTGTGAGCTAGGACGAAACAATGCACTCTCTCTCATTTTCCTACCTGCTACTTTCTCATAATTAATTGTGTACTTTACCTCGACAAAAGTTAAGGCACGCTCTATCTTGTTCAAGATATTCTTCGGATTGGTCGTACACATTCTAACCTAACCAGAAGAGTTTTCCAGACGTGGTATAGTATCTCAAAATTATAGTAATCGACCAAAAAGTTGATTTGATAAGTTAGGTTAGTGTTCGCTTCATATATTACTAATCCCTACCATAGAGACAAGCAGGGCGGTTCCCTTCCCTATACCAGATTCATTTTTCCAGTGAATAATGGTGCCCGAAATTTTACACAACTTGGGTGATGTTTGGGGTGTCCGAAGTCATCTGGATTTGAAGCTGAACTCTCCGGTCAGTTGCCAGAAAACGCTTTACCTAATAGACCTTTATGCCTGTAGTATCATGCATTTAAATATTAATTCCATTATCAATTCCTATTTTTATAATATTTCTGCGAAAGGCTTATAATTTTATTTTAGTCTCATCTTCATTGACTCTAGTTGAGGAACGTTCAGAATAGCATCTGAGCTTGGGTATTGAATATCTCACTCCGGGGTTTCTTTTTCTTTATTTTTCGTCATGTGTGGCTCTTTATTTTAAAAATTCGCGAGGCTCTTTTACCTGTAGCGAGGCTCTTTTTCCTGTTGTTAGATTAGTAATAGCAAAACTATTGAACAAAGACGCAAGTGGAGTATGCACGCGATCGTCCTTTCAAGTCTTCCGGCCTACGACATCCAATGAGATCTCTGGAAAGAGTGACGCCATAAAGATCTCTCTCTCTCTCTCAGTCACTGATTTTGACTGTTTCGCGATAAGGTTCGTCGGTTGGCTTCAGTATTAAACTTCATGATCCTCTTACTCTTGCAGTATTTAATCCAGAGAAAAGGACCCGACCTGGAAGGGCACGGTCGGAGTTAAGCATATAGGGACTGGGCTGCCTTCGCCTCTGTGGCCGTGCGCACCACACGGGAAATGACGTGCTTTGCTACACGCTCCATCGCGAAAAAGGTCGAGGTCTTTAACTATATAATTTGAACTCCACCCTCCTACCCTCTCTCTCGGCGTTCGCCTCACTCTCGAAATGACAAATGAAGACGGTACCCGTAAATTAAAATCGTATCTATTTTGGTTGCGTAAAATTTTCTCAGCTACATGCAAAAGTGGCCTATGTTCGCAGCGTATGTTCTACTCCGAGCAAGTGATGCCTCAACCACTGAAATCTCATTTTGCATTGATTAATTTTGGTCCCCTTAACATCTCAGTTCACATTGCGTAACCAGACGCACCCGAAGTATCCCATTTACATGTATACGTATTTTCGACGTCTATTTGTGAATTTTTTGCATAAAATGTTCTCCTTTCTTCGGAACGACTTAGTAAGTACTCTTTTAAGGTCAGCAATAATCGGGTACTTTTAGACTCCCCGAGGACCGAGGTCATATCACACGAATATTATTATTATTATTATGTATCCGAGGATTTGGATGAGTGGCGGCGTAGTTTCCCACGCATCCAACATTGACGCTTTAGGGATAATACCGAGAAACGACCGTCTTTTTTTTAAATTACACTCCGCTCGTAAGATTTATGAAAACGACATTGGTGCTCTGTAAATTTATGGCGGAGTTTAGCTCAGCCACCCGACGTTGGATTTTTCTCGAGTTCTAATCCCGACCCGGGAGCCAGTTGCGGCGCGCCACGGTCGGTGCCGACCTCTCCTTTTCACGGGAAACGATCATTCTTCCCCCGCGTCACACCTCGTCTAGCGTTGGCGGTTCATTAATTTTTTCCGCGCTTTCAATGTTAATGCGGGGTTATTCAATCCCATGGTGCCATAATGTCCCCGGTTTTTAGGCGGCCGCCCTCTCGCTTCCATCCCGGAGTGGGCCATTCTCCCCGAGAACCCCGTCAAGTGGCGATGGGGGGCGTGGTGGGTGCTCGATCCCACACCAATACCCTTCCCTCCCTACTTCTCTCTCTCTCTCTCTCTCCCCCCTCCCCCCTGGGACCGACTCTACGTGGGATTTCTTACTTCCCTCGCCGGCCGTGGTGCGAGAGAGCGACAGGAGGGAGAGGGGAGAGTGTGGCGGTTTCCCGAGGAGCGAAGGCGTGTATCAGCTGTGGAGGGGTACGCAGGGGCAGGAGTGGAGACGAGGCACGCTCCGGCGCATACGACTTCCCGGAGGAGTCACCGAGGCGGAGCGGGCGATAGCGAGCAGACTCCCTCCTCGCACTCTCTGCTCTCCGAAAAAGGGGGGCGGGGGGCGAGAAACGACGTGTCCTATCACGCCTTTTATCTCCACTCGGGACGACGCTCTCATTTTTCTGGTGATTTCTGCCGCTTGATCTTTTGTGGTGCCGTGTGGGGGGCGAGCGGAAATGCGGCGCTTCCCTGGGAGCCTTCCGTTAAAAAAAAGAGGAGGTCTCTCCGCCGAATTATGGCCATTATAAAAAATAACCCGCCTCCCTCTGCGGCTCCCCCCCACCCCTTTTCCCGCCGCCCTCCATCCGCCGTGAAATCACCTTCATTCAGCCGCCGTCCGAAGCAATCTCTCCGCTGCAAATATCCCCTTCTTCCGCGCTTTCCGATTATTGAGAGAAATATGTGTCGGATAAATATCCTTGCACGGTGATGAAATCGAAGGCGGGGAAGGGCGCTCTGAGTCTGCAGGCGCTCCGGATTGATTCGGTGCCGTGTATTTTCGTTGACATTACCTTATCGTCGAAAGCTATTTTCGTGTCGTTTGCATCATCCTCCGATGGCTTCGCCCTACGTACGTACATGCACCTATCGATGCGCACTAAGTTGCTAAAAGTGCCTTCGTTTAAATAAGATGCCTTTTCACTGTCGATCGAAAGTGAATGAAAATCACAGGATTTTCTAGACTAATGAAACTAAATGTACTTACCGTTTGAAGAGATTTCCCGATTCATGGATTAAATGTGATTACAAAATGCGCACATAAAATTTGACACGTTTTGTCGTAAAAATTAGCGTCCCAATTCAGGCACGCCCACACCTGTTCCCTAATCCTTTACCTCGATGAAAGGATGAATAGGACGGCACATAATTTACTCTTAGTCTCTTTACAGTGCTTCGAAAATTCAAATTTCGCATTTTAGAGGAAAATCATGTTCGGCGGACAAAATTTTAATTAATTTATTCAATCCCCGCCGAGTCCTAGGGCTTTCTGGGTATTTGATGACGTCATTCGGGTCTTAATCCCTCAATCATGGCAAAAGCGCGTTCCCCTACGTTCGGTGTCCGATGTCGTTTACGGACGGCCTTTAATTAATGGCGGAGCGCGCCCATATTTGCCGGCGGCGGCGGAAGGCTGCGAAACCACCCGCGGGGGTGAGGTAGAGAGAGCGGGACGGGGTGGAGGGCGGAAGAGGAAGGGGGGTTGGAGCGGAGTCCTTTCGCTTTCACCCCGGGCCTTCGTGCCACAATTTGCATTCGCCGAGGTCGCCGCAGAGGATCTCCGGGCGAAGAAACTTTCATATGGGGGAGAGTAAGGATGGGGGCGGCGCGTGTGTTTTTCGGGGGTGATCTATTGTAGCCCACGAATCCAGTTGGATGGGTCCCTAAGGTCAAATTCCATCCAACCCTCGGGACTTTTCGCGGTGGAATGTGTCTGGAGGTGTGGTTTTCACTTGAGGTAGGCTAATCATCAATGGAGTCGTAGGATGGTATTGTAGGTGATAACCCCGCTGCCCTTGACGATGTTGTTTCCATCTAAGAAGGATGTTGTCTTTGGCTTTCTTTACGATGCATTTTGCTTGACTACGTGAGATGCTAAGGATGGAAATAAAATTTTTGTTGCTTTTGTGGATATTTGTATATGTATGTATATGTGTGATTATATACCGGGACTATATATATATATATATATATATATATATATGTATGTATGTTGGTGTGTGTTTGTATAAAAAGCCGTTTGTAAGCCCGAAGGTCGGTTTGGTAGGTAATGGTAGAGTTCACCTTGTACTAAGGCCGACGGCGTGTGAAATTCACACATCAGGGTAGGGGGTCAATTCCTTTCCCTGCGCCGGTTATGGTTTCCCAGGAAGATGTGGTACCCGAAAAATCACATAGCTTGGCTGGAGCTGCAGGTTCCCAGAGAGGCTTTCCCGGGGATCGAATCCGGGCCCTCCGGTCAGTAGTCCAACGCTGTACCCCCTAAGCTACATCGACCCACACACTCATATATACTATATACTTACATATACATACGTACATGGATGTATATATACATATATGTAAATATATAACGGCACTACAGAACACAAAATAAGATATAACACGTAAAAGGACACTCACATTGTAGATGATGATGATATACAAGTATAATCAGTATTTCAATCCTAGAACTGGTTTACTGCAGCCCTCCATTCTACTCTATTTAATATCGAGTCCTTCAATCCTTGATACCTTCTCTGTTTTAAGTCCTACTTAATTTGTCCTATGTATATGTCTGTTGATCTTCTTCGTGGAATTTTCCCTTCTATTTTTCCTTCTATTATATTCCTAATCCAGCCATAGTGCTTCAATGTGTGTCCAATCTATCTATTTCTTCTTTGCCGTAGAGTTCTCCATATGGTCCTATCCTCTTCTGCTCTCCTATATATTTCCTCGCTCCTCACTTTGTCTGTCCCATTTAATCTTCAGCATTCTCCTCCAGAGCCATGTTTCAAAGGCTTCTATTCTTCGGTGGTCCACTTTTCGAATATTCAAAGTCTCGGAACCATAGAGCGCCATGCTCCACGCTGAAGTCTTGACGAATTTCTTCCACAAACTCATATACAATTGTATATGCGTTTGTGAAAGGGAGCATGATTTTCACTTTCACGAAAATACATTGAAAATATTAAGACTTTCCAGCTGTAATACTAGCTCTCATTATAACATTGTGGGAATATAAGATTTTAAGTTTTTACAAAAACGAAAGTAGTATATTATTTGGTGTTATGTTTGTTTTAACAAATCTGTTCATGTTTAAAATACGTTTTCTTGGAAACGACCGAAATGCCAGGAAAAGCTCGCGTTCTTTGTCCTTTTCAAAGAATAATCCCGGAAAAATCATCGTGGAAAACGCAGTTATTAAAATTGTCAAAGGATAAAACTCTCTTTAGAAATGCTTTGTTGAAATTACTAGATGATCTGACGTTCTGGCAACGTGAGAGAAGAACCAACTCATAAAGTGTGCCACTTTAAATAGCTCAATTTACTTTATTAAAGCGAGTTATGGTTTATGTGAAATGCTATATTATCCCAATAGTAATCAAATTTATAAAACATTTTTTTTTACGAGTGATCAAAATGGATCGGAGAAAAATTAATTATTTTCCCGTCGAGCAACAAGAGGTTCGCAATCGCACGTCCGCAGAAGGGTAACTGAAATTATGAGTGCTCTCCAAAGGTCACCCAAGTGGGAATTGTAGTCTGTCATTGCGTGGCTTCGAGCCTGTAGACACGGTAAACCTGATTAAAAAGCTAGCTCACGACAGTCTTGTTAATTCAAGCATAGGATATGCGATGCATTCTTCTTCTGTTGGTATACCCCGCAGCTGTGTTGGTGATTAATAATGAAATGAGACTAGGAGGCCCTCATGCAATTTACAGCTTCTTCCCTTCACCCTGTAAAAACTTTAGTTGGCTATAAAGCTGCGCGGTTTTATAACGGTCGGCGAAATAAATTCTCAAGTATACGATCCCTACGATCTATCATCGCGACCTTTTTCATGCATGTGGAAGGCTGGCCACAATCATATGATGTGCCGGAAAAACGTTTTGAGCTTCTTTTAAAAACCCATATCTCCCCCAGGCGTTTTCAGTTTGAGTGTTTATTTTTAGGGCGCAACGCCTCAAAATTCCTTCCCGAACAGATCCTTGGAACTTGTCACAGAATGCGATATTGCACCACGCTATTCAGGAAAATTAGACAGATACGTAAATATTACAAGGATTCGTAATGCAGAACTTTCACATTAAGATTAATATCTAATTGGCAGTATTTTTCCCTTGGGCGCATCACTTGGAAAAATGTATACACTCTATCCGCTCTGTATTCTTAAAGTAGCCATAGTAAAAAAGATCGTGACTAGTTTCAGTGGACTCTTAGCTCTCGTGATGAATTACCCATTTGAAGAAGTAGCCTGAACATAAACATTCAAAAGAATGAGATGATATTGTGAAACGTATGAAATTCCTCCACTTTACTTGTAAGTAGGACTATCGAATGTCTACTTCCGAACCATTTTTCCTTAAAGCCGTAATTTCCATTCGCATGTCCACTAACGCGGCAAAATATACACGTGACATCATCGGCTTAGTGTCCCTGAAGAGTTTACTCGTCTTGACGTAACGTAGTCATCATCATCGTAGTAGAAATGATACTTGGGGGGTATTGGATTGTGCGACAAGAACTGCGCAACCAGATTAAAAAAACCTCGCTATGGCGGTGGCATTTTCGGGTTGGGCATGCAATGATATTTAGCACAAATAGTTTTTATAACTCGGTCACACCTCTTTTTGTCAACGCATGCCAAATTTTTTAACACGAGGGTCCAGATACGTAATGCCCTAAGTAAGAATCATCCGTTGCTGGGCACCCTCGCGAGGAAAGACTTTCTCCGTCTTGCTCTGTGGTCTACTCCTCGAAAGGCAGCTCACCCGAAGGCCACTGACAGTATCGAGGGGAAATATCTCCTAAAAAATCCCGAGTGTTTCACAAATCCATCATTGTGACAGAACACCGAATTCTTTCGCCGCCGCGACATCTGTCCGCAATTTCTGCCGCCGATAAGACCGCCAACTTCCGATCCGCCGTCATCCGACATTGGGGTTGGGTATACAAAGAGGCAAGTCGAACACGTTCCAACCTCAAACCCTTATCTTTCGGCCCTGGTTGGGGGAGGAGGGGGGGGGAGAGGGAGAAAAAGAGACATCTACATCGTGCTCGCAGTCGGGGCAGAAACAGGGAGAGGCCTCCTTCGTGCCTACCTCCCACCCCCGCCACCGGTCGCGTGCTCTCTCTCTCTTTCCACCCGCGAATCCCACCCCCTGCTCCGTCCTACGGATCGAAATGCCGAATCGAACGGGGATTCCCCCGCCCCGCAGGTCCCTCCCTCCCACCGCCCCGCAGACCTCGACACACAGCCGTTCCCTTTCACTAGCAACAGCCCTATTCCCTGCAGGCGGGTCCGTCTTCTCGCCTCGCGGATGATAAGAAGAGGCCCTCCTCCTGTTGACGCTACTCCGTGAATATCGTGAGAAACCGGGAATAGAGGTCTTAGTGAACAAGTTTCCGTGAGCGTGACAACTTTATCAGTGTTAGCGATATGGATGGATCCTCAAAACTAATGCGCTGAGGCATTTCCGTGAACAATGAATACCTTCAGCTTTGCACTAATTCTGTCTTCAGCATCATTAAGGCTTCATGTCTCCTCCATGCAACTTCTTTTCCTATATTATCCGCGCCAACCTAACATTCTTCCTTATTTCAGATCATTACTTAGTAAATGTCATCCTTGGTGCCGTCGCAAAAGTTAAATGTTTGGATACTGCTAGCATGTGTGTACGTAGTTTTGGCCTCACCGTGACAACAAATACTTTCTCAAATTATCACATTTACAAAATATCAAGCCAAACCAAAGTAACCCTGATGTATCTTAAAATAAATAAAAGATTTTTAACTTTGCCCAGTCCTAAATTCCTCGTTTCTTTGACTCTGTTACTCCTAATTTCGACTAATGCTGAATTATGTGCAATATGATCAAACACAAAAACTTGAACTTAAATTACAAAATGTACTTAATTCCTGAGTTTACTCGTTTTTGGGGTTCAAGGTGCCTCTTTGGCTCGTTTTCTTCAGTTTGAATGCCTCCTCACGCCATACGTAAATCGCTACCGCCTTTTGGGCGCATTTCTTTATTCCCTATTGAAAACGCGAGAAGGCCTTTACATTTACTACGCAATTCTACCAGCAACACTCTCCTCCCATTCTATTATCAAAAGGTCTTTAACAGGCGGGGTATTGGCATCGAAGAACTGTTTTTCAGAATTCTGCCCCCATGGCGTCCCTTACATTTTGGAACTACCTTCCCATTTAATTTAAAAAATACCGCTCATTTAGCAAAATTTTAAACTGAACGGTACACTTTCCTACTGTCCTCACTATAAATTGGTGAAAGTTTTATGTGCTACAAGATATTAGATCCTATAGAGTATCTTATTTCAATTTATGCGTAGAAATTAAATTAAGAAATGTCTAAGTTATATACATCAAATCAACAACGCAAAAACTAAGTTATTTTTTGTTTATTTGATTGCTGCTTGACTTTTTTTACCTCCTGCCACCTTTGTCATTTTGGTAATATCCTATGTGAATGTTCATTCCGAGCCAAATAAAGTTTTTCATTCATTATGTACATATATATATATATATATATATAAATGTGGCTTTTCAGGATACGATTACCTTTTCATATCTCCTCCATTGATTTTTTCTTCTCTCTTCGAATATCCTCCGGCAACTTGCTCTCTTCCCTGTCATACCCACATAAAACTTCGTCGAACTTTTAGATCGCGGGCTCTTGCAGCGATTTGATGATGCTGAGGTCTCTCACTGGAGCACTTGAAAGCCACCCATGGTATCTTCTCCACTGATCTTCCTCCCCGCACAACTTCTCCTCCGCTTCATCCATATCAAGCCATATCTCCAGTCTAAGCTCATCGTCTTTCCTCAAGTTTTCGCGGCAATACAAAGGCTACGATCCATACACTAACAATGCATAAACTACGCTCGGAATGTCAACTAACTTTTCCTTACGTCTGCACTCAATATATCTGTTCACGAATTGCCTCATTTATGTCAATGAGTCTTTTGCCAATCCAAGTCTTCTCTTGGTGTACTTTATTATTCCCATCCAAAGGTGAGTAGGTTCAAGAATAAAATGCTACAACTTGGCCGTCGGGCATTCCAACCGTTTTACTGAATTTAGCAATTTCATTTAAACGCCCTATGGTTGGAAGAATTTACATTTTTTGAATTTTTAACAAATTACCTTCCTGGAGCGGTGCATCACTCCGGTGGTCACCCAGCCCCCTTACAGTCCCGACTTGACTCGTTGCGACTTCTTTTTGTTTCTCCGACTGAAGAGAGAGCTGAAAAGAAAGCATTGGAAGACCGTAGAAAACACCCAAAAGCATGTTACAACATTCCTGAGAGACATTCCCGTAGAAAGGAGTTTCAGAGTGCCTTCCACGCGTGGCAGACACGTCTTCTCAAGTGTATTGATGCACAGGGAGGGTATTTTGAAGTATTTTAAGAATTTGCACAATTACGATCAATAAATTCATTTCCCCCCCCATTGAAAAGCGCATTACTTTCATAATGGACCATGTATGACTATATACAGTGTAGTAAGAAGTTCACTGGAAAGGGATTTTTCTGTGGGAACGAATGCTATGTGATTTCGGCCAAACATTACCTTGCCTAGACCTTTGTTTTCTCCCCTAGTCGTTTCCGTTTATTCTCTGGCTTCTCCCTTCATCCTACGATCCTTTTTGCCTTTGGATCCTGTGGACAGAATTATCAGGGTCCGACACGTTTCCTGAGTCCATCTGTTCTGTTGAGAAATAACCGTCTTAGTAGTCTGTCTTCTGCTCTACGTGTCCCACCCAAAACAGTCGCATTCCGGAGAACCTATCACTAGCGGCTTATTCTCTCCAAGAAGAAATTCATTTAACTCATTTTTTTTACTTATTTTCCATGATTCTTTATCTTTTCATTATCCAAAAATCACGATAATCGCTTTTATTTCATATCATTGAGTATTCACCTAATTTTTCCCAGGCATCACTGTTTGCTTCTAACGGTGCTGGAGATTCTATTGCTCTTTTGTGTAGCAATTATTTGGGGTCTCTATCAGGGAATATGCGAAATAAAGAAAAAGATGAAGCTTAAAGGTTATTCTCAAGAGTTTAGAAATATTTTAGCGATAATAAATCACATGTCACTAGAGCTATTTTTAGAGAGTTGTAGGGCTATTGAAGCTATTGCAATTGTAAATTCATTCACAGAAAGAGTGATATTAAGATTCATAGAATCACATACGTGCAAAACACTAGAACTTACTCACCGGTTACATAAAACTACATTTTAGCTCTAAAATACGTGAGAGTTTAAAGAATAATTATTAAAATACTCGAGACTATGTCAATTTTTATATTTAAGGCGATGAAAATATTAATTATGGAATCAACCGTAGTCGATCTTACTGTCTCAATTAATGTTCACAAAAGCCCACACTCTCTTTTCATTAAAACCACAAAAACAGTGTTAACCTAGATATATTTGTAATTAATTCAAATGTCAACCTTATTTTGATTTCATGAAGAGTTTGTGAAATTATTACGTAACTCAATGCAACTTCAACATGGAAGATTGGTGTCTGATACTCTTTGCCAAGCGCCTATTTTTCGGTTCGCAGTGTAGCTGTACGATATAGATGCATGAAATATATTTTCAACGTACAAATGACTAATTATGTTGGAGATACCTGCTAAAATTACTAGAGACGAATAATGTTTTTAAAAATCATCTAGTAGAATGTGGAAGAGGAGTAAATGGAAAAAAATTAGCGTACACTCCCTTTTTTGTCAGAAAGTTTCTTAGAAGCTCAAGTTAACACTAAGGACAATGGATTATGCTAGGCATGCAAATGCTATTTAAGAAACATATTTGTCGACCTAGTTTATCTCCGCTATGAGTCAGTTGCGAGGATTGAGATGTATGTACTCTTATGGAACTGGAACGTGATGAATATTCAAATAATCACAACTTTCCGCAGAAATAAATTTGCTACTAGTAAAATATTTGTGATGACAAAAAATTGAAAATATACAGGCATTGATCCCCTCTCCAGTATGCTTGAATCACGTAATGAACTCATGAAGTTTACCAACATTTTTTCCCCGAGCCAAATCCTTTCGTACTCATACGATAGAAATGCTTGATTTATCACGAACAAATCCTACGTCCGTACATTTTCTCTTTTTTACTTGTCTGTTTTCATTTAATTAGTGTGAGGTTTTAATTAGAATATTTCCAATTAGAAGACCTTCATTAATTACACAATAGGTTAGCTAAGGATTACTTACAAAGATGCAAATGAGAAAGAAAAAGGTTTCGGAGTATACATTTCGGAGGCATAAGATATTAATTTTCTAGAGTCATGTACGGTATGTGCTCATAAAATTCCGTCGAGCATTCCTCATTAATCCCTCTCGCTTTTTGGGTGCTGAAATCCAAGCCATAGTTATGCGTCGAAGAAAGAATGAATGAACAAGAACTCGGGACGACTAATGAAAAAGTAACGCTCTTGGGAATGGCCTGTTGGCATTTACCCATTGTTGCTCCAAAAGAACGTGGAAAAGGGTTAAATGTAGAAATTGTACATATATTATGAGTGTGCATGTATAAATAATCACCTAAAACAGCGAAAAAGTGGGTGTGCTGTTGTACTTGAAATATTTGACTGCTTTCTACGTATTTATAAAATTTCGTTTAGTAACGTTTAGGTGCTTGGAAACTTGCAAAGAAAAATGTATAGTATTTGCCGTAAGTTAACTTATGAACTTCCCTTATGGAGGCATTTCTCTCTGAATGTTGTAATAATATATCGAAAAAAATAACAATGTATGTTTAATCGTTTTGGCACTTAGTATCAAGTCATTTGGAACCTGCTTGATGTCGAAAGGAGGTTTATTGCAACGGTATTTTTTGCGTAGATTGGGATAAAAGAGATCTAAATATTTTGTTTTCTGGTATAATCGTGAGATATGGGAAATAAAAATCGATAGAACTTTTGTTTTCTGGGCATGAGTATGAGAAATGGGGGTTCGGAGAGAATTCTGGCGTCGTTGCTGGAATATTCTAGACGAAAGTCCCCTATGCCTCCGGTAATTCTATGGGCGCACAGATCTAGTACTATTTTGTATTGGTAATTACTCGCTTGATAGTATTCGCATTCCAGCATTTCAATATAGAACCGGAGCGCTTTTTAGGAAACCTGTCGTCCACGAGAGTCATGTTCCGGCCCCCAGAAATTTCGTTTCCGTATGTGCCACACTCCATCACTGCGAACACTTCCAAAAAACAATCTGTATTCGGTGGGGTCAGAGCATATTGGAGGTTAAGGGATTGACTGTAATAATATAATACCTGATTCTCGTTAAGACACATATTAATGAATGAATACTTGGGCTTGGACCACTTGGACGATATTCGCAATGAAAAAGTAAACAAAAGCGTAATTATTTTATATATTTAAATACCCTGCAAGCCACCACTACGGTGTGTGGGAGGGGTTAGATACACACCAGACTGAATTTGACCCCTGCCGCAATGAAGATGAGGAGGATTGGGATGCTTGAATTTTTCTTTATCCTATAGAATTTTGTTATTCCAACAAATTTATCATCTAATGGTCAACTGAATAACTAGTATTAGTAGTCGCTGGGGAAAATGACCACCAGTTGAGGTCATTTGTGCCTTTAGGGATATGTGTGTGGGATAATATGGTAGGGATAGGATTTTCAAAAAATGGATAAGGGTGAAAGGAAACCCAGCGCCAGCATTGGCCTACTCTTAGCGAAAGACGCCACGGGGGGCCACACACGTGATTTAGTTTAACATCCGACGGATGGCGTACTCAACTTGAAATGCTCTGAATATGGCAACCCAAGTTGAGAGCCGTATAATTTTGAAAAATTCTTCCACCTACCCGGGAATCGAACCTGGGCATTCGGGGTGGGAAACCAGTAAATTATTCACTGCACCAGCACGATCACCCTAAATGAATGGTGTAGTCGAATATACAGCGATTGATTAAGCTGTGAAACATGTCCTACCGATCATATTTTGGAGTGTGCCAAAGTACATTTGGTGACGAATAGTGGAAGTTAGTACTTTGCGCTTAGTGTTTCGCTGATTTTAAATGTGATCGCACTTGATCAAATTATGGGTTCACCACCACACGCCAGAGTGTTTTTTTTGCCGAACGACAGCGCAAAGCGGTCAAAATTCCGCCTCGGTGGCTCGAGCCACGTGGTTGAGCGGCTTCCTTTCCTCCCGGAACAGGTCGCGGCATGGGAGGCGTCGGTGGCGAGGAGACCCACAGCCTTTGGACTCCGCGTATTCGTCGTCTGCGGTTTCATCCCCGTCGGAGGTCCTCCTTCTACAAGAACCTCAGTTCACTGTGCTGCATCTGCAGACCCAACTACCTGTGATGGGATTATCATGGGATCCTGTACACCGCGATCCGTTGCATCCTCCCTCGATTGAGGTGATGCGTCATGATTTCTCTGGTTTTCTATTTCCTACGGGTTACTTTTTAGATACACTTACTTCCAACCCAAAATGCAATAATTGTAATGCCTTTTGTGGCTGCTGAAATATTTCACTTCAAAATATCAACTATTTAGATATTTCTAAACGTTTATAACACAGAAAGTGTATAGGTGCTGAAGACCACACAAAAAAACCTTTTTTACTGCAATAAAATTTATTTTTTATTTTTACAAAAAGAAAGTTGATAGAACGTTGATGTAAAGCGTAGCATATTTCAATATTTAGTGAAATTTCTTTGAGTGCATTGGTGTTGTTGCACCGATCGCAGTCTCCAGTAGAAGGAATTGTTGATATTCCATTGTATGATGACTGAAGGAGCGAGCCCTATTTACTCTCAAAACTCAAATGTGATCTTAACAAGGAAATTCGACAAACGGTTGTTCAAGAAAAATGAGCTGTCGACGATTTTCCTTGTGATTAAACACCAATTATAGTGAATCAAACTGATACTATTGTTAATAATAACATTTTTAAAAGTGTGATTTGTGAACATCTCTTTAGCCATTAATGCTTCACCTCAAGTTGTCACTTCAAAACCATACACCATTATTTCCGAAGCACGTTCTTTTTTTTTCGTGATGAGCATCATTTACAATTATTGTAAAAATACTTCATTTTTTCAAATCCTAATATTAAGATAACATTCTGTGTACATAAATATATATATATACATATATCCATCGTGATAAGTATTGTCAATTTATCATAGTGACACTAAAAGAGTATTTTATAATTCGTTGAAAATGAACTTCAATTATTATATCTTTTCAGAAAGTTATATATATTTGTTTAGTGTTGAGAACACATATTTATAGATCTTAAAAGGAAAAAATCATGTGGATCATGATTCAAAGTGTGAAAATTTGTGCATTCTTATTTTAATTGATAGAGGGCAATATCAAAAAGAAAATTATATAGGTATTTCCTAACATTATTTTCAAATGTATTTCTATGAGTCATTGTTAATGAGAACTACCAAAATTAACTATATTAAAATATGAAGTTCATATTATCAAGGTGTATTAACTACCTGGCAATACTTTCATAGGTATTTAATATAAAATCTAATAATTCACCACTACTCATGAAAAAAGGTCCTATACCTAGAAGGACATCATATATCATATCACAAAGGCAATATAATTGTTAAACTTATTAATGTGTAGCCACTCAATAACTAGGCTTCCTAATTTTCCTAGTCTGACCTGTAGTCATGATTTTTTTGCCGAGATCATAGAACAATTGAGTTTCGATACAGTATTTTACATCCTCAGAACATTACTTATTATTTTTATTAAATTTCTTATGCTATTCAGGGTCTGAAATAACATCAGTTCGTTGGCTGAACCAGGGCTGTCCGTTTCTTGCTTATGTGACTCGGTAGATAGTGAGCAGTTGGGGATTTACATTGAGAAAGGGCCCTCTCAAAAATCTTCGCAACTAGGAATTGCGATTTGCACATTTTGAAATGTATGGTACCCTACAAATATTATTCATCTTGCGCATTCATTCCTTACCCAATCCCAAATTCTTATTACATTAATACTATGGAAATGCTATTGAAATATACTCCTGCCGAGAGCTTAGTGTCATCTCTGAATGATAATTTCGACTTCAGAATTTCAGTGAATGGCTCGTTTTTCCTCCCACCCACCGTACTCTTAAATCACTCCGAGATCAGCTCGGCGCTCGAAAAAAAAACCTGTTCGTGGACGAGAACTTAATCATTAAATAACTTCCGCGTAACGTCTGGTTTTCGCCCAGGAGACGTATAACTAATGAATAAATTTACGCTGCTGAAATGAGTTACGGTTTGATATGAAGAGATCTCTACCACATTTGAGTCCCGTACTTCAAATTTGATCTCTTACCGCTGCATTAATGCCCTCACATTTAAAAAAAAACTCTACCTATAAATTTCGAGTCCCCGAGATAGATTTAGATATCATATAAAGGCTAGGACGTGTTTTATAGGAAACACGCGAGAATAATTGAAAGAGGACAGCCCTGATTTATTCAGATGGGCATAAACATTCCTTTAATGTGAATAATAATACTCTTTAACGATAAATATTTACCAATTTATCAGTATTTGATATACAGTAATAATTTAAAGATCTGTTATTGTTTTAATGAATTATATTGAGGTTGGCTTTAATTTAAATTGTTTTTTTTCTATTTAAAATAGTGAATATATTGAGAATATGACAAAAATTAGTCGTTTATTGACACATGTAGATTTACAAGAATGTTTGAATGAAAATATTCTTTATATTTTTTTAAAAATGTTCGTTGATTTTAACAATGTTGATTATGCATGATGTTGTGAAAGAAATTTTAAAAATTTGAGTTGTTTGTACACCTATAAATATATCTATATATTTGTTGCATATCTGTATATAGTAGATCTTTGCATACATTAAGTCAATATTATTTGTCAAAATATTGTGTACATTTAAATATATGGTATGAATAAACTTGGCATTATTTAACTGAATTACTGCAACTGTTGACGATTTTGAAGGTGCGTTTGTATTATACATATTTTGAGTTGACCTTACAAGTTTCAACCTAACAAAGTAACATTTAGTGCTATTGATCTGAAAAAGGACTTTACTAATAACGGTATTCCTCTGCTTGGCGTATGTTTGTGTTTTTGGTAAATTTAGTATAATAGACGATTGAATTAAGATGTAAAATGTAAAAAACCGCTTTTGTACAATGCCTTAAAAGCGGAGTTATTGTTTTATTACGCCGTTCTACAGATATTTATGTTTAAACATGTTGTCATATTTTACATAATTAGTATGATTTTTTTATGATTCTATTTTATTACCAGCCCGAGGAGAAACATTTGTTTCAAATTAGTATCCTAAACCCTCCAATTTATGATAGATAAATAAAAATAGGTCTTTATTTGGGCGAACTTTAGGAATCTTTTGTTCCGTGTCCTCCATAAAGCATTTTAAAATAGTCAATTTAGTATATGTTACATTTCGTGTTGCTTCTTCGAAGGGTACAATAATGTCTACCTTATTCCCCACCTTTCGTAGTGCCTTACAATGAATGTAGCCTTCAACTGAATCAATGTAATGGAGTCTTTATGAAATCATGAAAAAAAAATATTGATATGCGTATATAGCTATCGTATCTCCTTGCACTAAAAGGTTAATGGCTGTGGAAATGTATGTGCGTTCCAGGGAGATTGCATGCAACAAATTTCGCATCGCGTGCTCAACAGATGGTGTCGGGAACGGGCCAAGCATTTGTTACTCCCCGTTACAGGAGTCGAGGGAGATCCAAATATAGCCTCAACTCTGATAAGTAATTTAATTACAGCCCTTATCTCCATACGGCGACGTGCATCCCCTCACCCTGAAGTTGTTTCTCGCGAAGTGAGTCGCGGGAGAAACACTTAAAAGATCCCTCCTGAACTGAAAATTAATTAAAATTCAAAATTACTCTTATGCTTAAAAAATGTAAATTGGCTATTCAAGTTGACGCTGGAGAGTGATATACAAACATTCTTTTACGATACCCTTTTTCGTTGGTTACACATTTCTGAATGTGAACATTATGCACGAAGGCTATTTTATGAAAACGATCGTATTTTTTTAACGACGTGTCTTTACTCGTCCTCAAAATATCGATGGTCCTTCACAAATCAGCTCCTGTTGGATGCAATGTACTTCTCATCTTTTTTCCAGCCTTCGAACGCATACCGAAAGTCATTTTTATTATGGATCCTTTAAAAAAGAATTATTCAGCCAAAATATTTGCGATGTATGAACGGGAATTATCGCGGTGGTGCAGAATCCAGCCCATTACTTTGAAAGATTTCCTCTTGCGATTGATATGACGCTGGAGAATCTTCAGTACATTCCATCTTCTAGCTGTGCTATGAACACAGGGCATTGCATGAGGCTCATGGTTGTGCAGGCAACACCGAAATAACATGCTGCAGCAAATTCTGAAAATTATCAATAATTCATCGAATAGAATCATACGTACACTCTAACCTGAATATTGGTTTGTTAAATATAAGTGCACCTCACTACAAATTCAAAAAGGCCAGCTGTGTTCCCTGGTCTGTTGTTCTAGATGATTTTCAGAAAATTTCATTCATATCTTATCTTGGTTTTATTAGAGGAGTCCAAGTGCCAGTACCTAGACGTCTTCAATCGGCACTCACCCTCCACTGTGGATCCAACGCCTGGGATTTCACGTCATTGAATTCCTATTCACATACTTATGTTTTCTACCATACAGCCAATTTCTTCTTGCGTTTTACTCTTTATTTCAGGTATTTTTGGATAATCGAAGTTATGGCAAAATATGAGGATTCTCACTTGAAATTCAGAATGATTCTCAATCATCATAAGATCAGAGTCAATCGATGATTTTGATGTCCGAAAAGGTGGCAAATAATGGAATGTTAAAAATAACAAAAGTGAAAATCTATCTTTAAAATAGAAAATGAATCCTATACCCTTATGATGAAGGTATGTATTCTGATTTAAAACAATTTTACGCTAAAAAATTAGGTGTTAATTTAACTATTTATTCGTCCCTGATTATGGATTTGATTATTGAGTTCATACGTGTATCATTATCGAATATTAATACCCTCGTTTGAATTAAATACACGAGTGCAATCGCTGAAGATATTGCCTTCTATAAGAAAAATGGGAACAACGCGAATTAAAAGAAAATGAGTACGACTTGATTCCGGAGCGTCCATTAATGCAGTAAAAATTGAAAAAATGTAGCGTGGCTGCTCCAATTTTTTTTACAAATTGTTGAGAAAAAGAATTTTGAATCCCGGGAAAATTCTGGAATCGGCTGATTTGAAAATCTCATGATTCACTGGGATTACAATCCAGGGTTAACGATCAAAACCCATACAAAAAAAGAGTAATTTTCTTGAACCAAGAGGCCTGTCCATCTGAAACCTCAAATTAAAGCTCCAAGAAAAAATAAGCAATTTCTCTTTTGATTAAAACCGCCATGGCAGAGTGATTATCTCATAGAAAATATGATTTTCATTAGAGGGAAATATGCATATTGGGAAAGCATAATGTTGGTTTTTATTTTATCTGAAAGCCAAAACCAAATCCATGCATGGTCTAGCAAGCAATTCAATGGTCTACAAAATTATGGTTTAGAATTTAGAATGGACCCAATTGAGAACCCATCCTAGAGAGCCTAGACTATGTCCATTTTTTTCAAAATTTTTCAAATTGAAAAAAATGAGGGTTTCAGCTTTCTCCTGATTTCAACCATGGTGCTGAGGAATCACTGGAGCAGGATCACGAGCGCCAGAATCAATGAAAAAACAATGCAAAATGCTTAAAAACACCTTATGCTAGTCACAGATAAAATTACGCCCATGAATTCTTAATAACTTCTTAGAAAATTGAAAAACACATTTTTTTAGCTTTTGGAAGGACATAGGGGATGCCTAAGTTTAGGCAGCATTATTTATTTTATTTAATAAATTTATTTTAATATTCAATTTAATTTACAAGTTGAATATCTATACATAAATTAGATATTTAATTACAAATATATATTGAATATTATATTGATGTTCCAAAACTAACATGAACCTTTTTTGAATAGTTTGAACATTTTGATTATTCACACCATGGTATATACTTTGTAGACATGCTTTCAATGCTTGATTTGACATATATGAGAATACACTCAATTCCATCAGAAAAAAATACTCAAAATATTCTCATATTAAGTACCACCTCATACACTTTTCATTGAACTCTTCTCATTCATTACTCATATTTATATCACAAATTTATATTGTAAACTTTTCCATAACTAATAATACTTCGGTACAATTTCACAAGCTGCTGGCATTCTTCAATTGTTCAAAGTTTCCACAACAAAGCAGTTTGGGCACAATTGATTAACTATGGCACATTTTTTTGTTAATTCTGGTAAAAATGTATTATTTGCAAAATAAGTCCTTCCAGAGGCAAAGTACTTGCGTACCTCCATTAATTCAGCTGCTGAAATAGGCACATTGAGAATATTTTCAGTGATGCTGATCATGTATGTAGGAATTGTTTTTGGCATACTATATATCGTGTGACGAGGTGGAAATCAACTTCCGTTTTGATTTATAATGTGGCATTACATGGAATACCATAATTAAGCTTCATCAGGGATGTACCTTCACTTGAAAGGTAATGTATTTGCAATGGATTTATAATTTGCTGCTGAGGTACTGGTTATAAATATGCTGTAATTTTAAGGGTCATGTGAAAGTTTTCCATTGAAATACCCAATACAGTCATCAGAATAAGGATCCAAATGACATTTTAAAAGGTCAAAAAATATTAATAAAGGTTTGCTTATAAAGTATAAAAAGATCATCACCATGATCTAACTTTGATTTTACCACAGTTTTAGGACAAAAAAAATCAAATAGAAAAACAAATGGGTTATTAGTGAATCCCTTTTAAAAACTCATGGAGCCATATTATCAATGCATTATCGTTCTGGTTACTTGGAGTTTATGGAAAGGAGTTTCAAGTGAGTCAAAAAAATATTTATAATCTATAAATGAAATTGTTGGCATCTAGTAATTTCTGATTCCTGCTCTACGTTGATTGAAGAAAGAAAGCATCATTCCTGGAATCCTTATTGTGCAGAGAAAGAGTTCTGGAAGTATTTGTTCTTCAGGTGGGTACTCAAACAAAAATTAATTATTACTGCATGAACCAGAATCTAGATTTTTTTAGAAGTATGCTTATGCGTAAGTCATAAAAGTGATTGTCTGAACTCAAGGCATAATAAGTTGTCGGAAAATTAATTGAAATATAAGAGATATTTGATAAAATATTTTAATTCAACCATTTTCATTCAGCAAAAAGTTGCTTTGTCAATAAAAAAAATGAACTATTTAAGGCAAATTGTTCTATCAGATCATGAAAGTTTTATCATTGCATATTAAATTGCAGCCATGTTACATGTAGTCTGCTGCGTGCCTGATATTAAAATGTTTGTAATTTCAAGCACCACGCTAAGCATAGGCATTGTGTAAACTTAGTAGATTAGAACATAGGAAATGTGATGTTCTTCTCCGATCTATATTTGATATTACTTGGTACTGCATTTGGTATGTGTGAAATACAATTTATAGTCCTATAGTTCTCATGTTCCACTGCTTCCTTCATTTTTGAACTGAGGATTGAATTAGTCAGTTGAATTTTACTGAGCAAATGCATTCTTCCTAATCCTATGGGAATGCCCAAAAAACTCCATGTAGCCATGGAAATTATCTATCCTGATTGCTGAGCTTGCCTTTGTGTGTGCAAGGGTTTTCTGAAAAATCTTCAAGAATTTCTGATCTCTTAATATCCCATAGATCTATCCCATTTCATCTCTTTCTCTAGAGTCTTGCGACTACATGCCTTATTATCTTTATCATGAACTTCAATTTTGTATACTCTCGTAGTTTCCTGAATCCCCTTCTGTATACTTGTAGTTGATTAATTTCCAGAATTATCTTTTATATTTGGTATAGTATAATTTCAACTATATTAACTGTTCTTTTAATTTCATCTCATTCACTTTTTTCTGCTTCTGATATTGTCCATCTAATAACTCTGATCTTTCTGCTATTGATATTAAAATTTTCTCATTATTTAATCTTTATGGAAGCTTCTTCTATCAAACCATTCAGTTTCTTGCATTTTCTTCTCCTTTTCCAATGCTATGTGTACTTCCTGTAATACATAAAATCCTAATAATATTTGTATTTATGATTTTTTTCAAAATTTTTATTCCTTCTAAGCAGTTGATTATGCTATCACGTACTTGAGTACGTCAGATGGCCATGTCATCCCATTGCTCACCTCCACCCCAGTTCAGTCTCCGCTTCCTCATTTGGACCTAGATCACAAATACTCCATCTCCTGGCAAGAATTGCATAAGTGAAAGGACAATGCCATATTTCGCTCTTTAGGTCTCATTTAGAACATGCTGCTTGTATATGGGATCCTCATAAAGTTGGATTAATCACCCGATTGGATCAGGAGCAGTGTAGAGGATCTAGCTTTGTAAAACGTTGTTATGACAAATTGAGTAGCATAATGAAAATGTTAGAGGAGTCTGGTTGGGAATCACTCACGGAGCGAAGGTTAAAATTACACATTAGATCACTTGTATAATTTGGAATGAGGTCTCTATAGCGATGATGCTGAAAATGTATTATTATCCCTATTGTGCTACATTTGGAGATATCATGTAAATAAAATTAGAAAAATTAAATGTACAACAGATAGATTAAAGATATAATTTTTTCCACGAATGGTAAGGGATCAGAATAACGTTGTCCGACCCCACGATAGGGGAAAAAGTGTTCTGGATCAAGGGTAGTCTGGCGTGTAATCACCCCCTGCCACACACACCAGCGTTGGCTTGCAGGGTACCATGTAAAAAAAAGGAAGATGAAACTTTGGAAAATTCGGGAAAGTGTTAGTGTTGGCCGTGAGGAGAGAAAAATAATATTAAGGTGAAAGGATTTTCTCTACTTCCTTAAGGACAGGAGTTTAACAAAATAGGTCAATGACATGCGCCTTCTAAGGGACCTTCTCAGTTGTTGTGTGTTATGCACCAAATCATATGCCATCTTCTCGCCGATGTGGTAAAAGGTTCACCAATTTCAATAGTTTCCCCACCAATTCAACTCGACGAGACCGTCTCAACCTTCCCCTATATTAGCCGTTTAACCACAACCCCTTCTGAGTCCACTCCCTAACAATTGGCTCCGTGCCAGCCTCAAGGAGGCTCAACCCTCCCCTCCCCCGTCGAGCATATTCCTCACCCTCCCCGCTCACCTGACCGTTTCCTCCCATTACCTCCCTTCCACTTTCTCTCTTGCCCACTCGCAGTCGTTAGCACGTCACTCCCCAATCAACCGTCATGGACGCTGTACTTCGGTGAAATCCACAGCGATCTCAAGGTGCGTGTGACCAGGATGGACGAAGGATGAAGATCACCATGGAGCCACATGTATTTCAGCTGAAGGAATGCATATTTTTGCCTTGCACGTACTTGGTGAGTTAAATACGAGCTTTTGAAATCTTTACTGGTCTCAATTACCCTAGCAATTCAAAACTGTTATTTTCCGCAAATCGAGGTTACATCTCAAGCGCATAAATCGTCTCTTCGTAGGGCTGTGAATTTTGGGTGAGAAAGTCGTTTTCGTGATCCTTTGAAATGTAATAACCTTAAAAGGCTTCGGAATTTTGTGTCAACCCGCAGCTTTGTAGTAAAAAGATCTGCGGTCAAATTGGTCTTGTTTTAATCGTAGCTGCATCGCGTTGATGTAGAAATAACATAATAATTATTGGCTTGTTAGTTAATTGAATCGTGGTTTAAAATGCTGACCATTTTAAATTGTTAATTCCTTGCTGTTCTGGAACTTAAACAATTCTTCCTGCCGTTTATGGTTTTCTTTTCGTGAATTCACAGGCATCATGCGTATGATTGTTTCGATGTCGTTGGGAGGATAGTCTTACCACTCTAAAAATAAGTGTGTATGGTATGAGCGTTTTCAGTTCCTATCTTGTTTCACAAGTTCTTCGTGGAAAGTTTCACACTTAGTCCTTTGAGTACTACCTGAAATAAACATGTCCAATATGCTTCGAGGTAATAATTACCTTCAGATTGGGATAGCATGCAGTTGGGTGGAAGTTGAAGAACTTGAAAACTGGCTGCATAATTTTGCCTCTGTGAGCAATACATAGTTCATGCATATCTAATGTGAAAATTCTTTTCATTCAAGGTACACGGAAATCCTCTAGAATCATCTGGTCGAATCTGCTTCAGCTAGCCATTTTTTTTTTCAAATTGTTTTGGTTACAGCTGAGTAAATTTAAGTGAATGATGAGCCAGCAACTGTGGATGGAGGATGGTCAAACGGATTCGACCGATTTCAGCTCAATTAAGGACTGATTTTTGTACAAAATATCTTGAAAATTTCTCTTCCCAAAAGAAAAGGGTGAAGTGTTTCCAAATATACAAACGCCTACATAAAAAATTTATCATCTTAATGGTGGCATAAACCTCTCCTTGAAGTACATCCTACTGTTCAAACTGACAATGCCACACTGGAGAATTTTTCCAAAACTTAGTTTGTACTCTGATTGGTAGATGGGTATTTGAATCTTGTTTTGGTGAGCAGTTACTGCTTAAAATAAAAATTAATACATCAAATGGTTTTGAAAATTGATATATTCTTTTGGAATATTGTTAATGATTATATGGTTGTAATTTATATATCGTAGTAATCATAAACTGACCCATTCTTCTCACACACACTGAGATCATATTCTTCTTTATTTCTTCAGAGTGGAATATTTTCTCCATTAATTGAATCTTTTCTAAAGGATAATTGTTTGGAAATATTATACATTATTATGAATTCATACTTGCTCAGGTAATCTTCAGGATAAGATTTTCAAGACAGTCTTGCAAATGAATTGGCTAAATTAATTTATTCTTGGGTTAAATTTATCTTTCTCAAAAGTTATTTTGCTCACCTCGCTTTAAAGTGATATCGAAGGGACTCTATTCCTTTTGAAAATAACTGAATTGTTCAACTACATAGTCATTTCATTGTTCACTTGATGATTTTTCCAGATTTCATTAATTTCAGTACATGAGCCAAGAAATATAAAGCATAATGAATGTTCGATTTCATTTTCATGAAATATTTACTAAAAAGTCTTAAATTGGGTGTGAATGATGGTAAATATATGCATGCTTTTTAATGCAGGTAAATTTAAGAAAAAAAGTTGAAGGACAACATAAAAGCATACAGTATGCTACATTAGAATCAATATGATGTTGGGAAAAGGATTACTCTATGAAAGTGCTTTTGACCAGAAAACTTATAAGACTTCCTTTCATTTTTCACATTAACTATGACACTAAATGGCGTTTTGAAGCTACTAGTCTGAAGCTCCCTTTTTACCATTTCATTGATTAACTTAATTTGCTTTATTTAATGGGAAATTATACTTGTGACATGACATGGTTTTGCTCCCGCGCAAAAATATAGTATGGGTGTAATTTATGAATTACTATTTTATCAGGTTTGCAAATGTATTACAATTAAGTTTTGGTATGCTCCATGTACAAGCATTGATATTTTGGCCATCTCTTAGAACAGAGTTTGTTCATCTATCACAGGATAGAGCATTCAGACAGCATCTTTCAAAGTACTATGTGCTATCAAAGTTCATTTAAATGTGCTATCATTTGTTAAAAAAGTCCGATGGGTAAGGGTATAATTTAGATCAACCCAGGTACTAATTACTCCTGCATTCCTGATACCTGACTAATACAATGTATCAACACCTTAAGCAATAAATTACAGTAACTTAGGTCTATGAACTTAGTCCAACATCCTTCTACCTCAAAGTCCATTCATGTCTATTTTCCTACACATACCTTGCTTTTCCTAAATTCTCCCTGTTACTGTCTCCAGCATCCTACTGTCTCTCACTATCTCTTACACCCATTTGTGCTGCCCAATGCTGCTGCTTCAAATGCCTACCAAGTTTCTCTCCATGCCCACCATGCCTGGAACTCCATTGCACTTAATTTCCATCGATTTAATTTTTAATTGTTTTCCTCACTCATCTCTCTCAAAAGCCTCCATACCATCCGATTACCTGAGTAGCTGTGTCAAAGCCTAAACAACTACCCTTCATATCAACATTTTCACCAGTCTTTCCTCTACATCTTTATTTCCAGCGCCTGCCAAAAAACTTCTTTGCTGAAGCATAGTTGACCCATTATCATTTTCTCTTGATTATTTTGCCCACCATCTTTTAATACAGGGTGTGGTAGCATACTTTGCCGATTTGATTTGAAATTTCTTTCAAACCAGCAAGTTAGATTAGATTAAATTAGTATTTCCACAAAATACTTGACTCTTATCCATATTTTAATAAGGGAAAAACCATGATAATCAAATATATATAGACAGAAAAATTAGGGCTGAAAGTTAAGTTCTTCCAGGGATCTGTGTTGCCTCTACAAATTTCAGATGTAATAGTCAAAGTACAAGCCTGATTTAAGACATTTGTTCCACATGATCTCTTTTGCAATCTACAGCAATGTGATGGTCACAGAAAACAGCTTTAAACTTTTGAGTAGATGGCCTTCTCGCTTTCCTGATTTATTGATTATGAATATATAATGTGTAGAAAGGAATTGAGTTCTGCAGGAGACAGGGACCAATCATCACCATCACTTAGTGTAGACACCACAAAAGGCTTAGGTGTACATGGGAAATGCTAGGTAATCAGAAAGGTATCAGTTAAATATTATATTATGTTTAGGCACAGATTTAGGGACAGCATGAGCACTTCCCCAAACATCACATATTTTTCTGAAAAAGTTTTTCCTTCTTAGTTTGTTGTGTCTAGTTAACCTTAAAGAATGTATTCATATCTAGATCTTTTTTTTTTATAGTTCCATGGGTTTTAATCTCATTTACTTGTGCTCTCTATTGTTTGGAGATCCTAAGGATCCTATATTTGTGAATTCATGATGGCTAGTTCCATTTTCAGTACCTCTCCAAGCAAAAGCCTTCTTCACTAACACATTATCTCGTTCAAAAAAACAATACAAATATTATTTCATGATCCTGGCATTGCAATTTCTGTCGAAAGGGAATAAGTATATTAGTCGTTTCAACCATGTTTGCCAAAGGAATATTCCCTTTTCGATTGACAATACTTATTATAATAAGTATGAGAGTTCTGTTTTAAATTTATTGAAATTTGCTAAAAAAAAGTAACTAAAATCACCTGCAAAATGCATTAAGATCACAATAGTCACTTTTAAGTGGTAGTTCCTTGCAATGTGAGCAAAACATTGATTTTATTAGGGCACCTGGCATATTTTGTTGCACTGTATTGCATTTGCCTGCTCTTCAGTATGTTTAATTAATAATTAGACTCTTTTTTTGTTCATAACAATCATGGAGTTGTTAAGTCCATCTGATTTCTTAATGACTTACTTTTATCATGCTGAACTTAATTGGAAAAGAATCCAGCCAGAGGTGTTTATTGCGATGTATTTATTTGAGGAATTGAGCATGTTTATTTTCATCCTTCTAATCTACCTGTACTATGTATATTTAACCTGCATTAGTAGAATAAAATTTTCACACAGTATAAATGAGAAATTTGATGCTTTTGGTAAGTTCAGATAATTTATTTGCAGGGAAAAAGAAAAGGTTAAAAAAGATTGGTATGTAATAGACTTTTTAAATTATTGTTAATAAACCAGGGACTAGATGATTACTATCACATGAAAAATTTGATCATGGCATTAATGGAGGAAAATAACTAGCTGTTAAAAAAGTGGAAATTGAAGTCCAGTAGAGTAAAATAATATAGATTTTAAATAGTTCTAAAATTTATTAAAAAAATGAAGTACTGGCTGATAAAAGGAACATGTAATCCAAATAATTAGTTTGAAATTCCTATTAAAGGAGTGATAACACCATGTGGAGTGCATAAAAGTGCAGTAAATTAAGGAGAGGAGAATAAGAAATATCAAGGAGAGAGATTCGATTGTAATAAAAATGAAGTTTAAAAGTTTTAATAGGATGAGCAAGCATATGCTTTACAAAGTGAAGAGAGCGACAGCAGCAAAAGTAATATTTTGTCCATTCAAGTGAATAGTGGAGTTGAAATAAAATAAAGAATAATAATAGGAATAGTTTAGCCTGAATGAATGGAAGGGTGAGGAAATGGCTAGTCCCAAAGTGAAGAACAACAAAGATGTGTAAAAAGGATGTTGGTTTATGTTTTTTTTTAATCGAAGGGGCTTTTAAAGAAATTCTTATTACAACAGAGTTATAATATTTTGAAAAGGAGAGAGCAGCAGCAAAAAAAGGGAAACAAATTAAATCCATAGTTGAAAACTGTCAAATTACAAGTCCATATTTTATTTATTTATTTATTAATTTATTTATTTGATGATATTCGTTGCAATGAGGCAGTTATCCTGGTGGCAACGGTCACATAACATACATCTACATACATACATCCACATAACATACATCATACAAACAATATTGTAACAGTTATGCTGTACAATAGTATAATTAGACAGTTAAAATAGTATACAAATCACTGATTAATGGTTTATCACCCAGTGGCTGCTTTACACTTCTTCTTAAAGCTCCTAAAATTGGAAGGAAAGGGCTCAAACAAACCTCCAGGCAGCTGGTTCAATTCAACAATAGTTCTGTTTAAAAAAGAGTATTTTTTCTTATTTGTTTTTTGCATTCTTATTTTTATTTTAAAACTGTGGTCGTTTTTCCCTTTAAAGTATGGTTTTTCCATCTCTTTCCATAAATATCCCCACACTTTGTCATTTTCAAAAATTAATAATAGAGGGAATAATAATTTATAATAGAGCGTAGGTAAAATGTACCAAGGGTTGAGGTAGAGAAAGAAAGGGATATATATATATATATATATATATATATATATATATATATATATATATATATGTATATATATATATATATATATATATATATGTATATATATATATATATGTATATATATATATATATATATATATAAGTCCTGAATATATCCATAGCTTTTTTATGGCGAGTGTGTATGAAGAGAAGAATCAAAGTCCTAAGAAGGACTCGGCAAAATAATCATGGGTCTAGGGATAAAAATGTATATTCAAATTCTAAAAAGAGCACTGTAGTAATGTTTAAAGATTGATAGTGGGCAGAAGGTAGAAAAACATGAGTCCAGGCAATTGATGGGGATCAGAAATGCGAAAATATTCTAAGTCCAGAATGGCCTTATGGTCAGCATAGAGAGGTGGAGAATGATCACCAATTTTGCATTAAATCTGCGTTCCATGTAAACATTTCTAAAATTTGAGATGATGGTTTATTGGGAAAAATAACTTCCTACTCAATAGTGAGAGTTTGGATAGAGGTTATTTGTTAATAAAGTCATAAAGAGAAGCATTAAAAATAATTTCCACTTTGTAGTAGTTCCAAGTTTTGATTCAAGCACTTGGCCTGGGGTCTAAGGGTGGTGGGTGGGCGTGGTAACCCGCTCTGCGGTGTGCCCGAGGTGAATGGGCCCCCACAGGTCCCTCCTACTGTCTTAATTTGGGGGAAACTATGCCAAATTTTTTCTTGAAGTTTTCAAGGTCGATCAAAGTCCATCTGAACTCCATGATTCATGGTATCACAGACATGCTTGCTGGAGGACTTCCATGAACATGGTGGGGTGTCTCGAGGGTTGCCTATGTTTCAAGGATGAGTGATTTGAGTGATGTCCAAATCCTCATCCTTGAACTGTAGGCAACTTCCAAGACATCCTACCAACTTCTTGGAAGCACTCTAGCAAGTGGAGGTATGACTACAAATAAATTCAACATTCCATTAGAATTCAATTAATTTATTTCACGGTTGGCTTTCTTTTTGATACATTTACCACAAACATATTCCCTGAAAGAGAAAAGTATATATGAACATTTATTGTTCATTTATTACATAATTAGAAATAATTCGAATAAATTGCAAGTATTTATAACAATGTTCATTAAGATTCACTACATTCAATACACTTTAATTCAACTGAAATTTTTGACACACAACTTTATCTCTCCAAGTGTCAATACAGGAAGAGTGAGGGTCTTCTGCAAACGGCACATATAGAAAAGATGTCTTTGGAATTCAACGTCCTGGATATTCCAGACTCTCTTCCAAACACGGCCAATGGGCATGGCACAGTATCTCCCGAGTTCGGCTGCGCAGAGCTGAGTGCTAGTGGAGGGGAGGATTCAGCTGCCCTTCCCAAGTGCATCTGCAGCCCTTCCTGCACCCCCCTTCTCGCTTCTGCATCAGAGGGCAGGGGTGCATCTCATCCAACTCTTACCCCCAATGCTCATACCCTAGGGGCAATGGTGGTGGTGGTGGTGATGCCTGGTGGTGGAGAAGTGATTTGTTGCAGTTTTATTATCCAGATCACTTTGACAGGAACAACTAAACTGGCTAAGTGAACTAGTTTAGTTATTAGTGACAATGTGAATGGAAGGAGATATTTCTGGCTTTACATTGTTCACTGATGGTATAAATTATGACACAATTTATAGTTTGTTTGTTTTTATATGAATAGCATAGTTTAAGGGTATGATTGTACCAACTTACAATTGTAACATCTTTAGACTAATAAAATGTTTGTGAAACTGAGACTTCTGCTCATTCCCTATTTATTTCCCCAAACCCATTAATATTAACAAAGTCCTTACCAGTTAAAAATGGCAAATCCTCCATCTCAGTAAAATAAGGAAAGAACAACTAAGGATTAGCAATAACAGTCAACAAGGTATAAAAATGACTATTTACATTGAAAGAGCCCTATGTCGTTGGAATAGATAATTTATAATTCAATGCAACCTAATTGCTAAGGAAAAGTGCATGGAAAAATAGTTTTTGTTAGTTTTTTCTGCCGGTTGGCAAAGAATTTTGGCCAGAATAATTTGAGTTGAATTACAGTAACATTTCATAATTGAGTAGCTCTGTGAATCAAAGAGGTAAAAAATAATTACCTAGCTACACTTTGTACATTGAAATAGCACTATTAGGATTAACTTGCAGTAGATTGGAGATATACGGAGTTATCCCTCAGTCAAAAACTGTAAGAATTGGCAAGGAATGAGTGGCAATCCTTCCAGTTAGAACACTTGCATTGAAATGTAGCAATCAATATATGTGTGATTAAGTAAAGTTCATAGCCATCTTTCCTGTCCATTCTTCCAAAATAACCATACTAATGAAGACCTCATTTCTATATTCCTTGTCCAATAGATTTTTAAAATTACTGTTCCAATACCTTCTTCACGCACTTTTCTCATACACAAATACAATTGTGATTTACGGACGATTACTCTGAAATAGTTTTCCTGCCTCATTTTCTCCTTGGGGAAGATCGATATCTTGTCGAGATCCCCAATCTAATATTCCTGAAATTACCTATTTTAAAGTTACCTATGTCTTCCTCCTACGAAGACTTCTTGTAAACTTTGTATTGTGATTTGATCATCCCGACGGCACTTCGAGATCTGTAACCGAATATCTGCCATGAGAAAGAGAAAATTTTCCTTGACTTAAAGATATGTAAATACATCAAATTAGAACAAATTTTCCCAAAAAATCGGTCGACCCCATTGTTCAAAGAAAACATAAAAGTACTCGTAAATCCCCATAACTTCGCTGCTAGTGCCGGAATATATTTCCAAATTAGAATTAATAGAATTCAAACCGCAACTTCTTACTAATGCAACATAACCGATTCAAGGAATTTAAAAAGGGTTATCTACAAAACAGATTCAATGCGCATAAATAAACGGATAGGAAAATAAAGGGGTGCTGGGAGACAGTGGATATTTTCAGACGTTATTATTAAACAGATCTAGATGAAAGTGAAGCGCACGAATGAGATTTGTTGCAATGAAATTGTTTCGGACCAAATTGGGTCAAAGTAGTTTTTCCCAGGATCGGAAAGACGATAAAATGGGAACAAATTAAGGGCGCTAAGATTGCATTAACCACAACAAGGTCGTTTGACAGTTGTTTTGCGTGATGCGGACTCTTACCACATTTTTATGGGAAGATATTTGTATGTAACAATGTACTCTTGGCACTTTGATCGAAGACGGAATGTTGAAAGGAGAACGCTAGATAGGAAAGAACTCGCGGAAAAAATACAACTTCTTGAAGCATGGTGATAGTTGGTAAGTTCTCCGAGATGAATGAGAGCGAGTCGTGGTTATAATGACGATTAGTGCCAGGAAACGGAAAATTAAAAGTCAGTACAGTTCAGCTTTTGCCCATTCGAAAACTACAATAAAAGGTAGATATCAAAATAATAATAATTATTGCCTACCAATAAATTAGTGATAACAAGAATAAACAATCGTCAAAGAATTTCAAATTTTGAGAAATTCAATTAGATTAAAAGGATGAAAATCTTGTTTTTTGTGGTAACAGTGTGGAATAAAGTGAAAATGTTACATCAGATATTTCTGGTAGTTCTTGGATTACAAGCTGTTAAGACATGATCAGTAATAATATTTTTTTAATAATTCTTACCTACTAATAGAAGTGTTCCTTAAATAGCAGTTTCTTTTGAAGTAAAATTATATATACTTACAATCCAAAGGAAAAAACAAAATTATGAAATGCATTACACTAAACTTATTTTTAATTTTAGCCCTTATTTACTATTACATTCAATGTAGCTTTTTTCATATTTTAGGGGGTCGGTTAATTCACAAATTCAAAGCATGCAAGTAAAATTAAAATATTAGAATTTGAAATTTTTTTAAAAAAGGAACTTCTTCAAAACTTTGGAAAGCATCATTTATCTACAAAAATATGCTCAGAGCTTCGTGAGTAAAAAATCTCACGATCTAATAATATTTTATTTAAGACACGAAAAGCTATGTAAAGGAAATATAAAAAAATATGGTAAAAATGAGAGGTTTTACCGGTATTCCACTCCTCTTCCTTCCAGAGACGCCTTGGTCCAGTAATGACTTCTCGTTACCCTGCAACAGAAATGATAACTCCACCCTTCACATCATGCAAACAAACAATTCATATGAATTTTCAGACTTAGGCTTTCACTCACCTCACCCGCAATAAAAGCGTAATATTAAAGGTAATAAATTTACATACAAGACTGTAAAATTGTTGACTAATAAAGCCAATCGAGAGCCACATACTAACTCAACGCACTTTCGGATTGAATTAAGATTTAACGGATTTAAAATACGCTCACGCATACCTTTCAAGTGTTAAAAATATGATTAGCGATAAACTGAGCGCAACTAAGAAAGTCCAACTGAGCTATTTTAAGGTTTATTTAATACTTTGGAGTTATACCCTCCTAATGCTATTCCTAGACTGCATTTCTTCATATTTTCTTCACGTTCATATGATGTTGTCTTGACTACGCGTGTAGTCTTAAATATAGAGGCTTTCTGCGTCCTTATTAGAGAGAGGGGATATAACTGCCCTTGATTTGTGAATTAGTGTCTTCAAATCTTGGAGCATTTTCCAGATACAAGACTAGTAGAGTATTCATAATCCGAGGTTTTTATATGGATTCCGTAAGAAATAGGTGTAATACGAATACTTTTATCTTTATTCCTCAATTTCCCAACTTGGAAACCAGGGTATCTGCGCCACTTATTCACCACTGATTCTACCAGGAGAAAATGCTTGCGCAAGCAGATCTCCAAGATTAAATGTTAGTACACAAACCCACGCACCCACCTAGCAGCAAGATTTGTTCTCCTTTCTTCAATCTGGTGGTCCATTGTTGAGCCCATCGACATCTTCAGCTACCAAACTACCCCCATTTCTCATAATGTCAATGATTTCAGCAGTCGGCAAAATATTATTTATGTGCGAACTACTATTATTGTTATAAGAACGCTATAAAATGCGATGTCAAAGTATGCGACGCATACTTTATCTACATTCAGAAGGTAACCCGAAATCATGATTCTTATACTGCTACTTGGGTAGGGAAAATTTATAATAACAAATCTAACAATAATAATAAAACCTAACACAAATTGATCGGGGGGGGGATTGTTCTCGGTGTCTCCTTAGGGATTATTTCTGTGCATATTTTATTACGGGGGATTCTTTCCTGGGACAGGGGAACGAGAGCCCGAGAGAGAGTTTTTTCTCTACCTTTCGGTATTCACTGTGAAACTCCCATTCCCCTTCCGACTTCACATCCTTCAGTCTCAATTGAATATAGTACAGGTACCTTACCTAAATGAACGTGAGTATCGTGAATGAGAAGTTTCTATGTTTTCATTGACTTAAAATGGTAAGATCATAATAGGTTTTCGGAATAAACTTGCGCGAACAAAATATCAAGCGAGCCTTAACTTAGACCAATATCGGAAAATCGATTGAAATATGAAGTCGTCTCTGACGGAAGAGATCAATCGTTTGTGTATAGCGTTAAATGATTTAAATATGGCTGCGGACAACAGAAGTGAGCATATCCCTATTCCCACAGACCTTTATAAACGTTATCTGCGTCCTTTGGATTTCTTTTAACGGCTCTCTTCTCCCAAAAACACTTTATCAACGCCAGATTTCTCCTATCTCTATTCATTCTTTCCAACATGCAATTATTTCCTGCCTCCGAGGATTTTGCGGCGGTAAACGTACCGGCTTCCCCAATCAAGGGACTAAGTTTTGAATCTCGGCGATGGCTGATATTTTCCTTGGTATCCCGATCCATACTTAATTTGACGATTTTTTTTTCATTTCAGCACCCTGCTAGTCAGTATATATATATATATATATACACACACATACAAGCATGTACATGTATATGTATGTATGTATGTATGTGTGCATGTGTGCATGTGTGCATGTGTGCATGTGTGCATGTGTATATGTGTATATGTATGTGTGTATATTTTTTTCTTACAGGTTCCCCCACCTTTCCTCACTTATTTGATAACCCCCAACCCCCTCATCCCTTACCCTTCCCTCATGGTGCTACACCCCCTGCCACACCTTTCTTGGTGGCTCGCAGGGTATTTAAGTAGATGTAGACATGGTCTCTCCGGATTAATAATGTAGGCCAACGGTCTAGACTCAATCCTCCACCTGAACAGTCTAGCTCATTCACATGTTACCAACTTTCTTCAAACATACCTTCAAGCTAGAGCACCTTTGGTTTGAATAGTCTTCAACAAAAAAAATCCAGCAACCTACTCTACATCAAATCTCATCTCCGTGTACATCCTTCTTCCCTTCATCCGGACAAACTTCCCTCTCTTGTTCCTCCCCTTTGCCCGTTTGCCTAAGATTCTCCCCTCTGTTAGAATCTTCAAAATCCCACTGCCGATCACCAAGCCCTTTATCCATGTTTCATGCCTCCCTTTGGTTTATCCTAAAAAAACCCTCGTCGCCAACTACTCTCAGTACTTCATTTGATTTACTTTGTCTTTTTGACCCCCCCTCATTCTTCTCAACAAACTTATTACAAAACCCTCCGATCTACTTCTGTCATTCTGCTTCTGTGACCACGCTTCCGCGCCTAATATAACTCCGCTCCATATTTAAGTTTTAAGGACTCTTCGCCAACCAATGCTAGCAACTCCTTGGCCGACTAGCAAGGTGGAACTTTGTCATTAGCAAAGCTAACCGACTTTACGAATTCCCCACCGACTTTCATTCCCAACTCCAGTTCCCCCCATGCCCCCTTAAACATTTACTGCACTAACACAAACAGCACCGGTGACAATGGGCAACCCTGCCTTACACCTTTTCCTAACAGTACCCATCCGGACTCTCCCTTCCCCAATCTCACCAAAGAAGTCCCAGACGTGTAGATTGCGGATTATCCCCCTATCGCTCCAATCTATTCTTAATTTTTGAAATATACTCAGTTTGGCAATTCACTGTATCAATCCTTTTGTAATTCTAAAATAGATTTATATATATATATATCCCCTCCTATTTTTGAAAATGTACCACATTTCCACTATCAATAAACTACTATTTCACATTAAATTACTTCATAATTACAATGCCAACTCTTGATAGTTTTGATCACTTAATGCCCATAATGTTAAAAATCTCATCGACCCCAATTTTGTATTCGTCTAAATTTATGAAAGCACAGTTTATAAGTATGCAATGGAAATCCTGTCTAAAAGCTTTGGCTAATTTATAACCGCTTTGTTATATATAATCTCACCATAAGTTTCATCGAAATTACATTTAATTTAAAAAACGGTTCGATAATTCTACTCAAATTCATTTCCTACCCATTAACACGTATGCATAGGGCAACGTACTAGTTAGTTTGAAATTAATATAGTTTTTTAAGCAGAAGCAGGGCTATAAGGTTGAGATGAGATCTACCATAATGAGAGGGATTCAGCTTCCCTTCAGGGATAATTTATTCCTGCCAAATCAATTTGGTGCTTATACCCCACACCTTTACCTTTTGAGTCGAGCGTGGTGTTTTCCTCTATCGCCACCTTGCGCCCACCTCGCAGCTCCATCGCCGTCCAACTCCAAGGCATCCGCATACTACAGCTTCCAATTGCCATAACGCCTGAATCTCCACTGAAAAAAATGAATTTACATGGCATTTTAAGACTTGAGCGTAACGGATGGAAGGGAGCGAGGTCATTGAGACCTTTATTACCTCCTGTATGTTAATGTTATTTGACGGTTCAGATAAAGCAGGTACTTCATAGTTTGCATAGTTGTGAATTATACTTTTTGTTACAGTAAATTTCGTTTTTTTTCAACTTAATGGTCAGGAGAAAAAAATTTGAATGTTTTCCGGTATCGCGTGCCTGCGTTTCAAATGATCGACTCCCAAAGCGTAACTTTCCTTATGATATTCTTCGTCCGGAGATCTACTGAGAATAAGCGTATATTTTTCTGTTCTGATTCAAAAAAATGATTTTGTATGCAATATTTAAACGGTCTTCATTCATTCAAACTCCCTTTCGTTTGGATAGTAGGAAGTTCAGATCTCAGTATTTCAATCTATTCTAACATATTCGCTTTGAAGTACTCGCCCATCTTTAAATATGATCTTTGTTTTTGGAACTAATGCTGCCATCTATATAATTCAAACTAAATTTCACTAATAATCCTCATTTTGGGACTATTATACGTCCTGTTATCCTCTTTAAATATAATTTTTTATCGTTATTTAAGGGAACCGTTTCTCTGGCGTAAGTCTTAAAATTGATTAAAGGGTTAAGGCTTTTTCAAATTCCCCGTTTTATCTCTGGTCATTTTGAGAGGCTTTAAGCAGCATTCTGAAATCCTTTCGAATGTGGGTTATACTTGGCATTTAGGAATCAACGAAGGTTTCGATTTAAAGCAACCCCAAATATACAGACACGTCCAAGTGCTTCACCACTAGTATCTTTTCTATCATTCAAGTATAGTTAATATTTTATCGCCTAATACCGCTTCGGTTCCCCTGAGACGACAGACCCTTCCCCCCCCCCCCATATGGAAGAAGGGACCATCAGGTCTCAATTTCGCCCAAATAAAGTCCTTTATCTATCTATATCTGCGCAACTGTTGACAACTAAATTCTATCAAATTATTCATCTTAGTTTAAGAGCCAGTTCTTGACACCAACGCCCTTTTCCGACGTCCTTTACTATCTCATGAGAACGTCTGAGCAAGTCTTTCGCTAAATAGTTTGATTCGAGTCTGATTCGTTTAAGTCAATATATTGGTAGCAATTTTGATTTGACAATTTAACACCACAATCATAATACAATGACAAACAATATCAAGTTTCGTTCATCACCGAATCTTATGATATCAAAATATTAAGATAATCAGAAAACAGCAATTAAAAACTTATTACACGTCTCTAATAAGCAATGGTAGTTCAATTTGGTAAAATTGGAGCTTGCTACGCTTAATTTTATATTTCATTATTTCGGGTCTCAATCAATTACATTTCATGATCGGCAGAGACACCGCAAAACTATAATATGGATATATTTTCTTCTTATCAGCAATTCTCATCAGCAGGGTGTTGAAGGGCCAGAAGTGAGGTTTATCTCACACCGCCGGAGCTAACGACTAATTGAAAAACAGATGGAAATTATTCCAATGGAAAGAAAAAGAATATCGAGATGGAGCACTTATTATAAAATTAAGTATCTTGAATGTATTGCAATAGTTTTATTGTAACATTTACATATTTTACATGTAACGACAGAATTTTAAGGAAAAAATGGGAATTAGTATGGTGGGGCAGGAATATCTACATAGGATTGTCCCAAAATAATTCAAATGTGCTTTTTTGAGTTTTTACATATCAATATTAAACATTGTTTTGTTTAATATAACAACGAAAGTGATAATCCAAAAGAAGTAAGAGTATATTACATATTGAGGCAAAATCGTTTGAGGCTACTCCTTGGGCTTAAGGCAAGGTTAAAAGAAAATTTCCGACGGTAATACCACACTACGTTCACCCGACTAGTCACAATGACTCCATGAAACCAGTTCAGAGAGCAAGTTTCATGACTTATCTGCAATACCGTATTCTACCGGATTACCGTCTCTTATGCACTAGGTGATGCTCCAAACGCTTCACTTATGTTTTGCACCAATTGCGTTTCCGAGAAGAATTATGTCAACAGTGCGGATTTTTCGATCGAGCCTTCCAATCGTCAGTTGGTCGTTTCTAGGTGGTCGTATCTCCGTGACAAATTAATCGTTTGGATTGTACCGCAGACAGTAAAATGCTGGCCGGCGTAATTTCAGGCCAATGTTATAATATGGAGGGACTTTAGCTGAAACTAGGGTTACTGAAATGACGAAAATGTACCTCACCTATGAAAAATTTATTTAAAAGTATACTGATAGAATCAGTTTCAATTCAACAATTAGTTAGCTTCTAAAACAGGAGAGAAAACGTGTTAAAGAAATCTGAAACCATAACAGTCTTCAGCATTTCAGGAGTATACATGTGTGGAAAAAAGTTCTTAGGTACAGTCAAAGTCAAAATATTTGGTCAAATACCCTTTAAGGCCCATGTTTAATTTGGTGTACAACAGAGGGTACTTAAAACATTATGATCAAATGAGTACCGATTTGTTGGGGTAGGAGGATTTAAAAGGTACTAGGAAACATCACCGTAGAAAGGGTAAGTGTCCATCGAATAAAAACAAGCAGCATATCCGATTACCCTAATAGTTTAAAACAAGCCAGTAGCACAATAGGCTCTTGAAGCAATTAAAGACCCAACAGACTATAATTGAGAAAAAAGTAGCCTTCACAAATTCAAACTCTAAACAACGATTACTTCAAGGCTGATAGATTGTGACACCTAATGCAAAACTTACTGAAAATATCGCCAAGAAAAATGATAAATTTAAAGTACAAAATACATTTCACAATAAAGCAATATGATAAGTGATGGGTACGGAATTCTTTGCTGACAGTTCAACGAAAACAAATTGATTCAACGGTAGTAAGCTAATTCGTGAGGGAAGAAGAGAACTGACTAGTTCGAGCATTCGGAGGGGAATGAATAAGGCTTGAAGAGGAATGAAGAAAAGAAAGAATGCATGAGTTTCCTATTGCTGACCCAAAGAGGTATCATGCACAGCTCGTTGGAACCCATTTTCCGGCATTCGTTAAAAGGTGAAAACGAAGGCCGATGGCCGGTCCATCACGCCCCTCGTGCAAATCCCACGGATCTGCAGAGAGGGACGTCCTACTGATACCATGTTACAGCGATCCCTCTAAACGGGAAACCGCTGCCTTCGGAAAAATTCAGTGGAAGGAACATGAAGAAGAGTTGATGGAACAGACAGAAAGAGGGCAATGGAATGATGCAATTCAACAAAATATTAAGCACGGTCCACTTGTACTTGATACTTTGTTGAATGAATATGTCTAAAGCCATTAGATATAATTCATAATGTGAAAAAATGTTAGGCACACCAATCTTGTGCCATAGTCTCACATTAGGATAAGTGTCCCTCATACCAAGTGTTAAGCTATCACTAAGTTAATGTGTCACCCAAATCACTTTAAATGTCCTACCTACTTTGATCGCTTAAAGTCACTTTAATTCACCCCCCATTTCTCTAAGTGCGCTGGTTGCGTCCCTTAAGCCCCATCGGGGGCCCTACCGCGGGGGTGAAGTCCTTGTCTCACGCTAAGGGGACACCTACACACTGAACCTGTAACGCACGAGGGGGTGGAGAGGAGGCGAATCCCTACCTTTTCCACAACTGCAAAGTCCACCGGCGGCAGATCTCTCTCCATCGGCGATCCCTCGGTGCACACGCATATCACACAAGCACTATACACAGCGAAAACACCATAATGACCATGCACCACACATCACAACACCATCACCACTGCCCTCGTTTCCAACGCTGACTGATGCTTTCTCCTCCTCAGGAACTGGAGACCTCCATCAGAGTGGGCTTTGCGCTCTTGTGCTCCATGCATCGTGCTAAGGAATGCCTCGAGTGTTGAAATAGGCGAATCGAGATTTTTAGTGAAGTCTGATTTTGTGTTTAGAATGGGTGAATGACATTGTGGAAGATGTGTCGTTGGCTGTCCCTGATCGATGCCGATGGACATAAGAATGGAATAAGTGGGTGTCCAGTAAAAAAAAAACAATTCAGAATTTTTCCAGTGTTATCCGCTAACGATAAAATAAGGAAGGACTCTGCGATTTCAATGTATTAGAATGGACAACAAAACCATTAGCCATGAAGAATAGGACTGCAGACTCCACTCCCGGAGCATGTGGTGCCCGGAGAAGGACGGAAGGATTAACATCAGGAGATATTGGACCTTAAGCGAGTGCGAACGGGAAAGTTGGTAGATACAATCAAAACAAATGCAGTAATCCCCGCGGTATCATGACATTTTGCAATTAAAGAAGCTAGAAAGAGGAACGGCAACCTTTAAGACTACGCTCGAATTACAATAGCTTTGCAATGGATGGCTCTTGCCCGAGATTATAGCGATGAACTGAGTAAGGGAAAATGCAGGCTATATTATTCACGAATAGATACTATGGTGGAAGAATGATGTTCCCTTCGAATCTATCATTCCTCCGGCCTTCCTGGTGATTTTAAAATTCACACCGAGACTTAACAGTGGAAAATGACAGGGTGTCATTTCAATTTCAGATTGAGAAAAAACCAGTAGAAGGATTTAAATTCGGTGTAGCATATTCAAGTACTTAAAGAGTACTATCACCGTAGAAACGCTGCGTCAGCGGGTCAGGGGGAGGCAGACTGGGGAAGGAGGGGCTTGAACGGAGAAGGGGAAAGGCGAGAAGAAAACGCGAAGGAAATTTCGGGGTGGGGTGAGTTGATATCGGTCGTGGGCATAGTTCAAGGGGAAGGAGGAACTCTTGACGGAAGAAACGCTGCAGTGATGGGAAAGGAGACTCCAAATTGTCACCATGACGACGACAGCGAGATCTAGTGTATTCTTAAGTTGAATGAGAAAATATCCATACGTGGCGGTACGATTGGCTGAAGCCATCACGGGGGTGACTACATTCTAGTTATTAAAATGTATAAATCAATTACTATCTAGACAATGAAGTTACTGTATGCCCGATTACAGGTCTTCAGAAGTAAAATAATGATGATAGTCCAATCGATAGGCAACTGGCCAAGATGTGTAGTGTACTAGCAATGAACAATCCAGGTCGAGACCAGCGAGTGGTGATAGAGCAAACATTCGGGGGGGGGGTATATATTCAGTTGGAAAATCAAGTTCAGCTTCAGGAAATACGGATATAAGCGATGATCTACTTGATCTCCGAAAAGACTTTCTAATGGCGCCCAGCCCAACCAATGCACGTGCGGACTCGACCCAGGCGAGCGGCGGAGGCCGCAGCTGACTGTGGGAATTGTTTCTAAGAAAATCAGCCATCAAAAGGTACAGGAGAAATTGGAACAGACGGCGAAGGGTGCGAATCCTTAATTTTCACTTAACTAGGAAACAGAGAAGACATTCTGAGCTGGTGAATTGCAAAATGATCGACTGAAACACCGAATGGATTTTGGTGATCGAAGACAATGCTATTTTAACGAAGTCACATTCCGGAATAACCAACATTAGTTACTTCAAAATTAACAGACTTGTTCAATTCTGGCTCACTGGTTGAATTGGAAGAAACTTACCGTATGAGAAATACACGCACGACACTATAGTGAAAATAATACGAACGATCTAAAATCCTGAATTACGTTCAATGTAAAATTGGGTGACGTGTTCGGGTTAGTTTACCCCTGAAACAGAAAAAATGACATTAAAAGTCATAAGAATAAATAGTCAAAAAAGGAATTTAAAAGGGCTAGCCTAATGATTGAATTTGTATCTATTTCGTGCATTCCACTTTTAAAAATTATGAAATCTACAAATAATATCTCCACGTGGGACGGTTGTAGCACATGCCGAGCTTAAGGAGAGTTTTCAATGAGAGCAGAACTAACGAAAGTATTTGGATATGACGGACATCCGTTAAAATCGTAAGAGTTGTGGACGGTCATATTTCCATGTATATCAGATACAAGACGAAACGGAAATCCGAATGCAATTAACTCTATTACTAAATACAGGCAATTGAATCACTTACCTCTTCTCCGAAGGAAGAAGACCCCTGCACTCTTCTACCCGGACTAGTACAATGTCTTCTAAACATTGGACTACAAATCTTTGCGTAGACTACAAATTTCGGGAACTAACACGAACGACTTACTTCAATCAGCAGCGGTACGAAGAAAAAGGTTTTAGAAGCAATGCGCTCGCCTTTATAAAGGGGACAGCTAGGGGAAGGGAGTGGGCTGGAGGGGCTGAAAGTAGGAAAATTATGGTCGCTAGAATGAAAAATGGCGGGATTTCGTCTGGAGGAGGTAAAATGGATGTCCCTACGGTAGCAGGAGGAGGGTGACTGAGACCAGACGATGAAATGGGGCTGAGGGTGGAGATAGGGAACGGGGGGGGGGTAACCAAAATCAAGGAATACATCGGCGAATGGGCTGGTCGATGAGCAGTCAGAAGTGTTTTGTAAGGGAGTGTTTGGAGGATGGAGGGGGGTGGAAGTCGCGCCCCGAGGGGAAGCTCCCCTTCTAAATGGCCCTCCCCGAGGATCGAATGGCCCACAAAAAGATGACGGAGCCTCGTTCACTTTCATTCACTTCCTCCCACACCACCTTCAGGCTAGTTCAAAGGCCAGCCTTCCAGTGTCCACTCGAGGGCACGGCCTGAGGTGACTCAATTGCTAATTCTCAATGATAAAATAAAATCATATGCCAACTGGGATATGGAGAGAGAAGTTAAGGTGAAGCATGCGGAAGTTATTAATTAAGGATATTTCATTGAAGAAGTATGCAGGGAACACCTGAAGTGATAAACGAATTTCGCGCATTTCATTGCGCTCGCGCGCATCCACAGACACTTCCATACACACACACACACACATCTATATATAGTAGGGTAGTTTGGTAGTATAAGATGTTGATGTGCTCAACAATAAACAACCTGATTGAAGAAAGAAGAACATATCTTGCTGTTAGGTGAGGGGGTTTGTATACTAACATTTAATCTTGGAGCTCTGCTTGCGGAAGCTTTTTCTACTGGTATAATCGGTGTTGAATAAGTGGCTTAGAAGAATATTTATCTCTGGAATTGAGGAAATTCAAAAAAATGTCTAATTGTCTCTCAGAACCCGTCCAAATGCAGAAAACATCAAGATATCTATACCAACAGGGGATATTTTTGATGAGAGGATTCTCTGAGGAAAACATTAGTTGCTCAAAATTGTCCAAAAAATGTCTGCTAGTAGCGGGGAAAGCGGAGAGCCTATTGCTAAGCCGTCTTGTTGTTGGTATATTTTGCCGTTAAACACGAAACTGTTTTGTTCTCCACACACTTATAAGGAGGAGCACAATTCAAATATCACCGGGGTTGGAACCCTTGCTTTAACAAGGGTAACCTCCGCAAGATCCAGAGCTTCTGATCTTGGAACACTGGGGAATAAATTTGTGACATCGAATGATACCATTATGCACTTGGGGGTTACTATTTCTTTAGACAACACTTCCACAAGTTCTTGTGAATTTTTTATTCCGTATTTCGGGGAAAATTTGGAAAAAA